>OX438762.1:35102539-35451322 GCA_949316455.1 Acleris holmiana
AAAAGATCTAATGCCACATGGATGGCAACTATCTCAAATATTGGAAATACTTAGCACATTCTGTGTAAAAGAGACTTTTTCCTTTATTTTTGAAAACAATAAATGCTGTATTTATGGCCTTACGAAAAATCGCTTGTCTTAGACGGGACTCGAGCCGTCAAATGCGACAAATAATAACATGCCGTATTTTATGATGCAGATCTAAAGGGTTACTGATTTGAAATTTACGCAATTGAGACTTACTTTTATTTTCGAGAATAATAAATACTGAAATTATGTTTTTTTTTTTATTCGTCTCTAAAATAAAAGTTAGTCTCCATTAGCCATGTGGTTGTCGGGTTAGAATAGTGCCACTCCATGTCTTCCCCTGGATGTCGTAAGAGGCGACTAAGGGAATAAAGGCTTGTAGTGCTGTTAGGCGATACTCGTAGGCTTGCGACCTGTCTCTAATACTTACACTGGTAAACTTCTTGGCCTGATTGTGCAAAATGTGGTAACAGAATTATCAAGAAGTCTTTTAAGAGGTGTTAGTAATTCTGTAGCTCTGTCTATCTCTTTCTGGGATCTGGTGATGTTATGTATGTTTGTATAAAAATAAAGGAAAGTCTCCTTTACACAGAAATGTGAATTTCCAATATTTAAGGTAGTTGTCATCCATGTGGCATTCGATCTTTCCACCCTGTATATATGTATATAATATACAGTTGTGCACGACTAATTAGAGACACTTTGTGATGACACATAATTTTAAATTTGCTATCCAGTTTTTAATTATTTTTTCTTAAAAAAATATTACGTTTTATTTCAAATATGCCTTTTCATATAAGTACACATATTTTAAATACATTTATCACATAAATATATATATACCGATACACAAACCTTTTTTGTCAAACATATTGGGCTGGGATTCTACACGGTAATAACGAGATCGTATTTGACGTGTTTCCGTATTGTCAACGTTAATAATGCCTTATAATCTGTGCTGCCGTGTCTACCGTAAACCTATTACAAGGTTATATCGTGTGGATGTTTACGCGGTATTTTCAATCTAATGTAAACCAGCCAAACTAGAAAGCCGGTGATTTAATGCGTTAGACACGCGTCACCATGCTACGTAACGTTGTCGGGTAACCAAGCAACAGCCGTATTTACAATAACAATAAGAATGCTTGAAAAAATGGTTTACTCGAGTAATACATTACTTAATTATACTTACCGGAAAAAAGGAACTCCATTCTTCGTTTGCGATACTTATAATTCTCACACTTATTGATGGATGACACAACATGGCATTTTAGATTTTTAAACTAATAAAAACTTGGCGCGAGGTTTAAACGTCACTGTCACTAAATGGTGCCAAAACCGTAGATTTAGCACCATTTAGCTCTCCAGATTTTTTGTTCTAGGGGCCAGTCCATTTCTGTGGCACCTATACAGGGTGTAATCGTATAAGTGTGTCCAGGCGATTATTCCGTAACGTACATATAAAGTACGTACTTATGGGAGTGTTTAATGATAAAATTTTGGATACATCTCGTTTAATTTTTAAAAAGTTATTGATGTCATTTTACGGATTAGGTAACGTACTTTCGATGTCAGTTTAAAGTTTTTTGATATCTGTAGTAGTTACGGAATAATCGCCTGGACACAGTTAACGACTACGCCCTGTATAAGTCTATGGTAAAAAGAAAAACTTTGATGATGTGATGAAACATTACTTAGGATAGCAAACTATTTAGAATGCTCTATGGTGTTTAATGCAGTGCAACATGCTCGACGCAATAAATCGGTACAAAATATACCCAGAAAACAAAGACTTAGAAAAAAAACCCCTCAAGAGGATAGAATATGATGGTCAGGGCTTAGGCCGATCCCTTTGAAGGCTCAGTATTAATAAAAAAACTAACTACCCGTCAGCGGCTTAGCCCCGTTGCAAATTTTTGACTTTCCGTTTACATTTTATTTCTTTTATAATAAAATAACCTTTTCCTGACGATAACGAACACAGCAAAAAAAGAATTAGTGAAATCGGTCCAGCCGTTCATGCGTGATGCATGACCAAGGGAAATAGGGATTCATTTTATACATATAGATGAATTATTTGGGGCAGACGTAACTGCGGGCGTGTCAGCGAGGACTGTTCGACGACGATTGTAAGACGCTTCTTCCCCGCTGGGTTGTTCGGAAGAATGGCTCGCAAAGTGCCTCGGGATCGCGATGCACGTCTTGTTTTGCGCATTAATACATATTTCTGACTTTTTCCCAGTGGCAGCATCGGTTGTTCTCTGATGAGACCAAAGTAAATTAAGTACCTACCATCAGATGGCTGACATTATGTACGACGGCCAGTAAACGCAGAAATGAATCCAAAACTTACAAAAAAACAAGAGAAACATGGCGGAGGAAAGATTAAAATTTGGGAGTCGTTTTCTGGACTTCGAGTAGGGCCAGAAAGGAAAGGAAAGTTGA
Source organism: Acleris holmiana (assembly GCA_949316455.1). Lineage (NCBI taxonomy): Eukaryota > Metazoa > Arthropoda > Insecta > Lepidoptera > Tortricidae > Acleris > Acleris holmiana. The sequence goes on from OX438762.1 coordinate 35,105,012, forward strand.
AGGCAAGCAATTTAGACCAGTTTCAATATAAAACTATGTTAGAAGAAACCATGTTACCCTACGCCGAGGAACACCTTCCGGTTATATGGATGTTCCAGCACGATAATGACCCGAAACATACCTACTGCACGAATAGTCAAGACGTTCCTTACCAATCAATCGGTTCTAGAGTCGCCGGCAAATATCCCAGACCTAAACCCAATAGAACATTATGAGATCAAGAAAAGGGTTGCTGGTTATCGTTCCAAAACGTTAGATGACTTTAACGAAATTCCTGTTGAGACGTGCGGTAAATTGATATCGTCCATGCCACGCCCATGTCAAGCCGTCATTAAAAATAAAGGATTCGGTACGGGTTATTAAAAATTATTCAATGTAAGACAGTGGTGGTGTAAATTCATATTTATGTAAGTACTCCTGTTTTTTTGTTTAATTACAATTTATATTAATGTTATTCCTGTGTCCCAAATTAAATGTCCAGCCGTACAACGTGTGAATGAAACAGTTGCTTGTAAGTTTGTATTATTAAATATTTTATTTACTATACTTGTCAGTTTCAATTTGTAAAGTTTTCAATGGCATATAAATGTGAGTAAACACTGGAAATAAACAAAAACCAGAAATTCATCGACTCCGAAGTTAATAAGGGCACAAACAGATATTCACCCATTTTGCAGCATAGGCCGTTTAGGCTTTCTACGAGGGCAGGATGATAAGTAACTAACCTAACAATTAAATACTACAGTTAGTGTAATTTTTATCATTATTTTACATAATCTCCATTAAGCTCTACGCACTTGGTCTACCTACGCTCCAACACTGTTATACCCTCCATAAAATAGCTTATCTCAAGGTGTATAAAATACTCCTCTACAGCAGCTAGGTATGACTTGTTCATTCGTTTTAAATTTCTGTCCCCCCAAAAAAAGGGCCTCTGAACGGTAATTCACACAGTCACAGGATATTGAAAAGGCCTAAATATAGTTGCGATATTTGGATTTGTATAACCCCACAGTTGCTTTTGCACTCCTGACCCTGACCAGTCGACCCTGGGTCGCATTATGTAATGCCAATGCAGGCACACGTCCTACAAGCTGAACCGACTGAAGCTGCTAAAGGTCGCGAAAGACCGTTGCATGCGAGTAGGTAGCACCGGGCCGATCGTGGTGGAAATGTACAGAGGTTTGGGTTTTACGTCCCAAGCAACTATTAGCAAATCATTATTTTATTATAATTCATTTTAGGTTAAATAAATGTATTAGGAGTACCCGATATTATTTTTACTCCTTTTTTATTTTGTTCTGTTTTTAGTTTGTAAATTAGGGTATGAGTTGACCAAATCGAAATTACAAGTAGACCTGAGGGCTAATTGTCTAACGCACTCACAATCACGATCGTTTTCATTTTGAAAATCTTGTTATATTCTCTTCCTTTTCCATCATGGGATTCATCCTACTACGTTTATGTTTATTGGTTTCAAAAATTATCGACACTGGTCTAAAGTGTCAAAACTACTTTTCGCACTATACGTCAGGGGTACCACTCTGATTTTTCTCATTGAACATTGACGTTGGCGAAAAATTATCATCTCACTCACTCACATGGCATTGGCATTGGCGAAAAATCTGCGGAACTGCGCTGGACCACCGTAATAAAAAGGCATGAGGATATTCACAGCTTAGATTATTTTCACGGGGTTTTACACCTAAGTGCAATAAAATATTTTATGCCAGAATAAAATAGAAGTTAACCGTAGAAATAGTAAATGTGTCAAATCAAAACTTAAGAAAAATACAGCTAGCTCTTACGTCACAGTATACTGTACTGTCAGTGTCAGTGACTTCATTGTAAATTGTATTGAAAAAAATAGCCTTAAAAAATTGGTGCGAAGGAAATTTATTATTTTAACTTGCACAATTCAAACCTTGCTGTGAAGACTTAAAAGTACAAGGTTAGTTCAAATTAACTCACCACGGGATTGTCTTTGACATGTTGAAACTGTTTCACCATGCTTGACCGATCCAACACACGATATCGCATTATACCTCGAAGGATTCTTTCCATATTGATTGAGTGTTGTCTTTTGGGGTCATTAATATGTTAAATACTTTTTAAACAATTAATATAATTCTAATTGGGTTTAATAAACATGAAGCTGAGCTCGGGACGGGTAATAGTCGGTACGAGATTGACGTAGATGACCTTCACCGGCGGAGCTTATCGCGTACGCAGTTGGGCCGAGCCGGCCGACTCTGTAAATACTCCCTATTGTAGGTAACTCCTAAGCAGCGCGCCCGACCAGACGTCAGCACAATGTTTATTGTGTTATCAGGCAGAAGTCATAATACTATTAATATTAATACATCTACATGTGAAACGGGTGTATATAATGTCGAACTTATTTTTTTTACTCATAATATGTTTCAGGTCATACTTATCGCAAGTCATAACATATTATTTAAAAAAAGTGTTACTTTTCAGTTTTTTATAGAAACCTATTTTACACTTGTTAGGTTGGGTTAGGTTTGATTTATAAAAATTATTTCATTATACAGTACATAACTCAATTACGACATTCATTCTGTTATTCGGCCATTATATTTGTGTACTCACTTTACAGTACGAAATATCCTGACTGCTCAGCTGTGATATTTACAAAATTGCCAGTAATGGCCAGCTAGGCTCACTTTGTGTTTTCCAAGCATTATTTTTAATTGAGCTGTTGTTACTTCTCAAAACCATAATTTGTCAAGCAAGTCAACACACTCTTTGTATAAAGCTTGCTTCATGTGTTCATTGTAAGTTCACAAAATGCAAACAGGTGCTATATTATTATTATTTCTGAATTCATCTGCAAAGGCTGTTGAAAGCACCAATGCCCTTTTACTGTTGGAAGTGGCATGTCATAACAAGAAAAAAAATGGAATGATTAATTATATGCTACAATAATGTATAGGTACTATGATGAGAACTTATTCTACAAGAACTCTTCAGAATTAGCACATTGTCTTGCAAGCAGTTGATAATAGGTTACTGCTTAGACAATCATATTCAAATTCAATTATATAAATAATAATAAATAAATATCAGGGAACAATCACACACAAATTGACCTAATCCCAAACTAAGCTCTAGCCTCCTAAGGCCCAAGGTCCTACCCATAGTACTTACTAACTTTGTCATTCAGACCAACCTCCTTTGACAATTGTGTAGTCATAGTGTACCACGGGCTGTAGTGACTACATGCAAGATGTATGTCAGTATCTTTTTAGAGTTGTTGGTATTTCTGTAGCTCTGCCTACCCAACTCTGGGAATGAAGGTGTGATATTTCATGTACTACTTCCATCCATACGAGGGGTGATCCAAAAGTAATGATACTCAGAATGAAAGGCACATAAAATGTAAAAAAAAACTTATTTATTTTTCAACATAGTCTCCTTGCAAGTTTACACACTTAGACCATCGTTTCTCTAGACCTTGAATTCCCTTTAAAAAAATATTTTTTTCTTGACTTGTCAAAAATGCCTCCACAACGGCCATCACTTCACTGTCATCCAAAAATTTGTTACCTCAGAGACCTTCCTTCAGGTGTGGAAAGAGATAGAAGTCACTGGGGGGCTAGATCTGGCGAATATGGGGGGTGTTCAAGCACTTCAGAGCCTGCATCACGAATAGCAGCCATCGCAACACCGGCCTTGTGGGGGGTGCATTGTCCTGGTGAAAGAGGACGCCAGCATGAAGTTTGCCCCGCGGCTTTTCCTTGATTGCTTCTCTCAATCTTTGTATCTGGTCAGCGTAGTAAGAGCCTGTAATAGTGGTTCCTTTTTCGAGGTATTCTATCATTATGATTCCTTCGGCATCCCAGAACACGGAAGCCATGACCTTCCCAGCTGAGCTTGCAACCTTGAATTTCTTAGGTTTAGGGGAACTGGGTCGCATCCACGTCATTGATTGTTGTTTTGTCTCAGATCAAAATGATGGATCCAACACTCATCCATGGTGACTAATCGACGCAAAAAAGTTTCGGGATCAGCTCGAAATTTTTCAAGATTACACTTTGAAATCTTACGTCGTATTTCATTTTGTTCGGCCGTTAACATTCTAGGTACCCAACGGGCGGAGACTTTTTTCATGTGTAGTTCATCAGTTAATATTCTTTGAACACTGCCATACGAAATCCCCGTGAGCTCAACTAGATGTCTGATAGTCATTCTTCTATCTGTTAACACGAATTCATTGATATATTTAAATTATTTTCCGTAAGGGCCGTAGAAGGGCGGCCTTCGCGATGTTCGTCTTGAGGGATGTTCTTCCTAAGTTAAACTCCTTCGACCAGCGTGCCAATGTGGAATACGGCGGAGCAGAGTTCCCTAGTGTCCCCACTAATTCAGCATATATGTCTTTAGTACTCATTTTTTTTAAACAGAAGTATTTTTTCCATTTTTGCGTTATTGTTCCGACCGCTCGTGAAAAAACAATTGAAACTCAATGACAAATACATATTTTTTTCTTTTTTTTTCTTTATTACTGAGGAGTCTCTACTGCCAGTAACGCTATATGTCATTATTGTATATCGATGCAAAAAGTATTTAGTTATCATTACTTTTGGATCACCCCTCGTACTTATCATTCAATTTTGCACCTATAATTTCAATGTGTGCTCATGTAAAACCTGTATTTTGGTGTATACCTATAAGTGTTTTTGTTCTTTTTAATGTTTATTTTGCTGGTTGTAACAATTGTCACTGAATACCTGTGATTGGATAGGTGAATATAAAATCTCTCTAATAACCTCTCTATTTAATCGAAGAAAAATGTTTGCAACATTTGGTATTTAGATTTCGATAAATGCATTTACAAATTGAAAGCGCATTTTCCCAACATGCGACACAACTTCTGCTGCAGTTCGGAGAAGCAAAGTTGGTTTCTGTAAACTTTACTTAAAAAATCCTGATATCCGTCAAGCTGCTGAGGTACCTATTCCCAAACCCCTCCTCATCGCATACTGATTTGAAAAAAAAACTTACTTTTTGAGGCGGTAAGGAGACCTCTCTTGATAACCATCAGTACCAGCGTTTCCTCCAGGCAGTGTCAATAGTCAAACCGGACATTTCTTCTTTTCCACCAACTGAGGAAACGGTGATGGAGCACTCCTTCCATACTTTCGATCAGGTCTAAACTTGGCTAGGACATAATCTTTCCCCTGAACTATGGGAATGGACACGGAATGAAAGCCATCTTTTGGTTCCTGTCCAAACCGAAGATCCAGTTGCACCAGAAGAAATATTAATTACATACATTAGTGCTAGATGTGGGTGTAGGAAGGCCTCCATGCTGTGCTCTACCATTTGCCACAATTACCACGGAAGTTGCAATAATGGCATCCCCATGTTCGACGATAACGATGACGACGGCAATGGTGGCAATGATGTAACAGAAGTAGTAGCTTTCTTACCATGATCTGATCACTATTCGACAGATGAGAAAGAAGAAGAGACAAATGCTGAGGGAAAATAACCAGGCCCATCCTGAACAAAAAGGTGGCGAGTGATTAATTAAATAATGTGTATGTTGTAAATAAATTGTTAAGTAGGTAGTGTGCTTGTTATACAACAAACACAGTAAGTTGCAATTTATGAATATTGTTAATGTGTATAAGAGTAAATACTTGGTAAAATAATGTGTTTGTTGCATATAAATTTGTAAAAAGTGTAACGGTTGTTATACATTGTTACTTATTGTGTTAATGTAAATAAATGGCACTACCATATTTTCGTTTAATTAATATTCCTTGCTGGGAGAGGGGGGGGGGACATTTTTTAATTTAACGTTGAATGTAATAATAGCGAATGTAGAGCTTTGCACCATATTGATGTGAAATGTGTAAATTAGCAGAAATTTTGAAATTGGTATAATTTATCAACAGTAGATGATATATATCTATGTTGGTTCTTAATGAGATTTTTTTTTACAACTTTTGTAGGTGGCTGTTTTTTTCAGATGATTGAGATGATACATTTGTAAGTTAAGAGAAATGTATAACAAAGAATAAGAATAAGAATAAGAAAACATTTATTGCCACACACAAAATAGTACACAAAAAACAATGGAGCTCTTACTAACTAGACTTAAAAAGAATATAATATAATATGAGTAAGAAGCTACACAGAACAAAATATATGTGGCAAAGGATTAGGACTCAGCGTTTGCTGTAGGCGCGCTCCGGCAGGCTCGCTCTACAGCGCTGGTTTCCAGTCCGTCCCGCACACTGCAAACTTACTATCTATCCGGGTGCTATCTTATTTCTATGGTAGACATTTTTAAATTAATTATGGACTCTCCACAATTAAAGTAATTATCATTAAAACATATATATGAAAAATATATATGTAAATAAATAAAATATAGATATAATTAATAAAATATTGAATAAATTGGTTTATTTAACTTATTTACAAAAAACGTGAAGACAAAACAAATTTATGGAAATCATTATTTTTCGGAGCTCATTATGTAGACAACGATTGAAAATAGGTAAAAAAATGTATAGAATCAAAGTTGTAGAGAATTTTATCAGCTTTAATAATGCGATACAACCAAATTTCCTATGATGCATCGTTTTCAAGATGTAAAACAAAAAACCAAATAACGGGACCTTCTTTGTACTCCTAGGGCCACCTCCGAAGGGTGGGGACTTTTAGTATGTATATCTCCTAACAAGTCCAAACAAAGTTGTTCCGAAGTCAAACTTTCTACTTTCAACTTTTCCATCCACAATCATTTGTTGCCTGGACTAGTATATTATATCCCCGTGTGGTTGCCGGGTTAGGATAGTGCCATCCTAACCCGTGTCCATGTCTTCCTGTGCATATTGTAAGAAGCAACTGTTAGGCGATGGGCTTGCAATCTGTCACTAATATGCTGGTAAACATCTTAGCCTGATTGTGCAAAATGTGTTTACACAATTATAAACAAGTCGAGTTGTTGATGTTTCTATGCTCTGCCTAATCCGCTCTGGGAATGAAGGCGTGACGTTATGTATGTACGAGAGGCTTTCAATAATTTTTCGGTATGAGAAGGAAAACAAAAGCATACGATTAGTGTTTAATTTTTATTTTTCTATATATTCCCCCCTATGTTTATACACTTATTAGATTTGTCAATTAGTTTTTTAACCCCTCATAAAAATATTTTTTGTCTTTGGTGTCAAAATGCTTCACTACCTCTGCCTTCAACGCGTCATCATTAGAAAATCGATCATATCATTATACTATCCGCAAAACTATCTGGCCAGTCAGGTCATAAATCATCGGAATTGTGATCTCTTTCACACCGGCACGGCTTATGGAGCGGGCCGAGCAGCAATAGGGCAGGTAGCGTTACGCATAAAAAGGAATGTCGATAAAGTTATGAAACAAAGAATATATATTACGTGGTGTATTATATAACAGTATTGTATAGTTACTATCGAAATATAAATAGGTATATTGAACTATTGACATAAAGTATTACAATTAAATAATAAGAAGATATAATTTTTTTTTAACTAAACAAGGAAAATACTAGTACTAGTATTACTAAATATTACTAATACTAGTAATACTATTCTTCTTCGTCTTCAGTGTCACTATCGTCTTGTAGGTTAATTACAAGACGGTTGGTGTCAGTAAAAAGTGCTTTAGCTAGGTCTTCGTTCTGGAGATTTTCAGCGTGGCGAACACATTTGACCCAGTCGTCGATTGTAACATGATCGACGTAGGTTCATAGACAAAGTTCGTATAACGAATGAGTTAGGGATTGTGATGTTTACCCTTTTATGTTATAGAATATTTTGTTATCAATTATTCCTAATGACAAATAGAACTATCAATCTTACGTACTATAATTACTAATGCATTTCTCATTATCTACTTACCTAATCACGTATTTAGCTAATTATTTAAGAAATATCTTAAACATGTAATTATCTTAAACATTTAGTAACATTTAAACATATTTATTAGATAACTTTAAAAACAATATCAATAACATTTCAAAATATAATGATTATATCGACGTTTACATTATAAGTTATCGACATGTTACACCCCTAACGGTAGCCGACGTTTATTGCCCTACCGGCCAGATCATTTTGCGGATAGTATAGTATGCACAGGGGCGTTGTCATGAAGAAGCAGCACTCCTCTGGTAAAACTTCCCCTCCTCTTCCCTTTAAGTGCTTCCCGTAATTGGCGTAAAATGTTAGCGTAGTACTCTCCTGTAATATTTAAACCCTTTTCTTTATACAGAATCTATTAATAATATCCCTTCACAATCCCAGAATATTATCGCCATGATCTTGCCAGCTGAAGGGTAGACTTTGAATTTTTTGGGATGAGGTGTTCCTTTAACGTGCCACTACATTGACACTTGTTTGCTCTCAGGGTCATAATGATAAACCCAAATTTCATCTCTGGTGACAATTTTTTGGAGCAAACCATCAGAGTTTTCACTACACAGCTCAATGAAGTAGGAACAACAAGCAAGACGCGTATGCTTCTGAAACGGTGTCTACATTCGTGGTACCTACCCATCTTGCAATAACTTTAGACATGTTAAGATTGTCGATAATATCATGTATTGTGTGCCAATGGATATTTTTTTGTGCTATAGACCTAACCTTCACTCGACCATCTCTTCCGAAGTAAAGTAGCTTCATCAGGCCGACCAGGTCTAGGGTCATCTTCTATGCTCTTCCTCCCACGCTTAAATTCATTTGACCACTTTTGGACAGTAGATAACGAAGGAGCGGACTCACGGTAAACTAAATCCATTTATTCTTTAATAGACTTTAGATTTTAACCCCGTTTAGTCAATAATTTTATCACGTCTCGATGCTCCATTTTAATTAACATTGTAAAATCGCTCACCATGAGCGATCACGTTTGTTCAGCTCTAGCAGAAAAACAAAAGATCGTGTGGGCTTCAAATTTACTTTTTTTTACTGTCAATGAATGACTCTTAGCGGTCAGTATTAAGAAAATTACTAAAAGGTTTGCAAGATACCAATACCGAGAATTATTTGAACGCTCCTCGTATGTAAAAAGTATGAAAGATTTAAAAAACAAAAAGCCGTCTTTAAAAAGTATTAAATAACTTCTTTTAAAATGGTGGTCGGCGGCCCACAATATTTTAACCAAAACCAACTGAATTCGTTGGTCTGACCTATTTTCTACCATTAAAAGATGTGAATTCTTGCTTTATGAAGACGGTTTTTTGTTTTTTAATACATTATATTAATTATCTTACTAGGGTAAATCGTCAATAATTGGTATTGAGTGGACAATTCTTGAATTACGGATAAAGGGCATTTAGGTCGTTATGAAAAAGCTAAAATAGGTTTAGTAAAAGTCGCACGGTTTTCGAGATAGAGGCCTCCTGAGAGAACAATTTAAAAAGTTTAGTATTCTAACATTTCCTAGTTTATACGTACTTGTCTTACTCACTGCGTTTGTGAAAAATATATTAAAATATAAGACTAGTGAGGAACAAAAGTTGCGCTTACATACACGTACAAAAAATGTACACCTAGTTTTTGTCCTAAGCACAAGATAGAGCAGCATTGCACTAGGAACCAGGGAGTAAAATGTTTTAATAGACCTCCCACTAGTTTAAAAATAATTACAAACTGGGACGCATTCAGTAAAAAAAATAAAACATATTTGTTGAGGGGAAGCTTATATACCTAGTATTGAAGAAATGTATATCAACTTTTTCAAGGCCTACAGGAAAAACTAAACATTTTGGTAACAGGGACTATTGTGTCGTGTTTGTAGGAGAGAGCGACTTTGAAGTAACTACCAGCTACCATAAACTAGTTATATTTATAAGACAGCAACTATCACATGTACAACACAACAAATATAATTATTAGTCTGCTTACATTCAAGGTAAATAATTACTCAAATTTATTCAATAATAAAATAGAAATATTTAACAATTTGTTATATCTTGATAATTTATCTTACGGATATGCCCATATTTTGGACTCTAACTTAAATTTAACATACACAAATGAAATGTATCTATGGAAAACGGGTTCGATTAATAGTTACGGCTTGAAATTGATATTCAGAGACTTAGTACCAAAGAGCGGAATTCTTCATAGCAAAAATCAAACTGTCAGAGGGATTGACCTAAGTGTTTTATCGACTTATCGATAAATATTTGTCACTTAACGAAACAAAGTTAAAGTAATGAAATCAGGCTTTTGGATATACATACAAACAAATTAACGGTGTCCCTAATTAGCTGACCGCCACTGTACTTTAGTATAATAGTAAAGAATAAAACATTAAATACTTTTTTTTTAATTTTCTATATGAAACTTATCATTAAAAATTAAAAACATATATTGCTAAGAGTAGGTAACTAATCTTCATTCAAAATAACAAAGTCGAAATCTAAATCTGTACTAAATATGTTTTCTTCATCTTCCCTGTAGTAAAAGAAAATAGTCATTATTTTTTCAACATTTTCACCTTTCAAATTACTCCTTTTTTCATTGTAGATCTAGGAATTTATAAGATAAAAACGAGCGTTCTACCTCAGTTGAAGTAACAGGAGCATATTTGTAGTACTCGATAACGGTGTTTTGGCTGTAATCACTTTTTTCTATAAAATCAGCATATTCGCCTATGATGTCGTAGTCCGGAATTCTATCTAGTACTTTTTCAAGTTTTATTTGCACTGTCTGAGATCCACACCAATTTAGAATACTTCTCACCTGGTCAAGTATTAGAAGAGAGTCTAATAAGGATAAACAGGATGTTTGTAATTTGATTATTGCGTCACGTAAAATGCCATAACTTTCTTTTATGTACAACAGATCATTTCTCAAACTGTTGTGCTTGAGTACTCTTTTAGCTTCTCTTATTGCAGCCGACTCTTTTGAATTTAAGTTTGAAATTACTTTTGTAATACATTTCAAATTTTCTGCATAATATATATAGCTGCATTAAGCCCCACCTAGTTATAATAGGTTTTGGAGGCAATGGTACGGATGGACAAATTTGTTTGAATAAGTGGACTCTATGTGGAGACTTTAAAAATATTTTTTTACGTTGTATATTAAGGCGTCAACACTTTTATATTGAGATCGTATGTGCTCGCAGACTCTATGTAATCCATGTGCCAGACATGTAACATGTAGTAGATTTGGAAATGTAGCTTTTAAGATTTTACCAGCCTTTAGCATGTACGCGGCACTATCAGTGCTCAAAACAAGGATATTTCTAACATGCTCATTATATGAATTGTGCCAAATAAACTGCAATTGCTTTTTTAAGTATTCGGCCACTGAGTTACCATCAACTTTTTCAAAAAAATTACTTTCGATTAAGTAAGATTTGCAACAATAATTTTCGTCGACTGTTATCCTATCAGGTTCTAGAGTATGTCTTGAACTGTTTGTTGGTAAACTATATCTAAGTATACTTTTCTCAGCAATGATTCATCCGGAAGTGATTTTGAAGTACAGGAACAACCAATATATTTTTGGAAAAAATTATAAACTGTGGTTGTTATTTTCCATGGAATATTGCACGAAACTAAAAATATGATTAAATCTATATAGAATGTGTCTGAACTCGTACTTTTTGAGCATTGTGACGAATGAGTTTTACTCACTAAATGACTTTCAACACAATGTTTCTTTAGCTGATGTAAATGAACGTCACATTTAGAGCAATGAGGCTATGGCGTAGTTAACCTTATAAACAACAAAAGTGAAAAAAGTTCCGTTTTGCGACAAAAAGTATCCTTACAAAATGTATTGCCATTTTTTTTTACTTTGTTAGTTTTCCCAACTTTTTGTACCTTACCCAATTACGAAAAAAATGAATTTTTTAGTTATTTTTATAATATATTATATTTTTCAGCCATCCCACTTGCGATATATTTTCAACATACTTCATTTGAAAACATGTATACATATATTTGTGGTGGCATACTTTTCACCTATCTGAATACAGAGCAAACTAGAAAACTGAACTTTATTTCGATTAAAATAGAGCTGAAACACGGTTCAATTAATATAAGTTAAGAATTAATTAGTTCTAAAAACATAACTGGCAATATGGCAAATACACGATTCTACCGAAAACAAATTCATGATAGAAATGAAGCCAAATCATACCTTAAAATGTTCATTTACGAAGATATTTAGAAAGATCCTAAGAATTTTACAGACCAAATAAGTCAAGCGTCATTTAGTCAGATAATTTTCTTGAATCTGATGTTTATTGCAGCACTAAAGGATATAGGCGTTTAATGAAGACAGCTGTTTCGCATAATGAGGTTAGCAGTGTAGTGAGTAATGTTATAACCTGTCCCATTAAAGTTTGCCGGTCATTTATATGTACATAACAGTTGGTATGTTTGTGGTTTCAGAGGGTTATAAAAATTGGTTAATATTTATGGATAGCATCAGCCTCCGGCCCCTGAATTATCGTTTACTACGATGTAAAAAACCACCCTAAATGTAGGGTTTATGTTATTATAATAAAAAATAAAAAAATGTATTTGTGCTTGTCTATGTATTTTATAAAAGTTGTAGATTGTAGAATTTTAGATCTGTTTTGTTTTCTCGTTTCCCAATCACAACTGTCGCCTATGAGTGTCGTGTACAGTTATTGTTAAGTTGCAGACATGTGAATGTAACATAAATCAACTATTGTAATAAATTTAAGTCTGTACACCGTGGCCCAATAATACGTTCACAAAATTTAATAAGTAAAAATTTTGAAAATGGAACACGATTCGAGTTCGTTTGTTTTTCTATTATAATTTGACACAGTTTGTTGACGATTTGGAAGAGATAGCTTGTTTAAATTATTTAGTTAAATATTGATTTTTGTCATGTCTTTGCAACGCAACGCAATAATTTCCTTACACGGGTCTGGAAAACGACAGTGCGAGATAGTTAGATCGCTAAATGTCAGTCGTCAACTAGTGTCCAAGACTATTAAACGATATAATGAGTTCGGACATATCGCAGACCGCCCAGGAAGAGGAAGAAAGAGGACTGTTAGGACTCCCAGGCTCCGGAACATTATCAAAAAATGGCTTGATCGCAATCCACGGACCAAAGTACGAAAAATGGCTAGGGAGCTGGGTGTACGAGTACCTAAGTCGTTCGACGGTGCAACGTATTGTCGCTAATGACCTACAATTGAAAGCATACAAACTGCGTAAAGCACAACTTCTTGAAGATAAAGATAAAAAAGTTCGCCTCGACAGATGCCGTTTGATTAAGCAGCGTGCCGCTACTGAAAAGTGGGAAATATCCTTTTTTCAGATGAAAAACTTTTTCGTTGAACAGGCCCATAATCACCAAAATGACAGAATATACTGTTCTAGTCGTCCTGGACCGGCCGCAGTTGTCCCTCACCGTCAAAAGCCGGAATCAGTCATGGTTTGGGGCGGTATTTGCTCCACAGGTAAAACTCCCCTTGTATTCATAGAAAAAGGTGTCAAAATTAATCAAGAAATATACAGAAGAGATATTCTTGAAGCCGTAGTTCTTCCATGGAGCCAACAACATTTTGGCACCCAACCGTTGATATTTCAGCAGGACTCTGCTCCATCTCACAGGGCCCATAGTGTGCAACAGTGGTGTAAGGACAATTTTCCTTGATTCATTAGCTCGAAAGAATGGCCACCCTACTCGCCTGACCTTAATCCAATGGATTATAGTTTGTGGTCAATCTTAGAGACAATGGCCTGTGCCACTAAACACAAAACTGTAGACGCTTTGAAAGCAACACTTACCAAGGAGTGGGCAAAAATAACCTCGGAGGAGCTGCGGCATATCGTTGATAATTTTAACAAACGTTTGCATCTGTGTATCAAAGCCAAAGGTGGATATTTTGAAGACGATTGTTTTTTTTTATCTCAAAATATTTTGGTTTTCATGTTTTAATGTCATACTCGTATTGTAAAAGTCATATTAGTGATAAAAACATTTTCTTACAAATCTTTGTCAACGTAATTTTGGGCCACCCTGTAATTTGTTACTGTACCTTACAAATAAATAAATAAATAAATAAATTATTGCTGCGAGAAAATCGCTTCCTTCTCGCTCTCTCTTTTTACCACTGGTTTCAGACCGTTTTAGGTGTCTTAACTCTTTTGGGTTTGTACTTGTCATTTAATTTGTTTTCGTTTAAGTTTGGAATTGTGAAACGTCAAGAGTCAGCGCTGTTTTTATGTGGCATTACGAATATTATTTTAGAGCTGAAAGGTAGGCGTTAAAACGCTGCGAATTTCGCTAATACTGTCTTTTTGCCAGTCGTTACCGTGCGACATTGTTTTAAACCAGTTTGGCGTGTCCCGTTCCTGCCGAAATATCCGGGTAAGTTTTGTGTCGAGCCTCGGGGTTCCGTTGCATCTAACATTCTGCTGTCGGTCTGTTTTCATATCGTACCTTTTTATTATTAGCGAACCCGCTACCCCGATCCAGAAAGGGTTCTTTTATGAGCTTACTTCCGGAACTTACCATACTGTCGGTCGTCAATAAATTCACTACATATACTACGTGAGGTGACTCCGAGTCACAAGCCGTACCACCAGCCGCCACAAAACGGTGAATTAATTGAGAGTTGATTGATTGAGATGAATAGAGCGGGTCAGACTCGTGGTCACACCAGGTTGTCACACCAGTGTGATGACGAGTAATTTATTTTCCTCGTAGCAACACTGTTTGGTGCACAATAGTAAGTTACCAAAACTTGAGACTCGTGGTCACACTACTAGTGCGGGAAAACATCTTTAATAGAACACGTAGGTAGGTTTAAAGATTACGTTAGTTTTGCAGCAGGCCCGGAGGGCCAAACCACCCAGAAATAGGAGGTCCGCGACAGCGGAGCTCCGTCGACACCGTCTAACTTCAAATAAATAAGTGTCGACGGAGCTCCGCTGCCGCGGAGATTCTGTTTCTGGGCGGTTTGGCCCTCCGGGCCTGCCGCATGACTAACATGACCTAACCTACCTCCATATTACGGCCTAATGTTAAGTGGAAAATTGTAATTAAAATTATCATTGCCGTTAGTGCTTCACAACACTCATTAAATATAATATTCAGTAAAGTGCGATCTTGTTTAAAATGATGTGGCTACGAGGAAAATAAATTACTCGTCATCACACTGGTGTGACAAAACGGTGTGACCACGAGTCTGAAGGGGAATAGAGAACCCGTTCATTGCCGACGCCTCATATTTTTACTCATCACGCAGTGCCGCCGCCACGCGACGAC
Organism: Acleris holmiana; assembly: GCA_949316455.1. NCBI lineage: Eukaryota > Metazoa > Arthropoda > Insecta > Lepidoptera > Tortricidae > Acleris > Acleris holmiana. Next base: position 35,120,305 of record OX438762.1, read on the forward strand.
GCGAATTTGTGTCCGCGGCATTACGTTAACATTTCAAGGACGCGAGTTCGCGTTCGCTGCATTAGGTTGTCAAGGACGCAATTTTTCGTTTTCGGCATCGTTAGTGAAATTTTTGCGTCTATAAACAGTTTTTGTCGAAAACGTATTCAGTATAGACGTGACGGCGAAATCGCGACCCCGGAATTACGATCAAATATACATCGGACGTGAATTCCCATCTTCGGCATCCGAGATAAGAATTATGAAAATTACAAATGCACTGAATCCATAAACCAGCAACAGTATCAGCATTTAAGTACAGTTGTTTTCTAGCGAAATCGCGTCCTCGGCAGTACGATTACACATACATGGGACGCGATTTCGCGTCTTCGGCATTGAATGGATTGTATGGAACAGCGGTTTTATTTTAGCGATTTCGTGGTTGGTCCCATCGGAAAGGTTGTTCAGTATGACCATCTTATTAACTTTTGGCCATTCCGGATCATGACCCCAAACTCACCCAGTATAAAAGTATTATTTCTAAAAAATATAAAATTATACAAGAACAGGTAGACTCATAAATTCGTCGTAGCTATAAAACAACTCTTTTGTAAGCAATTTCAAATATATATTATTTTGTGAAATATTGCGGTTGCAGCTGCATTAGGTATGGTGTCAGGCAGGCGGTAGTAAACAGAGGGTCCCGAATACCGACCGATCTGACTTGACGAGTTTGTGTGCCTCAGTGACCAGCCTGTTTTGGTGTTTATTGCCCCGGAGACGGTAGTTTTTATTTACGCCCCTCCGCTTGAATATATCTATATTTTGTTTTGTGAATAATGCCACTTGATATATGAATACGCGTTCCGGTGTGGGGATAAAACAACCGGTGAAATTACTAGCATAGAGGCATTCCATCTTAGTCCTCAGGGTTGGCAAAGCATTTGAGGTGTTAGGATTATGGTCTTGAGAATTCAAATGTCTATGGGTCCGAGATTCCACTTACCATCAGGTGGCCTGAGTGCTCGTTTGCCTTCTCCTTAAAAAAAAAAAAAAACCCGTACAGCCTGTCGATATGCTTTTGCCACGTCAGTGCGTTATCTATCTGGAAGCCCAAGAGACGTGTGTAGGTCACGTGCTGTACCTATAGGGGCACCGCCCGCACACACCCCTCAGAGCCGGGTTTACGTGGCCGTTTAGTCGGAATCTCATGAAGCATGTCTTCTTATTTAGCGCCAGGCCGTTGGTCCGGAACCACTCGTTCAGTTGCTCCACAACCTGATTTAAGGCGTCTTCCAACTCCCGCTCAGCTGTTGCGCTGACGACCGCCATCACGTTATCGGCGTACATAAATCTCAACGCCGTTCACCGCCTTTGGCAAGTCGTTCAGGAGAATGCTGAACAGAGTTTTCGAGAGACATGATCCCTGAGTGACGCCCATCAGGTTTTCACTTCTGTAGACAAGACGTTGCCCCTATCACCAAGACTACAATTTGAGCTCTGTCGGTCATATAAGAGAGTATTAATTCGATCGCCGGCCCTCTTATGCCGTAGTGGGCGAGTTTGTCGGCTACGAGTGCGTGGTCCGCTGTATCGAAGGCGCGCGACAGATCGCAGCAGATGACCGCAACGCGGCGTCCGGATTCTCGAGCGCGTACTACACAGTGCACCACTTCCCGCACAAGATCATCATATTATTAAAGGTCTACAATAATATGATGTAAGATCAAAGTTTGTTAACTTTACGGATATAATTTCGTGACTGCGAAGGAAATGCTCAGTTTTGCCGTTTAAGCCCCTAATGTTTTGATGGCAAACTATCAGAACGGTTTTTGAAGCCGTTCCTTGATGACCATGATACGCGGGCGTCGGCGGCGATGTCGGCGGCGGCGTAGGCGCGCGGGTGGCGCTAGGGTCGCGCGCGCCTCGCATGCCCGGCGCTTTCGTAAAACCACTCGCTGATCTCTGTACGAGCCCCAATGTGTTATGAGTACCTATGTCACATGACATGACTAATGGACAAGAAGTCGGGCCGTCAAGATGGCGTCCGAGTCGGTGAGAGTCACGGTCAACTGGCCTAATTGTAATGTCTAAAACGTTTTAATGGATATAATATAACCACGTTTCATTGAAGTCCAGTTATATTATTTATGTAATACACTGACCAACACACAATGCAAAAGAGTTCATCAAGTCATAGATTGTTTAGAATATGAATCTTATATTAACTCGTTTTATTTCTAGAAAGGCATTAGCAGCAAACGATTTATACAATATTATACTTCATAAATACAACGTTGCTTTTACACTATTGCACAATAAATACATTATAAGAAAAAAAGCCTAGATATATTAATTCATAATATATGAATCTTAAGAGGATTGTGAATCTGTAAATTTTCATACAATAAGCGATAACGTTTTTCACCCCGTAAATGTAGTCCGATTTTTATATTTTTTGGAAATGTTGTACTTAGATATATTATAATGAAAGACTAGGTCTGTACGTTTTGATTTTTAAGCAATATTGCTTACGTTTAAAGTTATTTACATTTAAAGATCTATATTTACGACTTAAAATCATTCTCTATCGTTTTTTTAAATAAACTAAACTGCTTTACTCAAAAAGGAAAACGTACAAGGAAATGTAGGCAATTGCTTCCAGGACTTTCAACTCTCTCTATCGCACTATACCTACGGGTCGGGGGGGTATAGTAGTTAAAATATGACTATGACTTTGCGGCGGCGTTGCTTGCGGCGTGCTTGAAACTCAAAGTTTCATATCAACTAATAAGTGGGACTACGGAAAAGCGTATTATGATCACTAAAAAGTATAAAATGAAATTAATGTTTAAAAAAAACAAAAAACCGCCTTCAAAAACACAAAAAATAACTTTTGCAGGCACCTACCTAATAGGTTAGTCCAACTGTAGTCGGCGACCACAATATTTTCAACAAAAAAGCCGACAAGACAAGGCAACAGGGATACGAGTAGATAAAATAAAATACTTTAAAATTTAAGCGAAATAAATATTTTCTATTCTATTCTATTCTATACTAGCGTAGCGGCCCGCCAGCGGTTTCGCCCCGCTGCAAATTTCTGACTTTCCCGCTGTATTTATTTTTTCTTTCATGTGAAACTTCTCCCGACAGAAACAAACACAATAAAAGAAGAATTACGAAATCGGTTCAGCTGCTCTCGAGATTTGCGCTTAGCAACACATTCAGCAATTCATTTTTATTATATAGATGATTAGGTATCGTCTTGGGTCGTCCCATTCGTTTTTTGTCAAGTTCTTAATTCGTCTCATTCTGCTTTTGTCATCCATTCTTCATTCGTCACTTTCGTTGGTAGTCTTTGTCGTCTATGGTTATATTTGTAGTTTGTCTTTTTCTTATTCAGGCTCATTCCGGTATTCTTCATCATCTTCTTTGGACATGTTCGATGTTAGTCTATCTCTTTTCTAGTCTCATTCGCTATTCGTCCTATCGTCTTTGGTCTTATTCTAAGTTCGTATTTTTCTTATTTGGTCTCTTTAGAAATTGATCTCATTCTTTATTGGGCACATTCTCTATTTGCCCCGTTTGATATTCACAATTTTACTTGTTTTCTTTCAGGCAACTAGAATCAAGAAAATCACAAAAAGAGAAATTATGAAAATTATGAAGTATAGAAAAAATGTCTGTTATAGGTACTTAGTTAGGGGGTTCCACTCCTTTGTACGAGCAAATTCGGCTCCTAGTAAATAGTGATCTGGGGTTCTAGACCAAAGGCTTCGATATCCGTTGTCGAAATTTGTTATCGACAGAATATATGAAAGTGACAAAACCAGATAAATCCTTTTTCGATATAAATAGTGCAGTTTTACAGCATAAACAACAGAAAAATAAATTAGTATTTAAAAAAAGGTATATTTTGCTAATTCAACTAAAATATTAATTCATCTGTTTAATAAAAAAAAAAATATTCTCATAAAAAAATAACGTATAACTAAAGCGGGTATTGAGACGAAAACCGAACAAGACGAATTATGAATGGGCCTAAAAACGAATGTGACTTATTGCCAATGGGACCAACAACGAACGTGACGAAAATAAAGTGACGAGTAACGAATGAGACTAAAACGTAAAGAGACTAACACCGAACATGTCAAAAGAAGAAGTGACGAACATCGAATGAACCTGAATAAGATCAAGACAAAAAACAAATATGACCAAAGACGACAAAGACTACCAGCGAATGTGACGAATGAAGAATGGATGACGAAAGCAGAATGAGACGAAATTAAGAACTTGACAAAAAACGAATGGGACGACGATACCGATGATTATCCATAGATTCAGAACGCCCACACCAGTAGTGACATTATTGTTGGAGTTTGGAACTGAATGCGGCGCTTACTTCAAACACATCGCGTGCGGTTGCCATCTTGCCATGCGACCCTCATTTCCATAACTAACTTCTCGTTGTTTAGATGCAGTTGGATGCTCCGTTGTTTATTTTATAAAATTCATGCAAGCTGTTGCGATACAACTAAATTAATTGCAGTTGTAGCATTTTACACCATTTTGCACGGACTCGGTATGTGTTTTTTCACCGCACTTGTAGCAAGACGAGGGAATTTTGCCGTGTTGCTTAAATAGCCAACTTTTCTCTCATGTTGCTTGGAGTTTTATCCGTGCCATCGAATCTGACGATCAGCCCGTCGTATCCCGCTGTAGCCATGTGTTTTAATGATTTAATCTTATTAAACGAAAAATTACTTTGGACAACCTTTTGCTCAACCTTCTACTTTTTAAGTCTAGCTTTGATTTTACACTTTTTTACTTCTATTGTATTGGTTCTTCTCAGAGTTCCGTGATACTTTAATTCTGTAATATTTTATTACTGTCCTGAAGTCCAACTAGGAATTCTTATACTTTAACCATGTCAACAAAGGCAGCTCTTTTGTTTCAGACTGAGTTTTTCGTTTGCTCAAACATTTACTATAAAGCCCTGTTTAATTTCATCAGCGAATTAAAATTTGACAAAATATCCTCATGGGGAATTAGAATTAACGCATGTGCGATGTCAAAGTTTAATTGAAACATATTTTTTTTCCTTTGTGTAACGAAGATTAACCTTACGATTATGAGACTAATTTTTGTTACACAAAGGAAAAATAATTCGTTTCAAATAAACTCTGACATCAATTAGTCCTGAATAATCTACAATAGTTTTGCAATTCACCCCTATGTCAAAAGGAGCTGTGTCAGATTGACGTTGACATGCGCAGATTGTAGCATTTTTTTCCGTCACTTTGTATGGGTATACCGTAGTTTACTTATAATATCATTGCAGAGAGAGCGAAAAAAATTCAATGCTGCCAACCTATTACGTACCTTTTTTAATTCTACACCAATTATCCGATGTGGCCAAGAATTATCCAAATCAAACTAGGTGTACCTATATTATTATCTTAGTTATTTTTATACTCTTTTTATTTATATGAATGTGTTTCAGATGACCGCTGAAAGTGAAATGGGAGACGCGAAAAGGAATCAATGTGCTCTAATGCTCCCCAGTCATCACCGGTTTCTGGAACCTGAAAAGGTGGTCAAAAACATCAGTGACATGACAGTCTGGGAAAAGTCAGAAGCCTACATGGAGTACACGGGGTTTATTGCTACCATTAATGAAGCCATCAAAGGAAAACCACTTTCGGTTGACTGTAAGGTAAATGAGAATGTGACCAAACTATTGAGCATTTTAGAAGATATTGACAAATTAATGGATGATTTTCCCCCTGTTGAGCAACCCCAAAGATTTGGCAATACCGCATTCAGGGACTGGTTACAAAAATTGAAATCTGTCTCAACGGGCTTGCTGCAAGCCGCTCTGGATCAAACTCGTCATTTGGCTATTCCAGAAATAAGAGTTTATCTAGAGGAAAGTTTTGGAAATGCCACTAGAATCGACTATGGAACAGGACATGAAATGTCATTTGTCATGTTTTTGTGTTGTTTGTACAAATTGGGGTTTCTTCAACCTGAGGACAATGTGGCAACTGTGTTCATAATATTTAATAAGTACCTACAGTTAGTGAGAAAACTTCAGAAAACTTACCGGATGGAGCCTGCTGGTAGTCACGGAGTGTGGAGCTTGGACGACTATCAATTTATTCCATTCATTTGGGGTAGTGCTCAGCTCATCGACCAGCCCAAGATCTATCCACCAGTTAAATTCCTAGATGAAGACGTCATTGAGAAATATGCTGATGAGTACATGTTTCTATCATGCATCAAGTATATAAAAGATGTCAAAACAGGTCCATTTGCGGAGCACTCTAATCAGTTATGGAGTATCAGCGCAGTGGGTTCTTGGGCAAAAATCAATCAAGGTCTTATTAAGATGTATAAGAAAGAAGTGCTCAGCAAGTTCCCAGTGGTCCAGCACGTTTTCTTTGGCTCTCTTTTGCCGATACGCCGGTTCCCTGCCAACTCGGTATCCTAGATGTAAAGCTGAGGCACCCTAACAAGTGCAGTACTTTCTTATAAGAATGATGATGATTTAGTTATCTTCTGAAAACCGAACATCCAATAAACAACTAAATCATTTGTACACTCGCGAGCAAAATTTTTTCATGTGCATCCAATATCTTTGTAATTTCCCACCCGAATCTGAAAATTATGGTACCAAATAAAAGCTAATAATGTAACGCATTGGAAAATGTGCTAATTTAATATTCAAGGCCCAAAGGCTGAAAAAAAAACGCGAATAACGGAAGTAGCCTAAAAATACGCTAAAAATAAACAAGGCAAACTTGGAATAAAAGGCTCGTTTAACATACAATACGATTTATTATTATTAAATTAGTATCAAGTATTGCCACCCCTAGCCTTGCTGACACAGTTTAAGCGATTTTTCATCGATCTAATTAATTTTCTAACATAGTCTTGAGGAATAGCATCCCATTCCTCCAGCAAAGCTATCTTCAACTCGTCAACAGTGGCAGGAGCAGTATCCCGATCCCGAACCTTTCTCTTCAGATAGTCCCACATGTGTTCAATGGGGTTAAGGTCCGGACTCATCGCTGGCCAGTTCATGGACTCTATGCCCACCTCGCGGAGGTAGGCAGCGGTGACCCTTGCGGTATGACAAGGGGCATTATCCTGCATTAGCATGAACCCCTCATCAAAAATACCAGCATAAGGGACGACATGCTCTTGCAGAATTTCCGTTATGTACCTGGCAGCAGTCAATCCACCGCCACGACCACCGCTAGGCACGAAAATCAGCTCGGTCCGGGCGTCGTACGAGATGCCGCCCCAAAACATTACAGAGCCACCTCCGTAAGCGACTCTTTCGGAGAAGCAGCACAGCATATCGTTCTTCTGATCTCCTGTAGACTCTTCCCCTTCGGTCGCAGCCATTCAGACATATTCTGCACTCGTCCGAGAAGAGAATTGGGGTCCATTGCTCAAGGGTCCAATTCTTATGAATTTCTGTAAATGCTCTTCGGGCTGTACGGTGCTGTGCCAGCAACCTGGGCCCCGTCACAGGCCTCCTGGGTGTTAAATTCGCTGCCTTGAGTCTTCTTCTCACTGTCCACTCGCTGGCAACCACTCCTCGCACCTCACGCAGACGCTGCTGGATGGTAACTCCAGTCTGGTGACGATCTCGGAGAGATATTGAGACAATGAAGCGGTCGTCGCGCTCTGATGTGCACCTTCTGCGGCCGCTTCTTGGTCTTGAAGTAAAAGACCCAGTTTGTTGGAACCTCTGGTAAAGTTTACAAACTGTAGATTGGCTCAGATTCACCTCGGCAGCTTCTGAACGTTGACTACGCCCTTCTTGCAGAAGCTGGACGACTACGTCGACTTGAGCTTCAATGGCTTCCATTTTTTCCAGGTGTTCTGCACAGGATAATTTGCGGAGATGTGTACCGGTCGACTTCTGATAAGTGACTGATAAGGAACCCCCTCTACCCCCGTTATATAGGGGTCAAAGGTAGTGCAAGTCGTGCACGTCGTAACGAGTAAAGGCTCACAAACCGGGAAACTGCCCATAATCTGAAAAAATCTGGGCCAATTTTTATGTTTCATAGCTTTTTATAAAGATAATATTTCAAGAAACGTAATTACATTTAAGTAATTTAGAAAAATAAACCAATTTACAAAGATATTGGGTTCACATGAAAAAATGCAAAGTGATTCGATACTTTTGCTCGCGAGTGTAACTCTTTAAGTCTATTTATGATGCATGTCCAGTGGCTCCCTCATTACTTTAATTGTGTTTTCTCATAAAATAAAGTATTATTTTAAAATCAAAGAGCGCTTTATTGTTGTAAAAATTATTACGCAATTTATAGAGAATATGACACAACTTAGCAACAATTGAACTATGAGTAAGCAATTTATCGCATTCACTGCCACCGACGCATATATGCGTTCACTGTCATACAAGTTTGTTCCTAGGCCACGCCCCCGCCCCGGCAGTGAATGCGTGAAAAGAAAAAAGAGCCACCTTTTTCCGTTAAGTTGACTACACGAAGGTTAAAGGTTATTAAACTGTGTCTTGTATGCTATATATTGCGTATTCATTTGTACAACAGTAAAGAGCTAGATTTTAAGATAATACTTTAGTTTATTAGAAAACACAATAAAAGTAATGAAGGCGCCACTGGACGCTCGGCGCCCTCTTAATTGAATAAAGAATCATGTATGTGAGGCATACAATGTTTTAATGGCTAGGATTTATGTTGGTTTCAAATTTTTGTCGTATTTACAGTGTTCCTCTTTCGGCGGACACTTTAATGATGATTAACAGAATTAGCACCAATTTCACCAAACGACGTTAAAGTAAATCAATGTTAATAGACAGTTAGTTCATAAATGTTGACAACTGTTAACGGTCTAATCGTCTGTTAAGTGGTTAACATCGTTTGGTAAAATTGGTACTAAGCTACATTTTTTTTTATAACCATTGTTGAAACTTGATCAGGTGAAATGCAATGCAAATAAACATACAAAATAATCAAGTTTAATCATTATTTAAAATTGTAAATTCAACTTATTATTGATAGATATAATTTATATTAATGTGATATTAAAATACGTATGAAATTGAATGTACTTCCTATTTTTATTTAAAACAATAAATAATAAAACAGTATAAATAAACCAATCCACAAAATCTATACACGATATGTACAGACACGACTCTTATACAGACCTATTAATAAGTCTGTAGAAGACTCGTGTCTGTAAGTGCAAAAAAAAAACTAGTAGATAAGACTAGGTACATCAATGATAGGTAATGAAAACCAACCAATGGTTTCTTCTTAAAAAATCTACTGAACCACTTTACATGAAATATAATATAAATATATAAATTTATATTAATTAAGACCTTACCCTAATTAAGACTACATAGTATAAAACAAAGTCGCTTTTTCTGTCCCTATATCCCTATGTATGCTTAAATCGGGTGCAGACCCACCGTACCCCTAAAACGTACCACTGACCCAAAATTTGTATCATAAATATGAGGTAGGTTTAGGTTATGTTAGTTCTTCAGCAGGCCCGGAGGGCCAAACTACCCAGAAATAGGAGCTCTGCGACAGCAGAGCTCCGTCGACAACGTTAAATTCGATTTTAATAGTAATAATTGGTCAAAGTACCACCAGTGGTACGGCCGAGGGGTACGGTGGGTCTGGAAGGCTTAAATCTTTAAAACTACGCAACGGATTTTTGATGCGGTTTTTTTAATAGATAGAGTGATTGAAGAGGAAGGTTTATATGTATAATACTTTAATCCGGAGCGAAGCGAGGGCGGGTCGCTCGTTGTTTAATATACTATTTGTGGCGCATTTCTGCTTATAAGTGGTACTGCCTTCTATGCGGGTTATATTTTGTATGAAAAATGTTACCGGACCGAACTACGTTATTGAAACTGTGAAAATACGGTCTAGTACACATTCGTCAGATTCCTTTTTCGTCAGAATAAATTATAGCCTGTTTTTTTTCGGACGAAAACGGACTTTCGAGCAGATTCCGCTATCGTCAGAATAAACACATATTACCTGATACGCGGATGACCATAGAATACGTAGGTAGGTTTAGGTTATGTTAGTTTTGCAGCAGGCCCGGAGGGCCAAACCATCCAGAAATAGGAGCTCCGCGTAAGCGGAGCTCCGTCGACACTGCCTAATATTAAATAATATAATGTAACAAATAAATAAATTATAAAAATTAACCAAAGTTTTTTCTGTCCAAAAAGTAATTCCGTTTTCGTCCGAAAAAAAACAGGCTATAATTTATTCTGACGAAAAAGGAATCTGACCAATGTGTACTAGATCGAAAATCTTAAGAAGTAATAAAACTACAAGTGTTTCAGTATTTTTTGACTCGTGTCCATTATCCTTTAAAATTATTAAATTAGTTGGATTATAGGTATTTGTTCAAGATGCTTTCAGTTGATCAATAGCCGTATTGTCGTGTTACGTGGTCTTTCGAAGGTTCGGAAGACCAGATAACAGACGGAGGAAATTTGTAGAGGCACCTGACCTTCCGAAGGCTCGGAAGACCAGGTACGTAAAGAGGGTTGAGAGAGATAAAAGAGTTAGGTCAGGGTCAGGGTTATACCTTCGATACTTGGATCCGTGTCCGTTTTTCTGTGGATTCATAGTAGGGCTCCTGGTCGTGTCCGTGTTTCGTGTACCCGTAGCCGAATCTCCGTTACCGAGTAACACGGCAACGGAGATCCGGCCCGTTCGACACGTGAAATTCGTTTACGTGTAATTAAGATACGTAGCTCCATGTTACACGGAGATACGTTTCTTATTTACACGTAGATCCGATCCGCCCGTGACCGTGACGTTTAATGAAGATTTTATGTGCGTCTTTAAGACCTCCGAATGTAATACGATAGTCGTGTTTTTGATTTCAGTTTCTTTGCTTTTGCATTTAAAATTGGTTAATGAGTCATTATATAAATATAAATATTTTGTTGGAGGCTAAAATAATAGACCAATACAGATTTCAAAAGATGTATATTCAAATAATTCGTATAGTAAAATAACACTATAATGAACATTTTTTAATTAAATCAACATTTAAAAAAAAATTAACTGCTCTATTTATGTATGTCTCGCAAGGTTCACTGACTGTGTCTTACTTAATAATGACCTATGAGTATATATCCTATGAATTCAAGTTCGAAACAGCCCCCACCAAAATAGCAAAAAAACCTGAGTGTTTGTTTCAAATCAAACAAAATAACACGGCCACTTTTCTTTCACTCGACTTCACGAACAATAGATACACATGGTACTTAACAGGTAAAGCTGCTTATAAAGATTATTAATTGCCCGCAAACTATTGTTATCTTTATCTGCACGTGCAACTACTTCTTTGTATTCTCACCGACAAAGGGTTGTCCAGTCAGTAATGATAATGAATAACAGAGTAAATGATTATTTCACTTGACAAACTTTGAAAATGTTGCGTTGGTCGACCTGTTTCGTTTCTTACCAGAGAGTTAATAAATAATAGAGAAATATTATTATTCTTGGGTCCATTATCATATTCATGCAATGCATTCGGCAAGTCCTTGGTTTTGTTTTTGTCTTAACTCATAATGGCTGGTTATGTAGAAAACAGAATAATACCACTAATTGCTAAAAAGAAAAATATAACTAAAGCTTGACAAAAAAAAATAATCTAGAACACATATCATATCACATATCTAATAAGGCTCCGTTCGACAAGCTTTCATTCAATAACCGTGCGGAGCGGAGCCGGAGCCGAGATCCGCAGATACGTAGCCGAACGCAGACACGGATACGTATCTTGGCGTGACCGTGTAGTTCGGGAACTTAGCACCGCCGGTGCTAAGATCACGGAGCTACGGTTCCGCGTGTAACACGGATATCAGGACCACTAATTCATAGTTTAAATTGTTAAGTTATTGCGCATTTCTGATCATCTTGCCGGTGCGGTTCACCTGACGGTTAATGGGACTCGTTTGGTCATGGAATTATTCCTGAAATATGTTATTTAACTTAGTATATAAAACGTTCACAGCTTGACCGACTGACTTTGGGGACGTATATCTTCTTATCTTCTTGAATATATGAACTCCGCGATGTCGCGGGCTTCCAGAATGTTTACTTACATTTTTCCTTTCGATTCTTGCTACTTTTATGAATATTTCGTCATTTAAAATTGATATTTTTCACTTTTTGATTTTCTTTCAACTGACAATATTGTTATTTTCATGGTCTTGACAACGGGCAGAGATATGATTGTTTTCTATAGAATTAATTCCTGGCATGCACACCGCGTTGAGCTGTCACCGAGACCGGTCGTAACTTGCGCGCGCTAGTGAACTATATTTTCACGAGTTTGATTTCTACCCTCATTGTGTTAAGTGCCTAATAATGGAATCGGACTTTTTGTTTCTCCTTTAAGTGACTATATCGCAACTTTGCAATCGTTTCTGACTACAGGAACAAAATGAACTCCCAAACGTTAGACAATAACCCTAGTTATGCTACTGTGACACAAACCACCACGTTCCCTAAAAAAGACCAAGCAATCGTCATCGATGCTTTAGAAAACGTACAAATCAAAGATTATGCTCAAGCTTTAGGAAAAATAATCGACCCATCTCAAATCCGTTTTTTGTCAAGAATATCAAACAATAGAATTTGTATCTACGTTTCCTCGAAGTTAATCGTTGATGAGATTATTGACAATAAAAAGTATGTCACAATTCAAAATCAAAAACTACCCATCCGACCGCTGATCAGCAGAAACAAGCGTATTATTATATCTAACGTGTGCCCCATTATCCCGCACACCGAAATAGAAAAGAAACTGATAGAAATGCATATCACGCCTCTGTCACCCATCTCTTTCCTGCGTGCTGGTCTCAATGAAACGGGCTACAATCACATTCTAAGTTTCCGAAGACAAGTTTACGTAAGTCCTGAGGATTTCACCCGACTTCCGGAAAAAATACCTATTGATTTTGAAGAAACTAATTACTGGATTTATTTCTCATCGGATACAATGACTTGTTTCATATGCAAAAAAGACGGTCACGTAGCATCTAAATGCCCAGACAAAACCAACGACGTGAACGATTTGAACCAAAAAACACAGGAGTATACGGAGACACAAATATTCAAGCGTCCACATCCACCCACTGAATCTTCGACTACTACTGATCTCGTGGAGTCCTAAATAGCAAAAGAAGTCTGTACACCTAGCAACGAAAACAGTGATGACGACTTTGATAACTCCTCCTGGTCCAGCTCGGACGAGGTTTACAAACCCCAGAGTGGAAAGAAACTCAAGAGAACGCCGCATAGTGATCTGGATTCAACTAATTGAGACTACCTGGAAAACTTTCTAACTGACCCCTGTAAAACGTACCCACTGTCTGGAAAACAAGTCAAAGAATATCTCAGACGCACATATGGAGTTAAGGACATATCGGAAATTACTTACAGTTACTCAGAAGATATTAGTGCCCTGACTGAAATCTTTACGGACTTAATACCTCTCATCACATATCGTAGTGTTAACAACAGAATCTCACGTATTGTAATTAAACTAAAGCGCTTATCTGGTAAGGAAAACCCCAAAACAAATAAGTAAGGCACTTTTAAGGTAGGTACACAATATATATATCTATTAATCTATTTATTTTTATGCAATGGTTTTGACCAAAAGTTTCAAGCTTAATATTATTCAATGGAACTGTCAGAGCCTAATACCAAAATTAAGTGATTTGGATTCATATCTACATAATGAAAAAATACACATGCTTTCTTTCCGAAACTTGGCTAAAATGCGAAAACCAAATTAATTTTACAGGTTACTCTGTTTTTAGAAAGGATCGTGCAGATGGATACGGAGGTGTAGCGATCCTGGTCCATCAATCTATAAACTGTACTCTCAAAATCCTTTCAAGAAGTTATGATAATATTGAACTTTTGTGCCTTGACGTCCTTAATAGCAATAAACTTCAACATATCATACGTGTCTATTCTCCCTCAAATGTCACAGTAAGCGTTAGGGACTATCAGGAGCTTTTCAGCCACTTTTATGAGAAAACTCTAATAGTCGGCGATTTTAACGCTCATCACACGGCGTGGTCATATACAACTGATACACGGGGGAGACTTTTATCAGATACTAGCATAAATCATAACTACGTTTTTCTTAATAACCGAGACTTTACCCGTTGCGCTGAACTAAATGATACTATTGTGTGCACATCGCCTGATATATCCTTTTGTAGTGCTGATCTCTCACTCGACTTTGATTGGAACGTCACTAACGAATCTTTTGGCAGTGATCACCTTATTATTTCTATTAAAACGTTAGATAATACTCAAATTAGCCCCGAAATGAAAAGAAACATCAAAAAGGCCAACTGGGTAGAATATACACAACACATAAAATCGACATGTGGGGGATTAGATTTCGGAGACAACGTACAAAGTAACTACGATAAACTCGTAGAGGCAATTGAGGAAAGTGCTAACAAAAACATTCCTTATATTAAAATCAGTATTAACCCTAATAAATTCAAGCCAAAACCTTGGTGGAACCCTGATCTATCGAAGGCAGTGGCGGAACGAAGATTAGCTCTTAAGCACTTTAGGAAATTACGCACGGTTGGAAATTACTTAATTTACAGAGAAAAAGTAGTTATTGCTCGAAAATTAATAAAACTTGCAAAAAGGAATTCTTGGCGACAGTTTTGTGAAAGCATAGACTGCAATACGCCCAGCAGTGAGGTTTGGAGGAAACTGAGATGGCTTAAAGGCTATCGTAGTCCTAAAGACTATTTACCAGAAAGTACCGCAGTCTCCTTTGTAACAGAACTGACTCCTGATAGTGTTTCCTTACAGCCCCTAGATTTTAATACTAATGGTTCCAACCCCCAGTTTTTTACACTTCCAGAACTTAATCTGATTATTAAAAGAGTAGATACTTCGGCTGGTCTAGATACTATTACTTATTCTATGATTAGCCATTTACCGGATAATGCAAAAGAACACCTCCTTCATATATTTAACATAATTTACAAAAAAGGTGAGATACCTGAGCAATGGCGTAGAATCAAACTTATTGCCATACCAAAAAGAAATACTGGCACTCTCAAGTATCGTCCTATCTCACTTATTAATTGCCTTTGTAAGATTTTTAATTTAATGATAACTCGTCGCCTTGAATATCATTTCGAAACCAACAAATTATTTAATGATAGCACTTTAGGTTTCCGTCGTGGACTTTCATACCAAGACAATCTTGGTAGGTTTATTGTAGACACAGAAACTGCGTTTATAAACAAAGAATACGTTCTATGCGCTTACGGAGACATAAGTAACGCTTATAATAATGTGGCAATTGAACCTCTTATATCCACTTTACTTGAATTTGATGTGGATCCGCTCCTATGTAGATATATAAGAGAATTTCTAAAAGAAAGATTTTTGATATATAGGCTACGGGATGGTAGAGAAATAACAAGAATATGCAGACAGGGTCTAGCTCAAGGTGACCCAATGTCACCTATTTTATTCAATATAGTTACAATTAAGTTATGCAACACACTCGTTAAGACAGTTAAGGTCTCACAATATGCGGACGACTTCGCTTTGTATTGTATTAGCCAAAGTATTAATTTTTGTGTTAATTCCATTCAATCAAGTCTTGACATCTTTATATCAATGTTAGAGGAAATTGGCCTAGAAATTTCTCTCTCAAAAACTAAACTCTGTATTTTCACTAGAAAATACAAAGTGCCTGTTGTTGATCTACGTATAAATAACACTAAACTCGAGGTTATAAATTGTACAAGGTTTCTGGGTGTTTGGGTGGACAGCCGCCTGAATTGGACTCGACATGTTTTAGAAACTGCCCAAAAATGTGTTTCATACGTTAATATTCTTAGTTCCATAAGCAGTTCAAAGTGGGGTGTCCATCCAATTCAATTAAGGAGACTTTATATAGCATTGATGCGATCTCGACTTGATTACGGAGGTATCATTTTCGGCAACGCCAACTATAGTCTCCTCCAGAGGTTGGACGTAATTCAAAACCAATGTCTTCGCCTTTGTGGAAGCTTTATTCGCGACACCCCAATTTTTACAATGGAAAGCGAGCTTTGTATTCCACCCTTATGTTTTAGAAGAATCTATTTAAGCGAAAAATATTTCCAGAAACTTTCTTCTAGAATATCCGATTATCTGAGGAAACAAATAGAAACATTAGACAACACATTAAATTCGGGCGCAAGATATTGGCGCAATAACCAACTTCCACTTTTGCTTGAGAGTTTCAGAAAATATTCCAATCTACCTATGTCACAATTTGAGATTTTGAACCTATTTTCACTTTCCTGTGACATTAAAACATTCCCCTGGGATAAGATCATTATGCATAAAGTGAACACTATTGCTGATCCTAAAGCTAAATTACCCACTCACCATCTAAAACAACGTTGCCAAGATATGATACAAGGGCAGTACTTAGATTACATTCATATTTACACTGACGGGACCAAAACAAGACACGGTTCTGGTTGTGCGTTTTACGATGAAGCTGCGGATTCTGGAGCTAAATTTCTTATTGAAAATCCATGTATACCCATAATGGGAGTCGAATTAACAGCAATCAATGAAGCAGTACATTACTTAGAATCTACACCATACCATAAAATTGTAATCTTTACAGACTCGAAGAGCAGTCTACAACACTTGTTGAAAAGTGCTAAGGGTGGCAGAGTCGGTAGATACGAAGCTTACCTCATTATTAAATGTATCCATAGATTGATACGTAACGGGGTTGAAGTTCGTCTACAATGGATCCCTTCACATGTGAGCGTCAGGGGTAACGAGGTGGCAGACTCACTCGCATCCGAGTCTTTACAGAACGGCATTCCTCTCGACACGGTACCGCACTATACTGATCATCTTCCAAAAGTGAAAAACGATAATTATATTAAATTTAAATCCAATTTCAATGAGTGCTCGCAAAAGAAGGGCATCTGGTACAGAACCATTGTAGACGAACCACCACGCGTACCTTGGTTTGCCTCACGAAACCTCAACAGAAAAGAATTAGTTATTTGCTTCCGAACCCGAACTTACCACATGCCACTTAACAAATTTAACTACATTATGAAAAAAAGGGACGATCCAAATTGTACACCATGTGACAGAGAAGAGGACCTCCTCCACTTAGTTCTAGAGTGTAAAATAAACGAAAAATCTAGGTTGGACCTCTTAAAAGAAATTGGGTGCTCTTCGGGGGATCTCCTCTTTCTCTTCCATCAGATCTTAGGCTCAGGGTTCACTGTCGAACACAGTGGTACTTTTTTAAGTTTCATTATACACTCATTGAACCTAAGATCTGAATATTATAAAAATATTCCTTAAGTATCAATCCCAATGGTAACACCTAAAGTTTAAGTTTATTGTAATTATTTTTAAGCCGACTTAATCAAAACCTGGCATGTGTAATTTTGTAATTTTATAAACTTAGAACTTCCAAATTAAAAAGATAGAACACCAGGGTATATAAAGGCTGGCTCAGACTAGAGCCATTCATTCTTTCTCCAGTTTCCGAGTTGAAACGTTAGAAGTCGGCCTTGTGCGGGGCCGAGTCAGGCCCCGCACCTCAAGAAGCCTCTATCTCCACACCTCGATCTCGTTCCTGCTTGCTCCGGGACCGTTACTCGATCTCACGGGCCTCTACTCGGGCCTATCTGCTACTATACTTCTACTAAGAGGAGCGTTGCTGCCATCGCTACGCACTACTGCGCAAGTGGTGTCCACTGCAGCTCTCTTCAATCGTCTACTTTACAGAAAATAACTACTCTGTGCTGCTATCTCCCTGGTGTTGTTAGGGACCTATATTATTAGTTAGTAATTTTATATCGGTAATTCTGTGTAAAGCTAAACGAGTGCTCAATAAATAACCCTGACCCATTTTTTTTTTTTTTGTCAGGGTGGAAAATGCCTTACGCATTTCCCCCGCCATGGGAGTGGCGGGGGGTATGTGGGACTCACCCCTTTGCCCCCCTCTCAGAGCGAGAGGGGGGAGGAGTGCTACCCACTAAAAACCACCCTGGCGTACCCTCCTGCCGGTTAGGCAAGGCGCCGTGGTACCGCCGAAGCACTGCCCACGACGCCTACCGGCAGCCCCAGCTATCGCTGGGGCTACCCGCGCCAGAGGAGAGAGAGGCCGAGCACGCGTGGCCTCCCTCACAGACCGCCAAGTGGCTTTCTCCTACAGCGGGAAGGGGACTCCCATCCCCCGCCCGCAGCCACTAAGGATTGAGGCTGGCGGCAAAACGCCTACGCCTCAACCCCCGCCGTCTGCGCCGGAGCGGATGCGCGAGAGGAGACTCCTCGCGCTCACGCTCCGCCACCTCCTTCTGCGAGATGACACTTTCGCAGAAGGAGGCCACCGCCTTCCAGGACCTGTCGCTGCACAGCATCGCAGAGATGACGCTGTGCAGGGAGAGGTCCGACCGCCCTATGGCCAGTGCCATGGCTCCGCGCTCCGAACCCCAGCGACTGCACACCTCTAGAGTGTGCTGAGCTGTGTCGTCTGGGTCCCCGCACTCATGGCACTGCGGGTCAGGCTCCCTCCCAATTTTGTGCAGGTAATGACCGAAACACCCATGTCCGGTCAATACCTGCACAAGCCGGTACGACGTAGCGCCGACTACCCTCTCCAACCAAATGTCCAGGGACGGAGGATCGCCTCTATAGTACGGGTCCCATAGGGGGAGTCCTCCAGGTCCTCTTTCCACCTGTCCCGCAATCGGCGCTCCGTCATCCGGCGCGTCTCCTCTACCTCCTCAGGGTCCGGGCGTTCACCTCTCGCCGGGGCCCTGGACCTAACTAGGTAGGTCTCTGCCTGCACCTCTGCGTCCAACTCCCAGGGTGGGGTGCAGGCAAGGAGGCAGGCCGCGGCGTGGGCCACCGTCATATAGGCCCTCACTATTCTGAGGGCCACCACCCGCTGAGGCCTCCGTAGCAGGGCCCTGTTACGGGCCGACAGCTTGTCAGACCATATTGGCGCCCCGTACAAGGCCAAATAACCCTGACCCTGACCTAACTCTTTTATCTCTCTCAACCCTCTTTAAGTACCTGGTTTTCCGAGCCTTCGGAAGGTCAGGTGCCTCTACAAATTTCCTCCGTCTGTTATCTGGTCTTCCGAACCTTCGAAAGACCACGTAACACGACAGTATATGATCAAAAATGTCGCTGTTTGGTTAATAATTTCTTATTTTCGAACAAATATTGAGGCTTTTTATCAATTAAAACTCAAATGCATGAAAACGGGCTGTTTACAGCAACAAAATGTACAACTTTATACTGACTACTAACGCTATCTAACAATGAAGAATAGAAAGTCGTTTTTAGAAACTAAAATGATAGAAAGCTACAATATTGGGCATATGAGCAGCCGTAATGCACTTTATAAATAGTGATGTTTTATAGAACCGCGAATACCAATCATTTATTACTCTGAATGATATAATGTGAAATTAAAGTGAAGGCGGCCGAACAACAAAGAGGACTTTTACTGCCATCTAGCGCCTATTCTAATAGTTTGGTAACAAAAAGTCCTATTAGGTGGCGCTTTAGTGATCACGCTCCATCCTACATAGGGAGTCGCGGGCAAAAGCTAGTAATAATATAAAAGCAATAAATACACAAAATAAAATAAAGTGATGAGTCACAGGGTTAGCAATAACAAAATTTACAATGTCATAGAGGTAACAAACTTAGAACATAAAACACCTAGTACCTATAATTTCCGAAAAACATTTTTGCTTCGTGGCCAATGACATTCTATACACATGGACAAATCACAAAGGGCATGACACGTTCACGGACGCGGATGCTATAGCAGTCCTGTATCGTACCGGCTATAGCATTCGCGTCATATAAACGGGGGTCCAATTAAAATGGTATCGTATCACTGTCCGTGAACGTGTTAAGGGAACCTAAAAGAAGGCTCTTATGTAATAATCTGACGATTTAGATGTGACCCAAACTCGCGGCCATTATTAAAATGTGCAAAAAAAATCGCCGTTTTGAAATACTCAAGCGCGTCAGATTAAGATATATATGGTTCATTTATGTACCCTAAACGTGCTGTCTCATAATCTGACGATTATCTGGAGGAATTCGCCTAATCTGACAATGGAAAGATTTTTTTTGTATTGTTTCAAATCTTTTAACTTAACAAATTAAAGAGCTGAAAAAATAGCATGCAAATAAAACAGTATATATTGTTTGAAGTACAAAACTTTTATTTATAAGAAAATAAGTATAAAAATATTTTTTTCACTTCTCATGCTCTTAAAATGCTACTTAAATCTCTGCGAATCGGGACTAAAACTCCTTATTAATCTCTAGGGATTAAAGTATTTTTTTTTAATTTACTTTTGAAACCCCTAAACAACCAATCACGGTGTTTGTGAATGGAGGATTATCGCCATTTTCAGTGATTGTGTATGGACCATATTTTTGGGTGTTGAAATAACCTTGACGCGCTCGATGAATTTTTATTTTTTTCCGTTTTCAACCCTTACGTACGACCACCCCCATCATGGAAACAATCAGATTAGCATACGTATGTTTTCAAAAATACGTAGGATATGGATGCTTTTAATATCTGACGCGCTCGAGTATGTCCATGCAACTGTTTTTTTTACATTTTTGAAAATTTATAGCCGCTCCTCCCACCGATGAAAGTGTATACATTATATGTTTTTTTTTTCTTCTTATCATCGAAGCTTCGCAATCCAATAGGTCTCTTTGACGCTCGAGTAAATCCCGATTTAGCACCCTGGGCTCCCCTACTATAGCTTACTCGCTCGCGGTGGGACCAGTGTCTGGGGTTCTTTTACTGTGTTTCTTCATGTCGTTGTTTTCGTCGTTTTCTTTATACGGTATTATGTCGGCACTTTTTGATGGCACACTTCGGCATGCTTACGGCTGCCATTAAGCATTAAGCACAATTTTGACGCAGCGTGTAAGGTAGCCATTGAGCGCTGATGCGAAATCCTCGTGTATAGAATGTCATTGTTCGTGGCAATTATTCCGTACCCATATTTTCCCAGTGGCATTATTTCGCAATATTTTAAGGTCCATGGGGATTTAAAAAAAATAGGTAAGTATATCCCATTCCCCATATCTCTAAATCGCAATGGTGAAAATAAACAGAAGCAATCAATATTTTTCAAAAAATATATATTAGTAATACTTACATCAATTAGCCAGTGTCGATAGAGCTCCGCTAATGCGAAGCTCCTATTTCTGGGTGGTTCGGCCCTTTGGGCCTGCTGTACAACTAACATAACCTAACCTATCTCCACTATTTACAAATATCATAATCAACACTATTAAAATATGGTAACAAGAAAATATCCTAGATATTTAAAATATAATGAAAAGAAACAGAAAAAAACTTTTACAAGAAATAGGTAACTGGAGAAAAATACCACTGGGAAAATATGGGAACGGATATACATCAGGTCCTTTACTTAAATTTTTCATCCATATTACATTTGATAAAAATAATTTTCAAATCTACAGCAGTACCGGATATAGGTACAGTCCAGTCTGGCGGCTATCATTTTCAGGACGTGGTTGGAGCTGCCCCGCCGCCCCTGCGCACCGGGGACGCACCTCGTCTACGCGTAGGTAGTCGTGTGGAATCCAGTGATGCTGTTTGTACCTGCAGTACCATAAAATGGTGGGAGTTGAGACGACACTGACATTCAATCATACCTTGATAAAAGTTTATTTTTACATGTGGCACGTTGATTTTTATACATAAACAATATTCCGGCCGTATGAATATTAGTTTTTTAATGATAATCTGTCGTTTCATTTTATAAAAAACTAACGATAAGCACAAAATAGTAGCAAATCCCAGCAGTACCCCGTAGTTTCGGGTAAGTAAGTAGGGATAGCAATGCGGTGAGGTGTGAAATATAATAGAGAACATGCTTGAAAATCAGAATCGAGAACGATTTAGGAGAAAGGGGAAAAAAAAAACAAATAACACGCAATGCACTAAGTTTTAGCCCATTTATTCATATTTTATATGAAATCAAAACTTGTTGAAATGTTAAAACTTCTTTTTATAAATCAAAACTTGTTAAAAATGTAAACTTCTTTTTATATTAGATTGTTTTTTTCGGCGTCCTCATTTTATTTACTTTATATTTTAATGCAACGATATTGGCTTAAACATAGTACGAAATAAATGCAAAAATCTTTATAAGGTCCTTAAATTTTAAATATGGAACAACAGCTGTGACATAATTTCTGGGCTGGAATTCTACAAGGTAATAACGATATCGTTTTTGACCTGGGCTGGGATTCTACATGGTAATAACGATATCGTCTTTAACGTGTTTCCGTATTGTCAACGTTTTGATAACTCTTATGTCATTTACAATAATGGCGACTGTGACATAAACGATTCTTAAACGTGTCAAACACGATATCGTTTTAACGCACCTGAATAGAGGCCCTGTCGTCGATTTTGTATAGTTTTTGCAGGGGGTCCGAACCACGACTTTTTAAAGTTTATCTTTTGAAAAATTACACAATTATTTCGCGTATGTATACAGCTATTCCTCTCTTTCATAGCACTTTCCAGAGAGCGTAAGTAAGAATAATATGCATGTTTCCTATTATGACAATAGCTTGAATTGTCAGGAGAAATTAAAAACGCTCAATTTTAGCCTGTAGTGCTGTATGAATTAAATAAAACCGGGCAAGAGCATGTCGGACCATGCTCAAAGTAGGGTTCCGATGCCATTAAGTACTACTTGCATAAAAAAACAACATGTAATAACTAATTTTCTATAAATGTCAATTGGTGCCGTCTTAGATGATTTTTGTAGGTATAAACACTTTAATCGCCTGTATCTCAAGAACCAATGATGTCTACTTGGCCGTGATAGTTTTCCTGTAAAATTCGTTATATGCTCTTTCATTCAAGATTTTTTTCAGATTTTTAGTATTTGTAGTTTTGGCTGTGGGGCGGGGGGACGGGGGGGGGGGTACTCTTACTATAAGGTGGCTTTCGTCAGAATTTCTATTTATTTGAAATCATTATAGCAGATCAATTATTGGACATAGGTTTAGTACTTGCATGATTTAAACTTTATTCCATGCGAATAAAACTTTATCTCGGGAGGCACGAAAGTAAGTAATTTATGGTTTGCATAGGTTTGCCTTGTCTGATGAAGGCAAGGCACCTAAGCGAAGTAAGGGTTCCGTAGCCAACACGGTACCCTCGTAGTTTCGTGATGTCCGTCTGTCCGCGGATTAACTCTTGGTGCTACAAAGCTGTAATTTCGCATAATTATACATACGAAGGGCGTTAAAAAATAGTGATAATGAGTATGTTGCGGATATATTTTAAAATAACTTAACTTAGCTTTTCTATATGTATAAGTGACCTTTTAGGTTAATACACTCAATATATCTCTTTTCTAAAGTCAGGATTCTCTTTCTAAAAAGTCTTCATTCTGGGAATCTGAATAATCTTGTACGGCGGTGATTACTGCGTCGTAAGGTAAACGCGCCTATTACCGGGGGTATCAAAATCCACGACCATTACCGTGGTATTTTTAAATACGCTTTTTATAAGCAAACCTATAAATTTTCTAAAAAAATCATTTTACGCGAACGTAGCTTATTTAATTGACTTACGGACCCGTTAGCGCTAGTGTGTGTGGATGAAACAGAGTGCTCGCAATTCATCAGTATCCGCGACGGCAGCGCAGAAAGAGGTCGTGCCATACTAACGCGTAACGCCACAGGTAAGAGAACTCGAATCTTATTTAGTATTTTACGTAATATATAAGGCAAGTGAACTAATGTTATGGTATTTAAATGGTTGTTTATTGTTTTCTGCTCGACTTCTGAATGTTCTTTATACATTTTCTGGCCTGGAAATACGTTTAAAATGGAAAATAAATTACAACGGTGATAGATGCCAATTTTTGCTGTGGATACTAATACCGTGGTATACCACGGTAATAGTTTTTTTTTATTTCAGGTATTTTTACATTTTTTTGGTTTATGTGATCGGTTATAAATATTTTCTTACGGTTATTCTAATCTTGATTTATTCACGCTATTAAAGAACTATTTCCGTGGTATAGAAAGTATTCTACAAACCCTTAATTTTTAACAAAAACTTTTGTACTGAATTTGTAGTTTGTATAGAAAACCTTTAATTGTCAAAAAAAAAAATATATTGAGATTAAATCGTTAATTTACTTACCAGTTATGTAATTTTTGTTTTTATGCCAAGATTGTAATATATATTTTCGATTTGTAATAAAAACAAAAGTGTATCAGTTTGTTTTTATGGGTCGGAATTAGGTTTTTCAAACACTCTATATTAAGCCTATTACCGATGGTACGGTCCGATAACCCTCGGTGATAGAATGTATGGGAGTCTATTACCGACCCATTCGATATTTTTTTGGGTCGGTAATAGGTTCTTAAAGAACCGAAGAATAATACCGAGTGACGTTTTAGTCATCTATTAAATTAATCACATTTAGGGTACCGTAAGTACAGATTTCTTTGATACTTAAAGTTGAGACTTTTAATCATCAGTTGTAAAAACTTCCGTGTTTACTGCATAATTATCATTATGAGTCCTCTCTACTTTTGATAATTATATTAAGGATATTTATTTATTCATTTATGTACTTAATTATAATTATACTAGCATACATTCGTTTCATTATCCTATATATATATATATATATATATATATATATATATATATATATATATATAAATTTCAGCAGTTTATTTTAAGCAAGACAAATTTTTGGTTTGCTTAACATTTACTTAATCTTAATTAATAAGGATTTAAGTGAGTTAATTTTATATAATATTGCATATTTAATTATTGTAATTAATTATTATTTCCATAAATATAGCTTAGTTACCTGATGGTTTTTTACATAACAAGTATCTTTTGCAAAGTTTTTTATTTTTATTGTTTTGTCCTAAGTGCAATCATATATTAACGTTTTATTTCGTTTTCCTTAAAAACTTGTTGTACATAAATAATATACGGAACCAAACCCGTTATTTATTTTTAACCCTCGGTATTTAGTTCCGAATCGTGAGTCGGATGCCTATTACCGATGGTAGAAAATGGCTGTTTTTTATACCCTCGGTAATGGAAGCCGAATTCGCGGTAATAGAATCACAGCCTGCTGATTACTACGGTAATAGAAGACTTGGGTATTTTGGTTTCAATAATTATTTTGCAATATATAATAAAGTAAAATGAATCCAACAGGTTACGACGCTGAAAGTTCAATAAACACTCTCAAATTAAAAAAAAATTTCGGGCGCTAAGGAGCTTTGATACCCTTAATTTTTTGGACTTATTTGAAAACTTCCTTAAGTACCACGGTAATAGGCGCGTTTACCTTAGTTCTGATATTTATGGCCTCTCAAAAACTCCTTCTTACCAAGAAAAGAAAGGTTATTAATTTTAAGTATATTTCTCTTAACAATATTACATTACAATACAATACAATATAATACAGATACTCTTTATTACACACAAAAAAATAAAAAAATAAACAGAACACGGAACAGTAGGTACATTTAAATCATAGGTATACAACAGCGGTCTTACCGCTAAATAGCGATCTCTTCCAGACAACCTTGTGATTTATGCGTGTAAGGACTGTAAGGAAATATGGCGATGTATAAAAATCTTGTACTGGAACACAGGTTCAAAATGAGCTCAGTCCCAGTGTAACGTTGTTCTTGGTGGCAAATGGTCTACTGATAGTGAAGGTTATAGGAGTGTAGGTCGTGCCGGGTTTTCTGAAGTGTTTGAGATGCTCTGCTCTGGGAATGCGTGTAAGGGGGGTGTAATATTGTACCTTCGATAGGTACCTGGATCCGTGTCCGTTTTTCTGTAGATTCATTGTTTAAATTGTTAAGTTATTGCGCATTTCTGATCATCTTCCGGCGCGGTTCACCTGACGGTTATTGGGACTCGTTTGGTCATGGAATTATTCCTGAAATATGTTATTTAACTTGGTATATAAAACGTTCACAGCTTGACCGACTGACTTTGGGGACTATATCTTCTTGAATATTTGGACTCCGCGATGTCGCGGGCTTCCAGAGTGTTTACTTACTTTTTTTCCTTTTGATTCTTGCTACTTTTATGAATATTTCGTCATTTAAAACTGATATTTTGTACTTTTTGTTTATTTTCTTTCAACTGACTATATTGTTATTTTCATTGTCTTGACAACGGGCAGAGACAATATCTTAGGTTTTATACTGTAGCATGGAGTTAATATGATTGTTTTCCATAGAATTAATACCTGGCATGTGTAATTTTTAAATTTTATAAACTTAGAACTTCCAAATTAAAAAGATAGAACACCAGGGTATATAAAGGGTGGCTCAGACTAGAGCCATTCATTCTTTCTCCAGTTTCCGAGTTGAAACGTTAGAAGTCGGCCTTGTGCGGGGCCAAGTCAGGCCCCGCACCTCAAGAAGCCTCTATCTCCACACCTCGATCTCGTTCCTGCTTGCTCCGGGGCCGTTACTCGATCTCACGGGCCTCTGCTCGGGCCTATCTGCTGCCATACTTCTTCTGCTGCTATCGCTACGCACTACTGCGCAAGTGGTGTTCACTAGAGCTCTCTTCCATCATCTACTTCGCAGAGATGAACTACTCTCTGCTGCTATCTCCCTGGTGTTGTTAAGGACCTATGTAATTAGTTAGTAATTTTTGTATCGGTAATTCTGTGTATCCGATTCACTTCCACGAAGACACACCTAACTACCACTTTGTCTTTTACTTTACTGTTTTAACTTTTTGTGTGTCTTGTTGTGTTTAGTGAATAAATGTATTTTTCTTTTCTTTTCTTTTCTTTTAAAGCTAAACAAGTGCTCAATAAATAACCCTGACCCTGACCTAACTCTTTCATCTCTCTCTACCCTCTTTAAGTACCTGGTTTTCCGAGCCTTCGTAAGGTCAGGTGCCTCTACAAATTTCCTCCGTCTGTTATTTGGTCTCGTCTGTAACCTTCGAAAGACCACGTAACACGACAGGGGACATGCACTATACTTTGTTGAGGGTCTGAAGGGTATCACTTTTTGAGTAACAATATTTAGAATATATGATCAAACGAACTTCTAAGTGAAGTTCGATCAATATTATATAACTCGCTTCATTAGAAATATATAATTAACTTAACATATTGTAGTTCATCTAACCTACAGGCAGTGTTTTGCACGCATTTTTAGAGATTTTCCGAAAAAAAAAGGAATTTTGACTAAAGTCGACCCACCGTCACTGGCAACCCTGCCCTTCCAACCTCATTAATTTTTAGAGATATTTGAGTTTCCTTGTTTATTTTGATAGAGAACTTACTAGGGCGTACGGGAGGGCGGGTAATTATATAATTCTAATGAAGCGAGTCATATAATATTGATCGAACTTCACTTAGAAGTTCGTTTGATCATATATTATATTTCCTCGCTTCATTCTTCATTATATAATTAAGTTAACATATTGTAGTTGTTTAGAGCCTAAGTTCTGTTCAATAATAAACACTTTCAGGCTTAATTCTTTATTTTCTTAATCAAATTAGAAAGACCGTACAAGCCAATCTGTTTTCTTACTTATTATATGCTATACCTACTTATATAATCAATATATGGTCTCTTACTCTATTATAATGTTAGACACAAGAATTACCTATAATAATTAGATTTATAGTTAAATTAAGTGTCTTTAAACCACAGTAGGTAGGTATGATAAATCAATCCACTAAGTCACATACTTTTCTAGCGAAGTTGTTTGTCGCGGGTATTTCACGGTTGTAAAATTTCGCAAAAACGTTTGGGAATTATTGGACCAGCCTGCCGTCTTCCTAATGACTTGTAGGCTAACGCCCCCGGCAGCGGCCGCGGATGTGGCGGCGTGCCGAGTGCTGTGTGCGCTGAATATCCCGGTATCCACGCTACTCTCCGTCTATACCTGCTTTAGCCATCTACTTATTGACTGTGCTGTTGCGTTCCTGTGGGGGCGCTTCACAGTTATTAAGAGACGGTTCGCGTACTCATTTCTTATCTCCCTTGTTATGTGGAGGTAATATTGGAGAACGGTCGCAGGGCATATTTCTAGTCTCTCCTTGAAATAGGGGAGGAACAATACTGGCTGATCCCTACCGGGAGCGGAAGTCTTGATTATTCCACAGATTGGAATTTTTACACCGTTAGAATCGACGTGAACATTGTGACCACTCACTTAACTTATAGACTTAATATTAACCCTACAACTTAGAACCTTATCGTCATATCTTAAGTAAACCTATAAATTAATATGCTTGGTACCGCAAACGATCATACACTCTTATCCTAAATCTTAATAAACCGTTTCCCTTCCTAGTTACTTTTGAAGTTTATAAATATTTCCTATACCACAGATTCGTAATTCGTCAACTCTCTTATATTATAATTTTATAACTATGAGCCTTCCTAGCAAAACAAAAGATTTAAAATATTTTTACTTATTGGAATATTTTTAGTTTTACCCGCAAGATAAATAAATTTTTGCTTCCTAATAGTTTTAGATTACATATATTTTATTCGCTAACCTTTGTTTATTAAAATGCCTATAAATTAAACCATAGGTACTGAACAACGAAAGTGACAATTGAAAATTAACCCATGACACTTTATATACCTAGCTAAGCACATTACGTGTTTATAAGCCTCTCCCGGTTTAAGGAGAGAACTACTAACTACCTAATGAATCCTAAAAACCCTATTCAGCTACTGTTTTAAATCAAAACTAAGAGACTATTGCATAGCTCTTACATTTACAGTTAAATGTGTGGATGTGTGATGTCAGAATATCTCGGTGTAAAGATACCCTGCTAGACCAACTAGACCTAACATAACAACGATTTCGGAAACTAGGTCTCCTGTGTGTGGTCCTAAGACTTTTCCACCGGCTAGATAGTGCAAGCTAGCCTCAAGTTGGCTTCCAAGTCGGATAGATACCTAAGGTGGTCGATAAATAAATATATAGATAAGGGGACAAACGTCAAACCATACACTATAAGTCGTCTCTACTGCCTAGGCTCGGATCCTCTACGTGGGGCCCTATAGAGTAAACTTACAGATTATAGCCAACGTCAGCTGACATACCGATTTAAAAGGTGTCAGAGCCTTTTGAATGCGAAAACCCCAACTTACTTGGTTAGTGAGATAAAACCGTCAGATTCCTGATAGTAGAATCTTTCTAGTTCTTTCCCGTAACCAAAATGTAAGCGTAGCTTTATGAATGTTATCAACGTCTGCCTGGGTCTCAGCTTTACTAACTACCACTAGGGTGTCGGAACTGAGATCTGGAAATCAAACACAATATTAATATTTGGAATAAACAAACCGCAACTATCTAACACACAAACAAACACAACCTGAACGAACTGTTATAGCTAATCCCAAAGATCTAATAATTGTAAACTCAGCAACACTAAACACTCTCCCCATTCCTAACCCCAACTTTTCACGTTTATCGTTATCACAAAGTGTATCCAATGGTTACCTAATCCCACTCAAATTATATTAACACGATTATTAAAATAATAAACTCGATAAGAGCAGCAAACATAAATAAACAAAAAACACAAAACAAATGCACATGGTCTCCGACCCTCGAATAGCGGCTTCGACTTACTCAGTACAGCACCCAGGAAAATGTGAAGGCAAAGAGGCCCGCTCTTCCCCATCTGACCTGTATTTATAGACTCCGGGACCCGACGCCAAGAAGCCCCCCCCGCATGTTCCTTTTCATTTCCCAGTACTTTCCCCACATTGTTCCATCCAAAAACGTGCAAACCATTCCGATCCTTACACACCTCATACAGAGTATATTTCGCAAATCCCACGTTTTCACACAGTCTGCTGTGCAGTTATCGCTCCTTATAAGGCAATTTCCTGAACTATCTTACAACCCAAATCTAACCATTTATTATGAATATTACTCCATGGTAATAAAGTTTGTAATTCAATATAAAGCCATTAGAATACGAACGAATCTAGGTGACTCCCCGAAACTTCACTTTGGTAACAAAGGCAAAAGTGAAATAGTCGTTATCTGTGCAACTATTTGATAGACAAAAAAACTTCTATTTTTTTTTTATTAATTTCTATTCATAAACAATAATGCATAAATTAATGATATATTCTGATAGCAGACCCGTTACACGTACATACAACCTTTGGCCCGGGAATATCTTTATTATGTAGAACAACGCCATCTCAACACCACGACTAGAATTTATTGTATCGATTGATTATTTATCTTAACTAGTTATCTTAGATAGTTCACAACGTCAATCAAAGAGGTCACTGTTTACAATGTTTGCCCCTAATACGATATCTGTACTGTTGTAATTTGAGATTCAAATTCGTTTTAACATCCGATGCATACTTAGTTGAAAATTTGTTTATTACTACTAAAAATTGTGTAATATTTCCACCTTGTAATTTTTAATTTTAAATATTGTTACTCTAAAGTGATACCTTTCAGACCTTCAATAAAACAGAGTGCATGTCCACCTTTATGTGTTCACAGAGTATAGAGTATTTTAAAACTTTAGAAAAACGCCTGGTTAATGGGATATTTAAAGCGTCCACTATTTTTCGTACAACAAATATTTATTACTAATCCAAATATAAATATTGATTGTTTTTGATGTTTAAATTTATTCACTATGTGACATTGATTTACTTCGCAAAATTGTTTGTTTTTAATTTGGCTGAATAGTCACAGCCATTTCCAATTCTCAGAGTCTATGTCAATTATAATCAAAGCCGTCTCCTTGATATTCTTTCCGCAAATGTACTGAAACGTCATGCGATGCTCGCGCTGAATGTCACAAACTCATTCCGATCCTTCTAATTTATCCTTACGTATATAAATGAATTAAGTTTGTTTATTTATATAACATACAGTAAAATGCCAGCAGCTTCGTCTAGTTATAATTGTATCCCTAAACGATGGTGTCAATTGAAGCTATTCCTATAACTTTTACTATCAGTAGATTATTCGCCACTAAGAACAACATTACACTGCAACTGAGCTCATTTTGAACCTGTGTTCCAGTACAACATTACTACCTAACCTCTATTAGGGATAAAGTTTGCACCCGTTGCGCGGTGCATAAAGCCAACAAACACGCCACTTTTTTAGTTATTCGTTCTAAAGTGATATCTGTGTTTGGGTACCATCCAGCAATGTAATATAATGCAAAAACTCCACCACAATCTCAATGTCACATCATATTGTTGGTTGGTATTCTTAGCCAAGGATGCGAGCATGAGTTCCCAGGTTGTCGAAGGCAGACCCCGCTTTTGGTAGGCTAGCCGGAGAGCAACGCTGCACCCAGGATTAGGGACTCGTGCAAGACTGCTGGGGTACCAAGCAGCTTTTTTCTGGATTTATAATAAAGCCCAGTTTCTATAGCAGATTACCTACCTGTTTCTGTAACATTGTGCAGACACTCCTCGTAGTTGTCTCCTATACATAAAATATCGTCCAGGTAAAAAACAGATTTAAAACCTTTTGATCTTAAATAGATTATCACTACCCTCATTATTTTAGTGAATGTTCTTGGCGCCACTGACAGACCGTAAGGCATGACCTTGAAGTCGTATGTTTCGAGAATGGAGGACTCATTTTCAAATTGGAAGCGTAAGTACTTTTGGCTACGTTCAGCTATAGGGATAAGAAAATAGGCTCTTCGACGTTCCACCGGGTAACTCGGGGCGCTTTATATTGTTCAACCTTCTTAAAAAACGGTATGGTATACCCGTCCAATATCCACCCCAAAATTACCGAGTTAGAGGTTATTTTACACCAATCCAATTAAAATATTTAATTCTACCACCATGTAGAAGTACCTGATTTACTGTTGGTTGGAGGCCCGGGGCTTGCCCTGACCTGCGAGTCTTGTTTGCGGCTGCACCGGGGGCCTGCGAGCATATGGGATCCCCCTCCTCTGTCCTCCTCCCCCCCCCCCCTGTTCGACGGGTAGCGCGGAGGGCCCGTCCAGTTTCCCTGGTAATGGTAATTGCTGCGTGACGCTGTCGAAGATGACGAAGTTGGTGTGTTTTCACACTGGTTCCCGTTTTCTTTATCTGTGAGCCCTGTTTCTCGATAGCCTTTGAGGCCTTGATCTTGTCCTTTAAATTATTGCCAAATAACGTATCATCTCTCTCTGCGTCTTATATTATTATTATGCAGGGAGTGGCTATTCAAGGCTCCAAAGCCTAGTATCACTGCGACCAGGATTGATCTATTGTGATCGCCACAGCCTACAGTTCTCCGCTGAGTCCTGTTATTGCGAAGAACTTCAGGACTTTATTGGCGCCGAGATACCTACTTGATCTCCTCTGGGCACATTAAGTGCTTTCCCAGTGAGGAGTTACGGTGTCGCATTAAAGCCGGGCAGACGGTGAGAAAGTGCATGGGCGTTTCCTCCTCCAGATGGCAGTCTGCACAGCCTTGTGTCACATTTCCCAATCGTCTGCATGTGCTTGTTCAGGCAACAGTGCCCTGTGAGCAGGGACCGGAAAACCCGTTCCTTCGCTTAATCCGTTCGAACGGCTTACCCGTTCATACGATAAGCCAATCTTTTCGGTAGCCCCTTCAACGGCTTACCCAACAATTACGATAGTCCTATTAACCTAGGAAACCCTAACCGGTAACCGCTTACCGAATGCAGTTGGGTTTGGTATTTTTTGAATTAAACGCTTACCGTTCGGGTTAAGGAAACTCCTTCGTTCCCTTCCCCTCCACGCTCTGCTGTTTTTTCGTGTATCGGCCAGTATCGGGCTTCACTACAGATAGAAAGTATAACGAGAAAAGGGTGCTAGATAAGACAGGACGTGTTTTTTTATTAATGATACCTGCCAAACTATTAGGTACGTGTTTGTATTAATTTATAGATATTACAATTATTAATATGGTAAGTAATTGTTATAATTGATAATAGTGGTTATATTAAGTGTCAACATTTACATATTATTACTTATATTTAAGTATTTTGTTAAGACTTTTTATGTCCCATAACATTGCCAGTAGGTACCAATAGACCTATTTTTAAATCATCACCTGTCATCTCATCGTTCTTTCAATGGATGTGATTACAAAGAGCAAAATATTAATAATTACATTTATATCCTTTGTTAAATCCAGGATATGGGGGCTATGGGGTTATTCATCTCAAGTTGTATTGATATTTATATATTGATGTATTTATTTATATATGTAATTTGTATATCAATATATATATTTAGGCTTAATTAATTGTATTCGTGTATATTATGTTTACTTTTAAGTATAGTTTATGATTATTTAGCTGTAGAATTATGTATTGGTTTATTTACTTTTTGTGCACATCTTGTAATCTTGCCTATCCTCGTACAGTTTCCTCGTTCATGGTCAGGTTATATGGAAGAGATCCCTTAAAGGGATAAGTTCGCCATTGTACACGTAATCATAAGTTTATGTACGTTTTTTTGTAATTGATTTTATGTGCAATAAAGAGTTTACATAAGTACATAAATACTAGTATGTATGTACCTCTATGATGTAAACATTGTAAAATCTTTTTTGCACATATATATATATATATATATATATTATAGGTATGTAATGTGACTCTCCTCCAAGACAAGTTAGGTATAACTTGCGGTCCTTGCGGGCCGCGAGATTGTTTGTGCAGGTACAATTTAAGGCTTGTCATCTTTCGCTATTTTACTTTCATCAAAGTAGGTATGTGGGTCGTTTTCAAAAAATGATCCAGGTTTGGGCTTTAATTAAAACAAAACTTAATTGATTCCTTTGCGTATCAAAAGTTACCCATATAGTTAGTATGACTAACTTTCGTTACACAAAGGACGCGTATTTTTTCTTGAAAACGACCTACGAGTATATGTCCATATTTGGTCATTTAATTAGAATCACGCGCTTACATTTATCGAATTTAAAGTATTTAAACACTAATGAATGAAACGGTAGGTAAGTACCGGAGTCATATTTAACATGAACAAGGACATGGCTCAAACGTCAACTTCTAATGACAGCGGCTTATATGTATTTTTTTTTAGATAAAAATCAATCCAAAATCCAAAAGTATTGTAAATTAGGTATATATATATATAATAACAACACTTAATACCTATTAATTAGAATCTCAGTTATCAAATCGTCAATTTCACAGAGTCATTTATTAGTATTTTACCTACGGACGGAGATGCGCAAGGTTTGCAAATCACGAAGAAAGTGACGAGTAATAACTAAATAAAGCATGCAATAAACAAATAAATAGGTAGTTCACGCCAGAAAGTGATCATGACCCCCAACATTATTGCAACATATGCTTAGGGTAAGTAGTCTTAAGGTTTAGTTTTGTATGACGGCGGCGACGACGGCGGCAATTCATAAAAGGTTTTGTCCTTGCCGCCGCTCGTGCCACTGTGACCTTTGATCCTTTGAAGCGTGCGCGCCGCCCGAGTTTAAGTTGCTATAGGCGGAGCAGTATAATAAGCCTTACACCGTTTGTTTAAAAACCAAAATTGCTTGAAGGTATTCAGTCGGCATTTTAAGCGGTAACCCATTCCTGGGTTTTGATACTGGTAAGCGGTAAGTCAAATTAACTCAATCGAATGGATTATCCTTTTAATGTGCAACTCGATTAAGCGCTTACCGGAACGTGAGGGTTTATAAGAATCAGCGCTATAAAAACCCGTTAAAAACCCCGGGTTACGGTAAGCGGGTCCGGTCCCTGCCTGTGAGCGCCCTGGCAAGAGTGCGAATTTTGTTCCTACTCAGCGCTAAGGCCTCCTTCGACGCCTTTTTGCTAAATGCTCTTATGAGAGCCTTGGAATGGTTCAATCCTGGAGTTGTCTTCCAGAGTTGAGTGGCTGCATAATAGCAATATGTCCACAAGGTGAGTTTTGTTAGGCTTCTAGGGATGCCGCAGAATGGTTCCGGACCAAACTATGTGCCCCTAGCTCCTATCCGTGCGAGTTCGTCAGCTTTCTCATTGCCCACGATGCCCGCGTGCCCTGGGACCCAACGTAAAATTACCCTGTTTTTTGCACCCAGAGTATTTAAAAGTGTCCTGCAGTTCTCGACCAGCCTTGAGTTCATGACGTCAGAGGTTAGGGCCAAGAGAGCCGCCTGACTATCCGAATGGATATAGATGGTACTGTTGAAGTAATTGCTTTGCAGATTGGCTTCCGCACATTCAATTATGGCGTACACCTCCGCCTGGAATATAGACGAGTACTTTCCTAAATTCAGGCTTAACGCCTTTTTAGGCGCCTCCCCGTATATTCCGCAGCCTACTTCAGAACCGGATTCGGAGCCATCAGTGTACCACTTTAGGCTGCCTGGTTTCCATGTTAAGCGACTGTGTGACCAGTCATCCCTAGACGGGAATTCCACAGAGAAATTTTTCTGTGGACAGTGTTTAGGGGGCATGGTGTCTGAGAACATCCCCATTACAGGAATATCGCTTACAGAGTTCTCGAGAGATCTCATATTTTGTGATAGCCAATGGCCTCTCTTCAAGCTCGAGATTCTGTGCATACTTGCCTTCGCCTCCTTTTCCAAGAACAGGTGAAGGGGCGGCAGGTTCAGTAACGCTTCCAGAGCTAGTGTCGGAGAGGTTGACATGGCTCCAGTAGCGATGATACAGGCAGTTCTTTGGAGGCTGCCAAGTTTTGATATTACAGTTTTTTGTGCCGCTTTTCTACACCATACCACAGAGGCGTAAGACACCATCGGCCTCACTATGGATGTGTAGAGCCAGAGTGCAATTCTGGGTTTTAGTCCCCATCTGCTTCCTGCTAGCCGACAACAGATTGCCAAGGCTGATTTAGCCTTTTGTAGGGTGCCGTTCACGTGCAGATTCCATGTAAGTTTCTGGTCTAGTGTGACTCCCAGATACTTGGCCTCTGAGGAGAACGGTATTGTTTTCCCATTCATGCTTGGCGGTCTAAGTCCCACTAGCTTCCGCTTTTTAGTGAATGGGACGATAATGGTTTTATCCGCATTTATGGATAGTTCATTATCTTTACACCATGAGTTTATTGTGTTTAGAGCCCTTTGCATTAGGTACGATAAAGTACTTTGGCAGCTGCCACGCACCGTAACTACAAGGTCGTCAGCGTATCCCTGTGTGTCAATGCGAAGCTCTGCCATCTTATGCAGGAGCCCATCCACAGCAAGAGTCCAGAGCAGAGGTGATAGTACACCTCCCTGCGGGCAGCGTCTTACCGTGGTCACCTCTAGTGTAGTGCTGAGTAGTTCTAGCCTGACCACTCTACCTGAGAGCATCCCTTGCACCCATCGGACAGTGGTAGTGTCTACGCCTTTTCCAGCCCACTGACCAGTGTCCTGATGGGAGTATTGTCAAAGGCACCCTCTATATCCAGGAAAGCTGTGAGAGTAATTTCCTTATCTTCCAGCGCTCTTTCGATCCCATCAACTAGGTTTAGTAGGGCCGTCTCTGTGGATCTGCCACTACGATAGGCATGCTGACTGTCATGGATAGGTTTGTCCCTGAGACAGTTCTCACGAATATATTTGTCAATTACCTTCTCCATGGTTTTGAGTAGAAACGAGGATAGGCTGATGGGTCTGAAGGACTTTCCCAGAGCATAGTCCTTTTTCCCAGTCTTAGGTATAAATAAGACCCTAACCTTGTTCCACTGTTCCGGGATGTGTCCCCAGGCATAACTTGCTCTGAAGATCTTAACCAAATAGGGGATCAGGACGTCTGCACCACGTTGTATCAGAACTGGGCTTACATCGTCTAATCCACTAGTTTTGTAGGGTTTAAATGAATTGATGGCCCATCTCACCATTCCCGGTCTTAAAATGAATTGAAAAAAAAATAGAGGATTTTATGTCTATCAGATGGTTGCACAGATAACACTGGAGTAAACTGTTTCACTTTTGCTTCTGTTACCAAAGTGAAGGTACGGGGAATCACCTAGATTCGTCCGTATTCTAATGGCTTTACATTGAAATACAAACTTTGCCATGGAATGATATTCATAATAAATGGTTGGATTTGGGTTGTAGGATGGTTCAGGAAATTGCCTTTTAAGGAGCGATAACTGCACGGCTGACTGTGTGAAGACATAAGATTTGCGAAATGTGCTCTGTACGAGGTGTGTAAGAGCCCTTTCACACTAGCGTTTTTGTCGGCGGAGCGGGAACGCGACCGGAACGCTGCGAGCACGCTACGGAAACGCGGCGTGATTATAATAAGAATTGCAGAACGCGGCGTGCACGCGACCGTGCCGCAGCTGATAAAAAATCGCATCGTGCACGCCGCGTTGTGCAATTCTTATCATAATCACGCCGCGTTACCGTCGCGTGCTCGCAGCGTTCCGGTCGCGTTCCCGCTCCGCCGAGAAACCGCCGACAAAAACGCTAGTGTGAAAGGGCTCTAAGGATCGAAATGGTTTGCACGTTTTTGGATGGGGCAAAGTGAGGGGGAATATGCGGGGGTTTTTCTTGGCGTCGGGTCCCGGGGTCTATAAATGCAGGTCAGATGGGGAAGAGCTCACTTATGCTTGGACCTTTTGCTTTCACATTTCCTGGGTGCTGTACTAGGTCGAAGCCGCTATTCGAGGGTCGGAGACTATGTGCATTTGTTTTGTGTTTTTTTTTGTTTATTTATGTTTGCTGCTCTTATCGTGTTTATCTAATAATCGTGTTAATTTAATTTGAGTGGGTTTAGGTGACCATTGGATACGCTTCGTGATAACGATAAACGTGAATATGAAAGTTGGGGTTGGAGATGCAGTGTGTTTAGTGTCGCTGAGTTTACAATTGTTAGATCTTGGGGATTAGTTATAACAGTTCGTGCAGGTTGTGTTTGTGTGTTAGATAGGTGCGGTTTGTTTATTCCAAATAATAATATTATGTTTGATTTCCAGATCTCAGTTCCAACACCCTAGTGGTAGTTAACAAGGCTGAGACCCAGGCAGACGTAGATAACATCTATAAAACTACGCTTACATTGTGGTTACGGGAAAGAACTAGAAAGATTCTACTATCAGGAATCTGACGGTTTTATCTTACTAACCAAGTAAAGTAAATAAATTGGGGTTTTCGCGTTCAAAAGGCTCTGACACATTACGGTATGTCAGCTGACGTTGGCTATAATCTGTAAGTTTGCTCTATAGGGCCCCACGTAGAGGATCCGAGCCTAGGCAGTAGAGACGACTTATAGTGTATGGTTTGACGTCTGTCCTCTTATCTATATATTTATATATCGACCACCTTAGGTATCTATCCGACTTGGAAGCCAACTTGAGGCTAGCTTGCACTATCTAGCCGGTGGAAAAGTCTTAGGACCACACACAGGAGACCTAGTTTCCGAAATCGTTGTTATGTTAGGTCTAGTTGGTCTAGCAGGGTATCTTTACACCGAGATATTCTGACATCACACACCCACACAATTAACTGTAAATGTAAGAGCTATGCAATAGTCTCTTAGTTTTGATTTAAAACAGTAGCTGAATAGGGTTTTTAGGGTTCATTAGGTAGTTAGTAGTTCTCTCCTTAAACCGGGAGAGGCTTATAAACACGTAATGTGCTTAGCTGGGTATATAAAGTGTCATGGGTTAATTTTCAATTGTCACTTTCGTTGTGCAGTTTGGTTGAATTTGTAGGCATTTTAATAAACAAAAGTTAGCGAATAAAATATAATTTAAAACTATTAGGAATCAAAATTTATTTATCTTGCGGATAAAACTAAAATATTCCAATAAAGTAAAAATATTTTAAAACTTTTGTTTTGCTGGGAAGGCTCATAGTTATAAACTTATATTATAAGAGAGTTGACGAATTGCGAATCTGTGGTATAGGGAATATTTATAAACGTCAAAACTAACTAGGAAGGAAAACAATTTATTAGGATTTAGGATAAGAGTGTATGATCTTTTGTGGAACCATGCGTATTAATTTATAGGTTTACTTAAGATATTACGGTAAGGTCCTAAGTTGTAGGGTGTGTGTTTGTGTTTTAAGTTAAGTTTAAAGAAATTAATGTATTGACCATGCACAGTCAATACATTTATGAAAACATTATGTATGTTCATAAAAACATCGCTCAATTTAGAAAGAACTGTGACATACATAATGTTAATACCAGAAATAAACATAAGCTCGCAGTGCCCTTCACGCGGCTCCATAAAATAAAAAACTCTTTTATGGGTAATTGTATTAGGTTCTATAATAAGCTCCCAAGTAATGTTACTGAACTATCAGTAAATAAATTTAAGAGTTACGTTAAGCGTAAACTAATTTCTAAAGCATATTATAGTATTAAAGACTATATTAATGACAACAATGCTTGGGACTGAATTGCATGTAATAAAATGTTTAGTCCTTATGACAAAAGGTTACGAACGTCGAAAAAAAAAAGACATCCGACAGAGTTTCTTACAGGTTCTTCTCTGATCGGTCGCGATTTGAACCTGCAGTCAATTTAGGCTAAGTCGCTACTATGACGTTTCAAAAAAGTTTATTATTTGTAAACCTACTTGAATAAAGATTATTCTGATTCTGATTCTGATTCTATCAGGATTATCTTTACGTTTTCTGCTTAAACTATGAGAGGTGCTTTCAGTATTAGATGGTAAGTCAGTTAGTGGAGGATGTTTGCTTTCAAATGTCTGTCGATTCATGTTGCAAAAAATTATCTGTCAAATGTACATATACTAAGCAAGCGTACCTTTTTTTTGCGCAGTAACTGATAGATAAGCTTGTTGAACAGAGGTGAATCGGTGTCGCGAACTATTTTAAGTTTAAACTTGTTATAATTTAGGTTCAATTTACACGGTTAAAACAATAAATTAATTTATAATTTAAATGACAATTTCTAAGAGCTTTGGACACAGCCGCACTTAACGAGGAACGACGACGAAACCTAAAAATTAATGTAATTTAAGTTAAGGCACGGTTTTTAGTTAGTAATCCGATCATACCCCACTAAGGTCCGCTATTAACCGGCGTGTTAAAAACGGTTAGGCTTTTTAAACATACAATATCAAGAATTGTTTATATTAAAGGAAAAATAAATAGAGCTAGATTAAGTATATGGCTTTTGCTCTTATACGTACAATTATTTCATTTGAATATGATTAAAAATACTTGATAAATAAATTATCTATTATCTGGCAACATGATCCTAACTCACTCAAAAAGCATCCGATCTTACCCCAAGGCACCTTTCTGCCGTGGGCTCTGCCATGTCCATAAAACAAAGTTTTTTTTTTCCATTTTGTCAGTTTTTAAAAAATAGATCCTAAACGATTACTAGTTGCCCTGTACGGCGGTTATCCTGATACTAAAGACCGATCGAACCGAACCGAGAGGACTGTTAAGCGTTGCTGTCAAGAATTTTCTATACAAATTTCTCCTGCAAGAAATATTTAGATAGATAGATAGATAAAAACTTTATTCAACATAAACACAAACACAGGCTCTTAAGTTAAACATAAAGCATCAAAAAAAAGACAAAAAAGAAAAATAGTAACAAAACAAGAGACTTAAAATAATCATTATAAGTAATATTATATATGCGGCGAGAGAGCCATGTGTTGTACTGTGAAATGGCGCTGACT
Organism: Acleris holmiana; assembly: GCA_949316455.1. Taxonomy (NCBI): domain Eukaryota; kingdom Metazoa; phylum Arthropoda; class Insecta; order Lepidoptera; family Tortricidae; genus Acleris; species Acleris holmiana. The sequence continues at coordinate 35,161,068 of OX438762.1, forward strand.
CAGCAGAATGCTGCAGGGACTGCAGCGCTGATATTCTGCCAGAACCATAGGAATCAGGTCTGTGGCGCCCGAATGAAGCCGAAAGCTTGCAGAGGAAAACGCACGGACCTAGTATTTAATAAATCTACAACATATTCAATAGTCGTAAAGCTAAACGAAAGCTTTACAACTCTTCTAACGATCTGTGTCACCGCTTGTATGTAAAGGCTATTTTTAAATAAGTATAACCTTACCCGGTTACCACATTATTTTTTATAAGATCTTACCACTAAGTACCTACTGAAATAGTTGGGAATCGTTAAAGATCCTACTGAATCGGGTTAGATACAAGGTCATCCGGTCTCTCTTCTTTGAAAACTATGAGCTCAAGAATCGATTCTCAAATCAATGCACCAAAGCATTTCTACAACTAAATTGAGAGATGATTCTGAAACTGCTGCTTCCCTCATGGTTTTCAGTGGCGTGGCTATGTTGACTGCATAATAAATAATACCTATGTAGCGTGTAAATCCCTAGCTACTCAGTAAGGTCTCTATGAATTCCCAACAATCCGGTGAGTCGGTAATTGGCAAAGTTAAACGTTTTTTTTAACCTACATTTAGTATCAGTATAACCCTGATGTATATCGACGACACGTTGGCCTAGTTGGGAGTGACCCTGCCTCCGAAGCCAGCGGTCCTGGGTTCAAATCCCGGTAAGGGCATATGGGCATATTTGTGTGATGAGCGCGAATATTTGTTCCTGTGTCTTGGATGTTTTCTATTTATTTAAGTATGTATTTCTCTATATAAGTATGTTTATCGTTGACTAGTACCCATAGTACAAGCCTAGAGCTTAGTTTGGGACTAAGTCAATTTGTGTGAGATGGTCCCCTGAAATGTATGTATTATTATTATTATGTATGTGTATATTAGTGCAACTAGGTAATAATAACAACCGTTCGAAATTGCGTGCATTTTATTAGTCCTAACTCCTCACAGTTTGTAGTATGGTATCTCAGAAACTATGAACTGTATGTACCTACTCGTATACATATAGAAATGTCTATAATAACAATTTGTAGCGCATTAACTATATAGAAGACAACTTTACTGTAAAACCCAATGTTCAATGTTGTTTTATGGACATGGCAGAGCCCGCCCGCGGCAGCACCCAAGCATTAAAAACTTTAATAAATGCGTCTACTTGTAAAACATAATTATCTAAGCGTACACCCGACCATTTGCAAGGTAAAATGTATAATTTTACTGAACTATGGAAAATGATACAGTTTAAAAGTTAACTTAGATTGATTAGTTAATTCACACATCAAAAATAACCTTTTTGAGAATTCAAGCCAAGAATAGTTTTAGTGATGTAATAATATTATGCATTTCAGAGTATTGTTAAAATATAATTTTTCAAGAGATTGTTGTTATAGCTAGATGCATACCTAGTGTGAGTAGGTATTTATTTATATTAAAAATGCTAAACAATGCATCATAGGTAATCAGATTAATGGTCACCGATACGATCAGAGGCCCTAGCCAAGATGCGTTCGCTAACTAGGGATTCGATTCGTTTTGTTTTTAAACCAATCGCGTCCCTGGTAGATTACATCATTCGAAAAGTCACGTGATCTACCAGTGATGCGATTGGTTTAAAACCAAACGAATCGAATCGCTAGTTAGCGAATGCATCTTGGCTAGGGGCTTAGTTGGCAGGCAGTCGTCGTGTTCTGCGGAACTCCGCTGACAACACGAACAGGAAAATGTTAAGTCATAGGTCACAGAGGACTGCGCACGAGTGCGCACCCGCCGCATCTGCCGCTGCCGGCGCCGGCGCCGCGGTGCTCGCTTTTACCACCTACTTTCTTACGAATAAAAATAAGGTGAACTGTATATACTCGTAGTTAAGGGTTTTAACTAAAACAAAACTAGATTGATATATTCCTTTGTGTAACGAAACTTATCTATAGGTACATAATATAGTTTGTATGACTAACTTTCGTTACACAAAGGACAAGATCGTGATTTTGTTTTCATTAAGCCTTTAACTATATTTTTTTTAATGATTCCTTCCCAGATGTGAAAAATACCAGTTGCTACCAGGGTCACGTTTCACGAAAGTTTGTAGGTAGCTGGTATTGCAAGCGGAAATCTCTTTTTAACGGCTATTCCCAGTGGTCCACCTTTTATTTGAAACAACTGTTTATTAGAACATTGTGCATCAAGGGGAGTAAGAAGGGGATTATTAACGAGAGTATTAGAAGCCCGACGTCGAAGGCGGCAGGCTTTTAAGGACTCGAGTTTGTTATCCCTTTACTGCCCTTTACACACAATGTTTTACGACGACACAAAAAATAGACTATTAAAGAAAACAATAATCAAAACATTTATAGGTCAGTCCAACTGAAGTTGGCGTCCCACAATATTTTTATCCAAAAACCTACCATTTTATAAGAAGTTATTTATTGCTTTTTGAAGACGGTTTTTTGTTTTTTAAAACCTTAATTTTTAGCGTCTTTTTTTTTCGTTCGTCTCATTTTAAAAGAAGTTATTTTTTGGTGTTTTTAGTTTTTTGTTTCATTAAATGTTTATGGTATTTCATATCTTTTAGTGATCATAATAATATACTGTTCAGTCGTCCCACATCTCAATTAATAAAGAGCAAGCAACGCCGCGGGAAAGTCATCGTCATATGTTTAAACCTTTTGAATGTGCTTCGTCATAGTCGCTCATTAATCGAGATATCTTATACCACCCGTGAAATAGGTACCGTTGGGGAGTTCTCGTGGCCATCAGTGGTCTCCCATCATAAGTTCGGCTTCACCGAATGATACTTAATGAATTAAAATGCTAGACTTATCACTAAAAATACTAAAATCGCTATACAGGGTAATTTTTTAATCAGTGCACAAATTTTAACATATGATTTTGTATCGTTAATATAATATATTATTAAAAAAAAAAAACTTACAAATTATCTCTCTTTTACCTTCTCGTGTGGACACAAAGTCACACTAGAAATGATGACATGGGTTGTCAAGCTGTAGGTACGCGATACACTGTATTGATATTCGAAATTTGAAATTTCATGTACAGCTTATCAGACAACAAGCCCCTCTCCTACTGATATTCTACATTTGAAATTTCATAATATTTTTTAAGCTAGAGTAAAAATAACACAACATGTGTTATTGATTAATAATAGCGAAGCAAATATTAAAATTTGTGCACCTATTAAAAAGTTACCCTGTGTGTATTCCTATAATTTTTACGGTTCCCTCGATTTCTCCAAGGTCCCATCATTTATTTTGACGCTGAAGGGAACAACTAGAAACTATATCCATTTAAAGAAACAATATATTTTAAATCGGTTCACCAGTCTGAGTAATCGGGTAACATTCATAAAAATATCCCGACGTACTGAGAACCTCCTTCTTTTTTTGAAGTCGGTTAAAAAGAGAAAGTCAACATATTATTATTATGTCAACTTTTGCAATGTAGTCTTTCACAGATAATGCTAAGAACTGCGTTTAGTTTTCAAACTTGACAGGATATGCTGCCAGATTGTACCGATTTTAAAAAAGATATTTTACTATAAATAATTTCATATGTCCGGAAAATTACCGTTTTGCCAATGATGGTTAAGTACTCCACCTTGTTATTAAGCATTTTTTTTCATATAAGATAGATTTTAGGTAAACTTTTGTTAGATACTCTTAAATGACTTTCTATTTTCCTAAATCTGGATAACTATAATATGCAAACACAAATATATCTACTTGCATTAATATTTTTTACGAACGCAGTTGTGTCAAATCAAACACTGAGTTACGGTTGTACAGTTTTATAGAAAATGGTTTCATAGAACGTATCACTTTGCAGAATTTTCATTTTATAGAAAGCTAATTTAGGTTGAAAACTTATTTTCAGTTTTTTTTTGGTGGTTATTTGTCTTACCTACCCTAACCCATAACCCATGCTTAAGATAATCTGAAAACAATAAAGATTCAGCTTCAGCACAAACTAGCTTTCTATGTAACGAAAATTCTGCGAAGTGATACGATCTATGATACAATGTTCTGTAAAATAGGAGGACACCGTGTTCCACTTGTAATAAAAGTAACATGCTTTCTTAAGCGACTACTGGCTATACGAGTGTCATTGTGGCAATTTAGTCTAAAGGTAAACACTGCTTTTCAGTTTAATTGCGAGAAAATAATTCTAAATATTATACATACAAATTATAACATATAGCCTCAATGTTTTCGGAATGAGTGGTATATTATGGGGCACATGTTGGCACTTCGGACAAGAGCTACACGACCTGTGGTACGACTTTTGAATTACACCGACGAAAATTGCCTAACGTTAAAATTATTTATCCATCGATTTAATCTACGATCGGGACCACCTTTTGGATTTGATATAGTAAGTAAGTATTTAATTTATTCAGCGCAAACAAAACATGACTAGCTAAGGATCATTTGAATCAATTCAGGGGGGTTAGTATGACATAACTATGCAGTTCTGTTTACGCTCCGAGAAAAGGACAGAGCTATATAACGCTCATTGCAGTTCATTTTACGCTCACCGTAAAATGAACTGCATAGCTAGGTCATAATAACCCTCCAGAGCATAAGAAATGGTTGTTGGTTGGTGAACGCCGCTCGCAGGAGCGCTAGGCGCGGACGGGCGCGGCGCTCTGCTTCCCTGCGGGCTGCCCGCGAAGCAACCGGTGAGTCAACCTGCTTCAGCCGCGGCGAGGGTAACTAGGCAGGTTATGTATAAATAAACAAGGAAAAGTTTAGCGATGTTATTTAATAAATTATTGTTTCTAACGCTTTAATTACTATAACGTAAGTATCCTCATCATGACAAAAAACACCTTAGTTTTACAACTAGAATGGGCCTTCGAAACTACTGTCGTCTTTTAGTAAACGACACAGCTCAAGATTTCATTTATTCATTTACAATAACAACATTTTAGGGGCATTGATCATAACCTCTGATCATGCCAGCCCCGTTAGGCAGCTAGCTCTACTTTAAACAATACAATATTAATTTAAAGCAACAAAAAGAGAAGGAGGAGGAAGAATTACTTGTTCAAAACTTACTTCACAGTGTCTGAAGTTGGTTCTGTAAAAATATATAGGAACAATCCATATGAAACGTATTCAAGTTGAGTGGAAGAAGTAATCCTTCTTCTCCTTTCGAGTCTGGACACATTCCAACAGCTCAAGTTAAATAGGCAGTTTTATATGTTAGCTACATATAAAACTGAATACATTGAATTGGTTACTAATATATCGCACGTTGAAACGTAGCGTCAAGTGCTATTTATTGAACTTTTGACTCGATCAAAAAAAACGGCACTCAATTATCGTACACTGCTCAACGTCCATTAACACCTATTACATTATTATTCTTTGTCGTCTGCGTTTCTGTTTACCTATATGACTTATTTTCAAGTAGAGGAACTAGCATGTTGGTTCTCTGCCTTTTCGCCGACAAATCTTTGACTAATGCATCGTTTCGCAAACCCAACCCGCCATTTACCCAACATTAAATTTGCCAACCCGCTTTTTTGTGTAACTACAAATAGTTCAACAATTTTATAAAACTAACCTAACCTATAGGGTTCGACACGATGGTCCTGAATTAATCCAGATTTATTTACAGTTTCGGAAAAAAAATGCGGGTTGTCAAATGATAAGTTTATGAAATGAATCATTTATGAAACGTTGGTTATGAAATGATAGGATCCCCAACATGTTAGTCAGTAATCAAATTTTCGCTTTGCGTTACTTTATCTTCAGAAATTACTAAAACACACATAGGTACTACAAATAATCCAAGAAAGTAACTTAAATTGTTATATTTTATGTATATTGTGGAGAGCATTTCCACACAGAATTAATTTTCAGTAGTAATATGCAGGAGTCCTCGCCGTGTGGCACGTTTGATATCGCACAGCCAGTGAAGACTCGGGTACTGGTTAATTAACGCGATATGCAATGTCACGCAGCAAAAATCGGTGTGGACGAAAAATACAATGGGATTCCGCACACATGCAATAACGACAATGCGTCAATGTGAAGCTACTACATAGCGCAAACGCAAAAAGAAATGTTGAAAGTATCACAGTGCGATCGCAGATGGCGCGGCGGACGCGACCCTGGGGCGGTTAGTGGTCGTCCTTGTGCGGCTTGTTGAAGTGGTTTGCGACGAGCGTGTAGGCCATGCCGGCCGTAAGAGCGCCCACGGCGGCGCCTTGCGCGATCACGCGGAACTGCATGAGAAACACGCTGGTGCTCATGGCGCCGCGGCGTTTGTAGCTGTACGCGCCGAACCCCACGGCTGCTGCCAGACCCGCCAGACCTGCGGACACCGTGACATCGTTACCTCCCGTCGCAGGGGCTTCCGCCACCTTCACACAAGCCCACCCCACCAATCTATCAATCTTTATGATTTTGAGTTCTCTTTTATAAAGGATTGTAAGGTAAAAGCTTCTATTATGGACAGTGCTCCAGTTATGACAACACCATAGATGTAAGCTTCCAAGATTGATATTGAAATTATTCGGGATTACCACCATTATTCATTAAATAATGTTAATGTTCATCACTAGAGTATTGCTAATAATAGGTAGGGGAGGGTGGGGTAACACCGGATAGTTAAGAAAAAAAAAACATAATTAATTATAACACGAAGATATATTTCAATAATATCTAATATCAAAATCAACTAGTAATTGACTATCATTTGGCATGAACTTATCGAGATCAAGTTATTACTTAAGAGATCAATCAACATTTGCTTAAATTTAGTAAATCCGATTTCACCCCTTGTGTAAGGGTAAAACCAGATACCATAATTTTAATGGTGGGGTGAAAACAGATACGAATTATTTACAGTCATCACATACGAAAAACAATAATTCCTGTGAATTACACCCGGTGCAACCTTCGTGGGCCCATTTCAGACCAATTGTACATTGAATCCAGGCATCCGTAGATTTTGTACGACTATATTTTTCATCACAAATAAGACATTCAGTATCATCCTCATGTTTATTCTCTTTATGTTTCTGATTGTGTGTACTTTTACCAGGTTTTGATTTTTTTCCTGTGTTTGTGGTGCTTTAGTTTTGTTCTGTAAAAAAACGTTTTTGTAAGGAGACTCAGTCAATATGGCAGTTTTACCCCGGCGAGCTGATGGCTTCCTATTTCCTTCTAACGTGTGAGGAATGGGCATTAAGTATATCTTTTGGCGTGACAATGAATTTATCTTGATGTTTAGAACAAGACGGCTGAAGTGATGGTGTCTTGTGTCTAGAGTCGTTTAATCGATCAGAATCCTGCGTTTGACCAGTAAAAGATGATGATCCCTGTTGCTCGCATACCATATCTGTTTCTTGAATAATAGTATCTTGGCTCTGCGGGTTGTCAGGAGGTTCAACTGTGAATTATAAATCGGTAACATACTAAATGATGGGGGGAAACCGGATACCTGATTTCACCCCGTCTGCTTCTACCCAACGGCCTTGATTTAGCAAATGAAAAAATTACGCAATAGTTTAACGGTCGAATTAAAAAACAAAATAAGAAATCATTACTCAAATAGTCACTATTTCGACTTAAATCATTATCATGCATGTTATTAAACCGATAGTAATTTGATACGAGATAAAATAAATGCAAATATTACATCAATTACCTTTGTTTACTTTTTTTCTCAACGGCAACGGAACACAACGCACTTCGCTGGCCGCCTTTTGCAAGCACACTAAGCGGCCTCTGCCCGTGCTGTCTAACGTGTCTAAGCGAGTCAGCGATAGCAGAAATATGAGATAGCATGCTATCTGCTTTTACCCGCTATCTGATTTCACCCCCCCTTTCCCTACTTCTACCTTACTCGTGGTTCTGTATCGGTGGCTGTGTGTAAAGAAGCTTGCACATTTTTTTCTATGTATGTTCACCGTTTACTCCGTCAATTGTCGACCGGTTTTCATCATTGCAATATTGCATAGCTCTCAAAAAATCATTATGTACGTTAATTTTTTTTTTGATTTGGGCGACTGTTGTTTAGGAAATATTGATGTGTATGTATAAAATAATGTGTATTAAATATCTGAAAAATATCTAGAACAGCTACCTGCCAGTGGCTTCGCCCCCGTTGCATATTTCCGTCTTTCCCCGTGGATTTTTTTCTTTCATAGAAACCTGGTCCTAACAGTAACAAACACAGCAAAAAAGAATTATACAATTTGGTGCAGTCGTTCGAAAGGTATGTGCATACATTTCGGCGATTAATTTTAATTTATATATATTAAAGAACTTAAAAGAAAAACTGTCAAGATTACGTAGATTTGATTGGTCCCTGAGATACAGGCGGCTAAAGTGTACGTAACTACGTACTGCAGCATTATTGCTACGAGAAAATCACTCCCTTCTCGCTCTCACTTTTAACCTCTTTGGTTTTCCGACCGCTTTAGGTGACAAACTCTTTTTTTTTGTTCAAGTTTAGAATTGAGAAATGTCAAGGCTCATAGCGCTGTTTTCATGTGACATTATGAAAATTATTTTAGAACTGCAAGGTTGGCGTTAAAACCTTGCGAGTTTGAGGGATTGCCTTAAGAGGGGAGGGAAGATGGCCGATTGAAAATGCCCGGCTTTTACTTTTGTCTATTATGTTTACTGATTTACTCTATTCACTTGACATTGGCGAAATCACTGTGTGGACCGCCATTAATTAAAGAAGAAGAAGAAGAAGAAGAGTTTCGCTGATACCATCTTTTTTTGCCAGTCGGTGCGACATTATTTTAAACCATTTTTACGTGTCCCGTTCCTGCCGAAATATCCGGGTAAGTTTTGTGTCGAGCTTCGAGTTCCGTTGCCTCCAACATTCTGTTGTCGGTCCGTTTTAATATCGTACCTTTTTTTTTAGCGAACCCGTTACCCCGAACTTGAAAGGGTTATTTGTTGAACTTACTTCCGGAACCTACTAACCTAACCGCGACTATTTCCATAAGTGTTTACACCCGGTTATCCGATCGTCGTGCGCTGGTCAACGTGTTTTCTATTTTTTTTATACTCAGTTTATATTTTCACGCCTTTTTAATAACCTAGTCCTGTAGAGTAATAGTTTAGCGCGCTTAGCTAGAACTCCGCTATTTTCTAGGTTGTTTTCCTGCGCGTACCGCGTTCGCCGCTTTTTCCCCTAAATTCTAAAAAGGCCCGCGCGCCCAATAGACTATTGGTCCAGATTGGGTTTTTTATACTACTTCATAAATAAATAAAATAAAATAAATAAATCACAGGACAATGTCACACAAATTGAACTAGCCCCAAACTAAGCTCAAGGCTTGTACTATGGGTACTAGACAACGATAAACTTACTTACATAGAGAAATATATACTTAAATACATAGAAAACATCCAAGACTCGGGAACAAATACTCGCGCTCATCACACAAATATCTGCCCTTACCGGGATTTGAACCCAGGACCCCTAGTTTCGAAGGCAGGGTCACTACCAACTAGGCTAGCGTGTCATATACTTTTTATTTTTCTTTTAATTTCTAGTTCTTTCTTGCAAATGATTGCATAAGTTTTTTTTAATCATAATAACTGTGTGTATAAATAGTATCCTTTTTTCCCTAGGTTATAAATAAATGTTCAAATCTCCGTTCTTTTTTATTTTCAAAATTTTACGTTTGACCCTAACAACTTTAGTGTCCAGAAGTGTCTACAATCTTTTGAAATGTTGCGCTTCACTACCTACTAAAACCTTTAAACAGAAAATGTCTTCATACTTGTTGTTTTTTGTGTTTATAGTTTCGGAACCCTATACTGAGCATGGTCCGACATGCTCGTGCCCGGTTTTTAAAGACAGGGTAAGTTTAGTCGTTTTCAGGTTAATCTAGTTGTTAAATTAATTTATGTCAGTTTATTCCTGTTTGTTAGCGTAATATAGGTAACCTAAATATAATGTTAAGGCTAGATAATGAAAAAATCGAGTAGCACCATAATAATACTAAAGTACTATTAGAAGGGCATCTTCGGCGTCGTTGTATGGATTTGACAGCAAAGCCGTCAAACAATTGCCTACAGCGCCCCACACCCCGCCTTGCCTCTCTCTCGCCTGCCGCAAAATTAGGGAAGTCACTAGTATATAATACTATTACGTACGTGGGGGTAAGGTAACTAAACTTGGATGATCACTCGGGTCACTCGTTCGCACTGTTCGCTCTCCAAGTGGTGATGGACCTTGACCCGCCGGGGACGTTCGATAATGGAAGGTTCTACTCATTGCGGCCTAAGTAGACATCATTGGTTATACCTACTAAAATCATCTAAGACGGCACCATTATAGTAGCCCTCAACCAAAGTGACGACCGGGGCCAAAGTCCGGGCGTGGGCCATAAACCTCGACGGACGTAGTGAGAGGGTAACGTAACGATAACGAAAAGGTTAAAACGTCGATGAAATGAATATATTTTGTTGAGTTTCAATATTATTGCCTATTTATTTAATTATTATGGTTTTTCAAAATAAGATGTTTTGAGCTAGTTTCTAATGAGATAATTAGTCAACAATTACCTAAATTGTGTTGACCATAATGATGTATAATGACACCTCATTATGCAAACTGATTAAACACCGAATGCAAAATTAAACACCGAATGGAAGTAATAAACCTTCGAGACGACGACAGTGACAGCGAATATGAAGAAAATAATATTTAATTTAGACACATATTGTTTTATTTTTAAATATTATTAAAGAATTATGTAAATTATTTATTTTGTTATGTAATTTTTTCGTTTGAAAGCAATTATTTTTTGGAATATTAGTAATTCCTTATTTTAATAGCAATAATATTTTATGATGTTTTAAATATTGCCACTTTCAATTCATTCATAAGAACCGTGTTTTAAATTATCACTCAATTCTATCGACATCCCGTTTTGTGCGTTTAGTACCTGCTTTACGGTCCCGAGCACGGGTCGAGCAACACAATGGATAACGCGAGCTCAAGGGTTTTATGGCCCCGGTCGTCACTTTGGTTGAGGGCTACTATAGTTATTACTTCTTGATTTTAATGTTTGTAGTACTTAACGGCTTCGGAACCCTACACTGAGCATGGTCCGGCATGCTCTTGCCCAGTTTTTTTACGGTAGTGTTAAATCTAAGCAAAAAGTGCATAGGTAAATAATGTATTTATTTAATTCTTTCATTTTTACGCTCTTTACTTACTGTGTTTATGTAACAAATAATAAATAAAGATTGAAACTTCGTTGATATCGTCCATCGTCCTACAATTATTGTAAAGCGTGTGGTCAAATACGGAACTAACAAATTCGCATGGTAAAACCAGTTTTCGTAGACAGTGGCGCCTTTGAGAGCTTCATTTGAAATATTGTTGCACGTTTACTCCAAGCGCCGATTCTGGGTGGCAACCTGCTGGTATTTGCTTCGATAAGTAGTCCTGGACTGTCTTCGCAGGAGCGCGCGTGGTGGGGATGAAGTTACGCTACTAATAGTACTTATTCATATGTAGCACATAGGAATCAAATTTCATTTATCTCTTAAATTAAGTATCAGTATTTTATATAAGATATGAAAGTAATAAAAATACTTTCTAAGATCCCTTAAAATTCTATTAAATGTAGGTACATATTAAGGTGAAGCCACACCGGTGGCGTGCGCAGCACCTGAGTGTCGACGCAAGCGTAGACGTGTGCAGCACAGCACCCGTCACACCGGCACACGCTGCAGCTCCGTAGCGTACCCAGCCGCCATTTGAGTCAACACATTTGACGGAATGTGTCCAGAACGTAATCTAAGGGCAGTTTTTAATTTATTTCTCCATGGGTAATGTGACACTTGTGGCAATTCAACAAATTACAGGGTTATTTGTAAAACACTAACTACTTCTCATGGTTAAATTATTCACATCATAAGCAACAACTTTTGTTCTGTGACTTTTAGTACATTCTTAAATTTCATCATATTTTACTTTCATACATAAAATGTATTAATTAAATTGATCACTCTAAATGTTAGTAACTCTACGGTAGCCAAAGAATACCGCTAGACAATAAACAAATGCAGTGCGAAACGCAGTGGCGGGCGGGGAAAGGGGTGAGGAGGCAAGACTCCTTGACCTAATTATCTGCGCGGTCGTTTGCTTTGAATCGCCGGCGCCGGTGCGCACTGCGTTTCCATTACCGATAAGGCGGGTAGGCACACTTAACAAGAAGCTACTGTTTAAACAGTGTTTAGTTAGGACGTACGGCGATTGCGGGGAGTCCGCGGGTATGTGCGGGATAACTACTTAACAGACAAAAAATACCGAGTGTCCATTCACTTTACTTCGCACTCGCACTTGTCACTTAACAGCGGAACCGTTAACACGTTGTTTTTACATATCACTTTACACCTGTAGTTCTCACTTGCACTTGCTTGCTACTTCACAGAGTGTAAACAAGCCTTAACAAGAAATGAGGCCGTGGAATGTGAAGTGAGCGCACAGTACCCCCATGTAAAAATATTTATTTATGTAATAAAATAACAGATCTAAAAAGGTTTCAGATGTGCAACAAAAACTTGAAAGTAATTTTTTGGGAAATGTATAACGTTTTGTAAAAAGTCTCCGAACAAAAGTTGTTGTTTATGATGTAAATAATTTAACCCTGAGAGGTTGTTCGTATTTTACAAATAACCCCGTATAATTACAACAAAGAGGTTACCTGGTACTCCAACGATGCACCGGTTTGTTTCCACATTTGTTTTATAAGTAGAATTGTTATACTCTTTATGCCTTAAGTTGTATAGACATTCATGTCCTCGCACAATAACAATGAGCTTCAATCGCGAGTCATGATTAAAAAGTCATTAAAAACCACGTTGTGCACCGGCACAGTTGTAAATAAATACAAGAGAGCTGCGCGTGACCGAACTTGTTCAGTTCGCCGTCTCACAGCGAAAGCCTATTAGATACAACGTCATCACTGCAAGTATCGAAGCGACGTTATCGCTCCGTTCACTACGCGCGTGCACGCAGCACGCAGCCGGTTTGTATCAGGACATCACACAAATAGGTATTAGCGCATACCGGGAATTGAATTCCATGGTGCTGTTGACTGGACTACGGAAAAATCTTGTTTTTCCTTGGTACGGTTTACCGGACTATGGAAGAAATACTTTTTTTCTGGTACAGTTAACCGGACTATAGAAACGTTATTTTAACCTGGTACAGTCATAGGTAATCGATTAATGGAAGACGGAACACTTTTTCATCTAACTGTACTAGCTATATCACCTCTTTATTCAAGTGACACTTACTGATTATATTAGAAAAGGAATAAGTTCCACAGTTAATTGTCAAGATATGATTCAATCAGATACTTATGTATGGTAATAGTTACATGACCTGTTAGTATTATGTCCAAAGACGCTGATACAAGTGGCGACGTGAGAGTCAATTACGTTGATAGAAAGGGTGGAACTGTTTTATTATACAATGGACACCAATACTACAAAAACGGTAAATAAAAAAGTGGATCGAAGCTGTGAAGGTGTTCTTCATATAAAGAACTTAAGTGCACTGGATTTATAACTAGACAATCGAACCAGTAACAAAAAAGTTAAAAATAGCGGCCACTTTTTAAAATCTGATTACGGGTTCGCATTTGTAGTCCCAAGGGGCCCTCAGATATCGATTGTCAAGGCAATGGAATTTAAAAATTAGTACTAAAGTTGAATAAATGTAAGTACCAAATAAGTAGTCGCATTTCACATTCGTTATATCTGGTTTTCACTTTCTGTCACTAAACAAACATGTCGTAGACACGTTTTATTTACCAAAACACCAAGTTTCTCAACTCTTTCTTGATTGGACACTTGTTATAGTACCTAAACAGTATTGTTTTAAAAAAACAGATTCGGTTTTTATTTACAAATATTATTGTTGATGTAGGTTTCAAGTATTCTGTGATTCATTATTTTGCAGTAATTAGACGTTGGTTTTCATAAGAGAAGCGTTTTTTATGATATGACTAACCCAATCAAGTAAAGAGTTACTTATCGATAACTTGGTGTTTTGGTAAAATTCGCTCTTAGTGAATACTAACAGCAATAACTTTATCTGTAAAGACGTAAACACCATGTGTTATACCAGTTTAGATACACTATTTTTCAACATAATGGCCACTCTGGTCTTCATACAATTTTTTTTCACCACAAGCAGTCAAAGTTGTTGCAAACTTTAAAGCAAAATGTGAAGTTATAAATTAAGATATTATGTTTAACAAGAAATTAGTGTCGCTACCATAATGCTCTAAGACACATCCGTTAGCATCACTATTAAAGAATATTTAACAGCAAACAGAACGACAAAATCTCTTTATTTGTGACCTTGGCAGTCATTACAGTGAAGCAAGGTGCTAATTATTAAGAAAATAGAAAAGTTCGATTATCTCGAAAACCATGCAACTTTTACCAAACCTGGAAGTCCTTTTTAGGGACCAGCCTGAGGTGCCCCATGGATGGGTAGAAGGTTATCCATTATTTACTGGGCACCCTGTATAATAAAATTTTGCCATAGGTAAGTCCCGACAGTTTGTTTTGCTACGAAAATTCCGGTCATTAAATATGTCTCTATAGAACTGGTATTAAAAGGCCGTTGCCGAGAAATAATCTACTCTAATCTAGGTCGGTAGGTAGGTATATTAAAAATACGTGCGGTGCATTATGAACACCTTATTCAATCAAATGATCGCGAATCATTATGTTACGACATGGTGGAAAATTTAGTATTTTAGTTAGGTAATGGAACCGTGTGCTTCTGCACACGGTGCCATTGATAACCGGTAGGTTTGTCATAAAACACAATACGTTGGCACCTATACCTTTAATCGCGCATTTGGGCACAGCCTTCACGATTAGATTATCGTTAACGCAGCTGTAACAGGAGCGTTATCACATTATTATCACTAATAATTCCAAAAGAAAACGTTTCGTACCCTGAAAACGTCCGATTGGACAACCTAACATAAAAAATATTTTGACTAGGTAGGTTTAGAGAACTAGCGTATGCTCGGCAGCGGTCGGTAGGTTTAGAGGTATGCTCGACAGCGGTCGCTGGAGGCGGGCAGGCGCCGCCGGCGGCTGGGGGCGCTGCGGCCAGATCGATGCAAGGTTAAGGTTACTCAGTACTCACCGACAATCATGAACGGGGACTCCTTCGACTTTCTGGCTAATTTCTCGCTCTGCGACTCCTCATGGTAGTCAAATATGGGTTTATTTTCAGCCATTCCAATGATCTGAAAATAAAAGTAAGCCTTTCATAAAACGTGTCAAAATACACCGTGCTATTACTAGTGCAAAATCTTATTTAAACTGGGCATCGTAACCCACGTATACGTAAATATTTATTTTAGATGACCAAATAAATAAAGAATTTCGAAACATGAGCTCCCACAACAAATCGCAAGGCAAATAACTTTTCTGTTTTAACAACGGCTTACCAGTTAAGATAACAGACGCGCACTTCTAGATAACGCACCAGTGTGACTGCCGAGTGCCGTGCCGTGACTGGCTGGCGCCCTGTCGCGGCGCGGCGGCGGCTCGGGGGGCGGGGCGGCGCGGGCCGGGGGCCATGACGTGATATAATATACTCCATTGAGGAAACTACCAACTACTGCGTCTGGGAATTCACGGCGCTACAAAACGTAACCTTCATGATTTGCTAGAAGTCATTTTTATATTTGCTACGCGCGGTCATAATTAAGTCAGTCAGGTTCGGACTTACTACAATTTTAGTACCTACTTAGTATTGTCGGTGACTACCTAGTGTCCTAGTGCCCATTCACCGACGTCAGCGGATGTATAAAAATAATTAAATGAGTGCGTCTCCATACAAGCAAAGTTAATAAATTGCATTTTATGGTACCTAGGTAACTGATACATTAATGACGGGGGTCTTAAAACACGATTGTGGTTTCGTAGGTAGGTATTATGAAACTAGCCTTCCTAGTTTTAAAGCCTAGGTAATTATTTTATGAACAGTTGTATTGGTAGGTACCTACATTATTTTATCCATAAACATAATTATAAGTAGGTACTTACCTACTCTAAGATGGGATCAGAATCAGAAGGTAGGTATATGACCTGCATTGCTACCTGTGCTATACCTGTAACATAGGTATATATAGGTGCTATAATCTAAGTTTAGAACTGACTTAATATTAATTTCGATTGATTTTAAAATTAGGGCCTATTTCATTTGAGTTGGTTTTAACCGATTTCATAAAAGGAGGAGGTTATCAATTCGACTTACGTATTTATGTGTTTCTTACGCTAAAAGCAGGTTCAACTCGGCTAATGACATGACTCGCGCAACTCCGTGGTAAGTACCTTGTTTCATGCTTATTTTAGAGTTATACGAACTCATTTTAGTCATTTAAATGCAACATTATAGTGTAGAATAGGCTTGTTACCGCACTATAAGGATGTATTTACATGGTTACAATGATTTCGTATATTATTTCGTAAAAGAAGCATGAAACATGGTATCACAGAGTTACACGATTCATGTAATTAGCCGAGTCTGCCTATTAGGTGCTCCGTCAATAGTGTACTCCCGAGGTGGTCCCATCGCCACCGAGTTGGTATCTGATGAGGGGATCCGCGAGGAATTGAGATAACTCCTCAAATATTATAGGCTTACATTTAGCGATTTTGCTATTTGGTATTCACACATACATTTGAATGGTTTATTATACCTATTTGGACCATTCTCAGTATTGCGTACCTTTATTGTGCATTTGTATTAAACTATGAAATACGTGTATTATTTCTGGATCTCCTATCTATAATTGATTAATAGTTATTTGTGCAACGTTGGTTTTTACTGCAAGTGTTGATTTTGAATCTCGAGCAAGCGAAGGATTGTAGAATTGAATTACGAGCATAGCGAGTCATTCTTAGTTAGAATCCTGAGTGCAGAGAGGGATTCAAAGACACGAGATGCAAATATCTTTCGTCTTGTGTTGCACATATAATTTTTCCCATTAGCAACGACAAATTATCTACACACATATCATAAATCGCAAATTACGACTAGCATAAATAACAAAAAATAATAATAACATCAATATCAATGTATTACTAAACCGTTATGAGTTTACACTTGGAATAGCTGTCAGTTCATATGAACTTTGACGTATTTATATGACAAAACTGTGACCGCCAAGACTATTCTAATCGCGGTTTGATAATATCAATTACATATCAATTAGATATCATTATAACATTCAAATTTCGAACATCTTTGGAAAGCAAAGCAATTATATTTGATATCGAAATTAAATGTCAATTACATCGTACAATTTTAACAAATCTCGCTTGTTACTTGATATCGTACGATATGATTGTAGTGGCCGACTTTTTAAAGTTATATTTGTCTCATCGCAAAAAATAGTTTAGTTTGTTTTAATAATATGTATGTAAGATAAAGCAGTATTTGTTACTGTACATAATTAGGCATTAAAACACTCGTGTGATGTGATGCTATTATGTATATAACATGTTATAACAGTCCCATAAACTGCTACGACTATAAGGTAAAAAGACAACGTGGTATAAACATAAAACGACATCCGCCAGCCGCCCGCGCGCCGCACCACGACCACCTTTGTATTGTTATTGTGAACAAAAACGTTTTTAACCTCAGCACCTCGAAAAGGGTGGTTCTGCTGTTTAAAAACAGTGAGCAAAATACGATTTTCCTGCGAGCGTAAGACAAAGTAACTTTTTAATTTTTGTTCCGTGGCCGTGGTACGGCGCGCGGGCGGCTGGGGATGTTGTTTTTATTTTTATCATGTTGTTTTCTTTTTACCTTATAGTAGTTTATGTGATTACATAATAACATCACACGAGTGTTTTAAAGCCTAATTATGTACAGTTACAATCTACATACTTACATACATATATTGAAAAAAAAAAAACTCTACTATTTTTGCGACAAGACAAATAGAACGTCAAAAATGGCGGTCCCCGTAGTTTTTTTTTAATTCAGAGTCAAACTAGAGTCGGCCTCTACTATCATATCGTTCGATATCAAGTAACAAGCGAGATTTGTCAAAATTGTATGCAATTGACATTCCATTTCGAATAAAATGTCATCTCGAGTGATATTAGAATCGAGGTCAAATAAAATTGCTGTTTTTCAAAGATGTTCGAAATTTGATTGTAATATTGATATCAAATTTGATGTTTAAGCAATAGCAACATTTTCACAAATAAGAAATGTGATCTAACAAAACAGTTTATCTGTATGCTACTCGTAAGTAATTTGTAGTATTTGAACGCATCATAGAGGGTTTATGATATGTGTGTAGATACAGGTTATATTTTCTCGCTGCTAAGGTGAAAAATTGTATCTGCAACACAAGACCAAAGTTATTTGCATCTCGTGTCTTTAAATCCCTCGCTGCACTCAGGATTCAAAATCAACACTCGCAGCAAAAAACAACTTTGCTCTCTTGTTGCACAAATAACTATTGACGTGTGAAGAGAAAAATATAATATTTATAGGATTTTTATTAAAACCTTGGTACATAAAATCAGCATTCTTTTGAATCATCGTTAAGAAAGTGACGAAAACGTCACCACCATGTCGGGTGCAAAATCAATTACGATAAAACAATCTAAAATGAGATATTTAATAATAATGAATAAACTATTTCATATTATTTTACGATAAAACATAGAATATACTTTCTGAAAAACACGAAATAACTAAACCACAAACAAAATAATGGATTCTAAATATTTGATAACTTTTGTGCATGAAAAGAATTGTCACCTCCATGGATCAACTTAATAAAATATGTAACCTTTACTCATTAAATCAGTGATCACAGTTTCTGAACGATTACCTCGTACTAACAAAAAAACAAACCCATCCTAAAAGTTTTTGATAAAATTGCTGCGATAACTATTTTTGAGTAAAGACCTTCACAGTACGAGTTTTTGTAAATTTGCATGCTATCTTCACCACGGAACTGACTTACATGTCCACGTCCATATACAGGTATGTCAGTACCGTGGACTTTGTTCTTTTTTGTGAAACTATACTGTGCAAATAACTAGGCTAATAAGTACGGGCTAATCATGTAAGATAAGATGCTTACCTTTCATTTGAGACTACCTACGTTGAATAATAACAAAAAACATATTTATTTATTTTTTATGAATGGCCGATTTATGCACGATGACTTTCCCGCGGCGTAGCTTGCCGCGAGCGAGAAATATCCTGTGGTTCTTATTCATTGAGAATTGGGAGTTCAGTGGGATTATGATCACTAAAAAGATTTTTTTTAAATAACTTTTTTTTTAAGTGGAAATAGGTCAGTCAAACTAAAGTCGGCGTCCCACCATTTTTGGCGGTGTGAGTACTGAACGTGGATTTACTAGAAAAAAATTAAATATAAGTTAAGCCCATTTTTTGAGTTTCATTATTTCCTACATGTTAAGTTTTATTGACATAATATTGTTTTATTGGCGGATTTCATTAACGTTCAGCCATATTTTCAGCAACGTTCGAATACCGCACGTTGTATTTGAAAGATATATTTTTAGGTAACTTATAACTTCATCGAATTTCACTGCATCGAATGTATCATTTCATCGACTTTCATTTCATCGAACGCTATTTTCTGCTGGAACAAAGATACATTCGATGAAAGGTGTTTCGATGAAATGATAGATAGACACCCATATTTTTATCGATGTGTTGAATTTTGGTGTTTAAGGTGAAATAATGATCCCAATGTAAGTTAAGACATAAAATGTTACTTATTTGTGACACACTTACACAATTTTGTTGCTTTAAGCAATACTTATGATTAAAATACTCAGAATAAACAGCTAGGTGTTTTATTTTGCTATTATTAAATATCGTAGGGTTTTAATGATCCCTGGGATCGTTTTAACCCTACTCCTGGGGACGCCCAAGAATCGTTTTATACATACATAGCTTTTGCCTGCGACTCCGTCCGCGTAGAAGGCGTTTATCGCTGCTCCCTCTGGATTTGTACAAATTTCCGGGATAAAACCTATCCTATTTCCTTCCCCGGGACTAGAAATATGATGCCGAATTTCAACTAAATCCGTTCAGTAGTTTAAGCGTGAAGAGGTAACAGGCAGACAGAGGATTTTGGGGAGGGAATGGTGGTGAAGTCACCGTGGCGAGTGTTCTGTCGATGTTGATCGTCAGGCGTTTTACAACCGGGGACCGTGGGATCTCTTGTCTGAGTAGGGTGAGTGGTGGATTTGTGCGGCGGTTCGGCTCACGAAAATCGCTTGTCTTTGCGACATTAAGGGGGCACCGAGCTTTTTGCGCTCATTAACTTTAGGTATTTTATGCACTCTGTGTATGTGTGCGTATAGCACACCAGCAAGGAGCGAGCCGGAGCCATGCGCCGGCCGCGCGCCGCGCCTGACGAGCCTTGCGCCGATCCACTAGGCGCGGAGGTTGCTACCAATGTGTACAAAATAAAAAAACATAATCGATTCCGAATACTTTTATTAAAATATTGACTATAAGAAGTTAAAAACTTTTTTCAGTCTACATTTTTTTTTAAATTTGTGGTTTACTGTCGGTAGGTAAGGTAGGATTGAATTACTTGTATGAGGTACAGTCACATCACGAGATTGTTGAGCCACTCTAGAACCCACTCACAGATAGATAGATAGTTTTTAATTAATGTCGTTTGTACATCTAAGGTGTATTTAGCTAGTGTTAAGTTATTTATAATATTTATTGGGCAAATTGTTCGGCTAAAGAGAATAAATCATAAGTAAAAGCCGTACATCTTCCAATCGGCCATCTTCCCTCTCCGAAGGTTACCGGGAGAACCCTTTCATAGAAAGTTGACGGTAAATTTTGACGTAAATAATTTCTTTTGCGTGACTTGACGCTGTCATTAGGACAGAGTTCTATGGTGGCTCAACAACCCCGTGATTTAATGTGACTGTATATTGAAATGAAATAAAAACGTTTATTGACAATATTCTAAGCACAAAATAAAGTGAACTCAATACCTAATGTAAAGTAATAAGAACGGCTGAGTAGGGCAAAAATCCCAGTCATGGACCCTTTCTTCAAGATATTATTTTTAACTGACTTCAAAGAAAAGGAAGTTCTCAGTTTGACCTGTATGTATGTATGTATGTTTGTCCGCGATTATCTCACGTTTGGCTGAACCGTTTTTAATGCGGTTTTCAGAAAAGTATTTGTTTCACATAGGAGAAGGTTTTGGTATTTTAACCGTCTTTAAAAAAAAGGATCTTAGTTTGTACGAATGTTTATCCATGATTATTTCCGCAAAAACTTCAATGTCTGATTCTGATCACTATAAAGTATAAAATTAAATTGATGTTTTAAAAAACTAAAAACTTAAAGCTGCTGTATCAATCACATATTTAGAAGTTCCTTCTTAATGTTTGTATGTATATAATGTAATGAATAATGTACGCAGGTATCTTTAGAAAAAAATATTAGGACATAAGAAACAACAATAATCAATATCGGATTTTACTTCACGGCATTATTTTGTCTGTGTGAGTAAGCAATGTCATTGTCTATTTCTCCATCCACTGAAAGACAAGAAATTTGGTCCATTGGCATCCTGTAATAAAACAGAACGTTTTGATTTAACTATAATTTATTTATTAACAGAATTAGTTTTTGGATGAAATTTTGTAATCCTCATTCTATAAAAATAATTCGTATTTGGGACTTACAATTCCATTGTGTGGTAAATTTTATAATCGATGTCAACCAATTCATTTACTCTGTAAATTGAAAAAATATAAAGATAATGTGAAAATTCATACTAAATTTATTAAAATGTTTTCCTATACACCTCTTACTATTTTTACGCATACCTCACCGGTTCATTAGGTACCTAACTCTTCGCTTTGTAGCGAAGTGCCAACAACTGGAACATTAACCCTATAAATAAAAAAATATGAATAATTTTGCAATTTTACTCATTTGTGGAAATATAGTTGTTAGGTACTGAGTATACTTACGGAGTATTCTCTTTGTATTCAGATTTCTGGAGATGTCTTGCTCTAGAAATATTGAAACCATCCCAAGAAGTAACAATATTATATAATTAATTATAGTAAAAAAAACCTCGGGTCGTTCTAAGAAGCTTGTTTTGCCTGTAAATGTGTGTTCACCATAGAAGTGTATTTTTTATATACCTACCTACTAATTGAAAGAACTTCGCGTGTTGTTTAAAATTACTTGTGTAAATAAACCAATTTTGGCCCAAAACATCAAGACTACAACTAAACGATTACAAAGTCTTAGTAATACAAATCGATACATCTCGAAAATCAGTCTATGTTGCTACCGATTTATTTTCTCCTCCCTTAGCGTGGCATTTTGACAACTGTCAAATCAGGTTTCTTAGAACTACTCCACTATCAGTAGGTTTACGATTTTAACTAACTTCATTTCTTCACGCAAGCGTTTAGCATTGTGCTTTTGCCCACCCCTTCTCTTCCTTTTTTGGTTGTGTTTGTTCCCCATTTAAAATAAAGTGAATAATCACAAAAATCGCGATAAACGCAACCAACCAAAAAGCGACACAGCCTCCACCTCCGACGGCCGAAGCCTGACTAATGCGGACATGGGGGAAACGTGACGGCTCTGGCTAAAATGGACGAAACGCGTGCGAATTTAGGTATTTCCTTCATATTAGTAAAATAAAAACACATTTTCAAATCTAAAGTGTAGAATATATAGAAGACGTGTAGTTTTGTTGTAAATCCAAAACTGATGATCTTCCGTGAAGTAATTACGCCGTACTAAGTGTTTATTTTGTTATGTAGAGGTATCTTTGGATGTTTTTTCTATCGAGGGAAGTACAAGTAATCGTGTTTCTAAAGTATATGATATATAGAGTGATTCCTTAAATATCTTACATATGAATTGCATAACTAAAGCTTCAGTAAAAACAATGCAGCAGGCGATCAAAAAAACGCAATTTTTTTCGTAATTACGTATCGTTGCCTCGGCGCACTCTTAATATTTCATTTGCTGTTTTGAGTGTCGTGTTGTTGTGTAGTGGTTTAATTGTTTGGATTGACAATGGAAGAAGTAGGTAAAAGCACCAATGTCCGACACTTTTAGCTGACATACACCAGTAATCGACAGAAGCTTTTAATTTAAGATCATAGAGTTATAAATTGATTATAGCACAACAAATGAATAACTCTTATCTTCTTTGAATAAGAGTCAGTGTCAAATATTGGTATTGGTGCCGATTAAGGTGTGCACAAATTTCGCTTGGCGAGGGAAAGGTAAATAGTTTAACGTTTGCTCAGAAAAAGGAACTTATTTCTTCGCAAAAACCTACGCCTGACTTCTGTATTTCTCAGAGTAGTAAATCGCACAAAAGACAGTTCAATAGATCAGTGTACAAAACAATTCAGTGTGATCATTGGATTGTCGGTTATTCTCACAGTAATAAGTTGTATTGCTGGTGTTGTTTATTATTTTCGAACGACAAATACGTTTGGAATTGGTACATCTGGTTATGACGATTTTAACAACTTAGCTGGCGCCATTAAAAGGCACATGAATTCGCAAAACATATGAACGCTATGATAACGTTTAGTAATTTTGGTAAAAATAAAACTACAAAAAAGTCAAAAACATATCTCTCGGCTTGCCCTAATCTGAGACCCAAGGCACGCCACTGTTTAAATACAGAAGACATCTAAGACTCGGGGGGAAAAAAAACTCGCGCTCATTAAAACACTATTTAATTATTATAAATAAAAAATATGGAAAATAATTGGTATGCTTTTGAGACAAACCTCTATAAGCACGATTGTTACCAGGACACCTTTTTAAAAGAATCCTGTTGTAAAAGACAAGCTTATTGTTGTAGCATTTTTTAAATGTCTAATTAACTATTGCTGTCATTCTCAAGGCTAAACCGATTTGTTAATTTCAGAACCGGTAATAACATACATACATAACATCACGCCTTAATTCCCAGAGTGGGGTAGGCAGAGCTACAGAAATACCAACAAATCTACAAAGACTTGTTGATAATTCTGTAACCACATTTTGCAGAAGAAGGCTAAGATGTTTACTAGTGTATTAGTGACAGGTTGCAAGCCCATCGCCTAACAGCACTACAAGCCCTAATAAACCGGTAACCCGGTACCGGTAATAAATATTTGGCTAAAACTAAATCATTAGAGTTTTAGTGTCAATTAAATGAACGCTCTATTGGCACAGGTTTTACAAAACGGCCCAATGTTAACGGCTCGTGTCGGCCGCGCTGCCCGAGCTGCCGTGCGACAGGCGGTCGTCTCGGCGCGCCTGCTACGCGGGGCGTCGCTAGACTGGCACTTCTCTTACGCAACGACCATTGTCCATTACATATTGTCCAATTTCATTCGGAGCATATTCGGGCCCTTTTTGTCATCGTCTATACAATATTGTTTCCAGTCGAATTATATTTTGTACTGATCAGTTTATTACTACTATTACTCTTGCTTTGATGATGCAAGCAATAAAAACGGCCTGAAGCAATATTGTGATTTGGGGCTTATTTCACAAAAGCTTGTAACTTGTAATACATGTGGAAGTCTCTTTTTAATGCATTCAGTTGGATAGAGATTTCCGCTTATAACATAAGCTTTTATTTAATATGCAATAGCCCCCTGGGCCCTGTTTTATAAAGCTACAAGTAACAAATTACAAGCGGAACTCTTTGTAACTCAGAAAGAGACTTCCGCTTCTAATTACAAGCGGAACTCTTTGTAACTCAGAAAGAGACTTCCGCTTCTAACTTGTAACTTGTAGCTTTATAAAACAGGGCCCTGGAGTGGGAGTCGTCCCGCTCGGGCCGAGCGCTACTGGGTGCCACTTGTCATGTCTTGAAGAGTGTTACAAGAAGCATTTGTTACAGTTTTAACAATGACGGAAGACTTAGAAAACGGTCCCGGCGCTACCGCCGTCGGTCGGGAGAGGAGAGCTTTGCGCCCGGCGCAGCGGGTGCGACCCGGAGTCTGAACCGGACAGAACACAGCTATTTTAAATAAAATTGAACTTTACCGCGATGCAGTGGCCTTGCTCAGGTTCAGTTCCATTTCGCTTCTGCGACAGCGTGTTGCCGACGATGCCGAACTTGTGATGATCAACCAGCGCAGTTGCGCACAAAATTCACACTGATCAGCGATACAATTTATAAACTAATCACTTATTTTAGTCTTGATAACATTTACAAACTTTAAACTGTATTTATGTTAAACTAGAATCAAGTTTACCTGTTTTTATGTATTTCTTTTTATGTACAATCACTGCTGATGATAATGAAGTAGCTACGCAACTTCAGAGCTCAAAATGATCTGCACTCGACTCTATGTCAAGGGAATACGTCGTGTCTAGATCGTTTTGAGCATGTTATTCTGTTTAGCTACTTTGATGCTGACTGTACAATCAAAGTTTCGAATAGAAAAGACCCGTTTCGACTTGGACCCACCACAACAAATAAGTAGAGTACAGAAAATGTAAATCCTCGGCTGCATCGAGAGTGTCGGTGGGTCCGAGGATTGTCGCCAAGCACACCGACGCTCCCGCGGCAGCCTAGCCAAAGCTATATTATTATTACTGGTATATTTACCAGTTATATTCTTCATAATTAGTCAACTTAATACGCAATCGATTTCTAAATAGAAATACTTAGTGTAAGTATATTTTATTCAAAGCAACTGGGTTCGATTCCCGAGCTGAGTAAAGGTTTTTTTAAAATGTATGAACGCAGTTTTTCTTCTTATTAAAATCGATGACATGGTTAGTAAGAACAGATCTTCGTATAACTTATAGTTTCAGAATTTCCCATACTAACCGATTTAAATGAGACACCCTGTATATTTGGACTAAAATAACTAACTCCAAATAGTCAAATACTCGTAAAATCAAAGTTCTTCCATGTTTATTTTACTTTTCAACCCTTTAACCGCCAAGGTCGGCAAATCACGTCATAGGATTTTCGTGCCGGGACGCTTAGCGCTCAGGGGCCCTAGCCAAGATGCAAACGCTCCTAACGTTTTTCTTTTCTAATTCAATTCAATTTTTTGGGATTATATGGCCCCATCGAACGATGCGATAATTCCGCCAATGTCGAGGTTGGATAAAGCACAGCCAGTTGACCTTTGGTCTTGTACGGTAGAATTATCCTTGTTCGGTAAAATACCAGCCACAACCAATCTAAAACAAAAACAAACACCACCACTCCATAACGGCACAAAACTAACTACTAAATTAAATGTTACTTAAAGTAAGAATGAAAAGTTGGGCTTAAATATTGGGGTTAAAGGAACATTAAATTACTTATTCATAACCTGATGTTATTTTTAGTTAAAAATGAATCTAGAATACTATAAAATGGGGTGAAAACTAGTGTTAAAAGGAAATTAATATTAATAGGGCGACTGATATGACGAGGTAATAAATCATATAAAGGAACAGATATTTTTGGACATTCCAAAAATATGTGTTCCAAAGTGCCTTCGCCCATTCCACACTCACATATTGAGCTGTCTCTAATTCTCAGCTTTGCCAGAAACACAGGAGAACAGAAGTGACCCAGGCGAAGCCTTATTATTGCCGAAGAGTTTACTTTATTATAATTTTTATTTTTAAAGAACCAAGGTTTAGAAGGAAGGTCTGGTTGTAAACTACCATAGTGTCTACCTTTGGTCCGCTGTGAAATGTGCCATAGACTATTCCAATTTTCAAATAGCTTAGGACGAGCATCGGATCTTACATCCCGACTGAAACATTTGTCATAGGAATTGGTTCCTATCCGAGTAGCATCCTTTGCACATTGGTCCACTACTTCATTACCTACAATACCGCTATGGCTGGGAATCCAGGCAAGAACTACTTGTAGATTATTCAGTTGGCAGTCTCTTAATTTTTCCTTAATTTTTAAAGTTAAATAAAAGTTATCTTTAGAGTGGAAAGGCAATTTAACTAAATCCTGTAAACAGCTTAAAGAATCAGATAAAATTATTGATTTATTGAGTTGGTGTGACTTAATATAGGATATTGCTTCATATAAAGCCACAACCTCTCCAGTAAACACAGAATATAGAGTAGGACACATAAAACTTAAGATTATTTGGTGATGGGGATCCAAACAGCAGAACCGACATTTATTTCCTTATTAATCTTAGAGGCATCTGTGTAAATTCTGATCCATCCAGACCATTTTCTATCCATAACCTCATTAAACTCCGCATTAGCAAGTGGAGAATTTTTATGTATACCCAAATCAAAAACTATGTTGGGTTGAAATAATAATGTTTCATAATCAAAGCAGAAAATAGGATTTTTACTAAAGAATCTAATAAGAGGAGGTAATTCTTTGTGGGACCAGTAGTTGGAGGAAGCCGAAAGACTAGACAGAACTTTACATTTTTGATTAATTGGATGGGAAGGGAATTGGGAAACATTTAAAAAGAATCTATCAGCCAAGTACTGTCTGCGAAGTATAAGAGGGGGATCTAGACACTCCACTTGCAGTGCGTTTATTGGGGAAGATTTCATTGCTCCTGTAACAATACGCAAACCCCTAGCTTGTATTCTGTCAAGTTTAACCAGGGCCATCTTGCTGCAAGGCTCTACAATAAAGCTGCCATAGTCAAAATGACTACGGACTATAGCATTATATAATAATTTTTGGCTGAACGGATGGCTACCCCATCTAACCCCAGACAGAGATCGCATTACATTCAAACTTTTTTCGCATTTATTTACTATGTAGTTCAGATGATACGCTCCATTCAATTTCGAGTCCAGAAAAATACCAAGAAATTTAACTTTATCCAAAGTAGAGATATGTTGATTTTCCACAGATACGGTTACAGGAGGAATACTCCTTTTACGGGAAAAGATAACAGTGGTACACTTAGGGACTGATAACGATAAACCATGAAGAACCAGCCATTCATTTAGGTATTTCAAAGCTGTATTTAAACTTGACGAACAGTCATTTACGGAAGAGGAGCTACTATACAGGACTATATCGTCTGCATACTGTAATATATCACAAAAGCAGCTAACTGATAACTCTAAATCAGATGTATACAGGCTGTACAATAACGGGCTTAGGACTGAGCCCTGGGGGAGGCCCTTCCATACAAGTCGAGAAGGTAGTATAGAGCCATTTGTTCGGACACAGATAAAACGAGCCATGTATAGGTTACATATGATATTAGACAATCTCATCGGAATATTCAGCTGGTGCATTTTCTGCCTGAGTATTGATAGGTTGACATTATCATATGCAGAAGCTATATCCAGGAATACCCGACTATAGACAGGGACCATTCCAGTAATAAAAATCTGATTTAGCAATTTCAAAAAATATAACTTACAAGTATGAGATGCATTAATTATGAATGAATACGGGATACCGTCGATTCCAGGAGAAGTATCTTTAAGGTGGTCTATGGCACATAATAGCTCGCCGAAGGAGAAAGGTTCATCCATACTATCCAAAGAAGGAAAGGGATTAACAGTTGGAGCAGGAAATAAGTCTTCAGCCGGAACAAAAGGGGGAGCTAATCTGTCAATAAACTCCGGCAGCCATGTATCCGTATTATTGGGTGTTGAAATGCCATCAGAACTAATACCTCGGCGAAAAGCTTTAACTCTCTTCCAGACTAATGAATGACACGGGAGACCGAGGAGACAGTGATTCACAAAATCTAGACCATCCTTGAATTTTTTTCTTGGCAAGCAGTCTTTTCGACTTTGCCAGGGTCTTCTTAAATGAAATATAGCTGTCCATAGTAAGATTAGCAGAATATATTGACTCGGCGAGGTTTCGCTCATGGATTATCTTGGTACATTCTGAGTCCCACCAGGGAGGCGACGGAATTTTACGGCAGGCAGTATTTTTAAGAGGGATGGCATAATCAGCAGCGATAAAAAGCATCTTAACAAATTTTGAGTAAAGTTCAAGGAAATTGTTACAATCCGGCTCGTCCAAGTTACTCATCTCAATTTCCAAATTACCAGAAAATTTACCCCAGTCCGCCTGGGCGATTCTATACTTTAAAAGAGGAGGGGAAATTTTAGGAGAGGGGGAGGAGTTAAGAACAGTGCAAAGGATAGGGAAATGATCGCTTCCAAATGAATGATCTAGAACTTTCCAATTAAAAGAGGAACTCAAGATAGACGAGACAAGTGTCAGGTCAGGTGCACTAGTATTTTGAAGGGGAGAGACCCTTCTTGTAGGAGATCCGTCATTTAGAATACATAGGTTAAAATCATCAAGAATATCCATTAACGCGGAGGAATTCGAATCACAAACAGCCCCCATAAGGTATGCTTACAGTTAAAGTCCCCTAAAATAATATAGGGACCTGCTACATTGGAAAGGATAGATTTTAACTCTAATAATAAAGCTAAACTAGGGTGAGGAATATAAATAGATATAATTGAAAAATTTAGTAACTTAACTGCAACAATATTAATACCAGGACTATGGTTAGGAATGGGGATCAAATTATTTACAAGAGAACTATTAAGAGCACAGCCTGCATATCCATCACTCCTGTCATCACGGAAACATGCAAAACCAGGGATCCTGAAATTGGACCCCGGCTTCAACCATGTCTCAGCAATGGCACAGGCAACGGGTTTAAATTTATTTATCAAATAAATTAAATCTGATTTCTTATTATTAGCACTCTGTATATTCCACTGAAGGAGATTCTGATCCATTATTAATTAAGGGAAGAATAGATTGCAACTGTGTCAAGACGTTGTTCGGTAGAGAGTCACTGAATTTGAGGACCATATTCACTAGCAGACCAGTGAGTAGTTCCAATAAGTTGTCATTTGGGGTTGGAGGGTTATCATTTAAAGCACACCCATTAGGAAGGCACGATTGAGGGTCACTAACAATTTGCTTGTGAACTTGAGTATCATACATTTTCCCAAGAGGGCGGGCTTGTTTTCTTTCAATATATATGGTTTTACTATAAGACTTCTGTGATGGAAGGGATGAAACTTCTATGTAATTAGGGGAGGGAGCTACGAGTCTAGTGTGGGGGACTGAGGGAGTTGGGGATGGAGTGAAGAGTTTCTGAGATACATCAGCATAACTGGTCCTAACAGGACGGAAACGTTGGGCAGCTTCGAGGTATCCTATATTTTCCTCAGACATTACTAATTTGATTGCTTTTTGACGACTATGCTCAGGACACTTTATATCTGTTGCTTTGTGGGATCCCGAGCAGAACATACAGCTTATTTTGTCTTGTGGTACTGAGCAGGAGTCCCCGGTGTGTTGTTGGGAGCAGTTAAAACAGCATGGTTTAGACCTACATTTTGCTGCAATGTGACCAAATTTACAACAATTCCTACATTGTATGGTAGGAAGTTCATATGCTGAGACAGGGATGGATGTATTATATATGTATATCTTTTCCGGAAGAGTTTGAGAGTGGAATGTGATAACAACTGTGTTTGAGGGAATCCATTCTGGTGCTTGACTTTCTCTACGAACCTTTCTGAATAGTCTACGAGCCTTTATTATATGACCTACTAGGCTTCCTAAATTTGTAGGAAACTCAATGCCAGAAACCAATTCCTCTAATGACCAATCAGTTGGGATGTTCTTCACTACCCCCATACGAGTAACTTGATACCTGGGAATAGAAGCAGCCAGTTTGTTTTTCTCTAAAAACTCAAATTTCTTGAAACTATTTGCTTCATTTGCCGATTTGAAGCTAATGGCAATTTTATTACGTCCTAAAGGTTTTATTGAACCTTCCAATATGCCTTTAGTGCGGTTTTTATGAAGGAGCTGGGCCAACTTCAGGACTCGCAATGTTAAACCAGCAGATTGGTCAGGCTCCAACCTACTAATGTGAACTACGAAGGGTCCTTTGTCTGAATCAGAGTATTGCAAAGGTAGATCATCCGCGTCATATCCGGGAGTGACATACATATTCTGAATAGAATCTCCAGGAGAATTAATTTTTTTTGGACGATGTTGTCATATTATCAGTATCAGGCAGGACTGTTCGCTTTCTAGTTGAATTTTGAGTTTCACTATGCATTTGTGAATCTTGGGTGAGAGGTAGAAGCGAGCAATCTGCCGTGTCTATAATTTGTGTAGGCATACCTACATTTAAATTATTCGACAAAGAGCCTCCCTTATCGGGAGGATCTTTGTCACTCATGATTAAAATCCAAACGACTTACTTGTAAATTCTCCACCTAGAGGTTAGTATTATTATAGGCCTTCACCAATATTAGTAAATACTTAGGTATTGAACAGATAACAAAAGTGATTGCACCAGGGCACGTGCGTACACCAACGCAACGACGAGCAGAATCTTTTCTTTTCTATCGCTCAAAATGTATAGGATGACAGTCGACCACGTGGTTTATCGAAACGCACGAGAATGTCATCCCATACATTTTGAGCGATAGAAAAGAAAAACGTTAGGAGCGTTTGCATCTTGGCTAGGGCACCAGTACGCTCCATTCCTTCTTCTATCGGCGCGGTTGCGGCATATGACGTTCTTAGCGTCTGGGCACATGGCAGTTGCAGCCGACCGCGGCGTTCATAATGTTAAAATTTCATAGACTAAAAAAGTTAACCTTTACGAACAGCGTATTTAAGTGCATCAAATAGTTTAACTTTTTTTAATATATCGCGTTCATATACAAAATAAATAAAAAATTGACGAATTAACTTCAACGCGTAATAAAAGTTATGATTTAAACCCCAATTTAATCAAAAGACTTATTTTATTACATTATAATTTTATTTTATGGTATATTTCAGTTTCATGATTTCTGGTCCCAATTTCGAATGTAGGTAAATGAAATTATGAGTACTTTCGATGATGATGGCTACAAAGTTATTATTTAAGGCAATTTTGGGACTGTAGCGTGTATTAGGCAGCTTACAGTTTGTTACATTTCCTCGCGTTACTGGAGAAGAGCACTATACAAGCCTCGGCTGGGAAGGGCAGTTGCTGGACTCGTACATCATACAACTCTTACTCGTCCCACAACGGGTCTCAGCAGTAATGTACTAAACTCTTACCTTTCTTCAGCAATACGTTATTCTTAAAACAAATCAATTATAACATTACCGTTCACACATTTAAAGTTAAACAAAACCAATATTCGTCCGCAAATGGCCGTATTTTTGAAGCGGGCCTTCTGTACTCCACATCTTTGCGGTCATGCTGGGATACTAGGTCTTTAACTGACTGTCAGTTTCAACAGAAATCTATCAGTTTTTGGCCGTACTATTTAATTGTAATCTGTCTTGCAACCGCGCAGCAAATAAATGATTTGACCAAGAGTATTAAAAGTCAAAATATACCCATTAATAAGCTGCCTGACAATAATTTTATGGATTCGATAAATAAAATATCTCGCTTGTCTTATGACATGCTGATAGATGTTTTGACGTTTAACCGCACATTTACAAGTTTACAATTCACGACGACGCGCCCGGCACTTCATATTACGTTGTATCATCGAGTACATGTACGCGAGATAAAGTGCTGGGCGCTCCTCGCCGTCTGAGGACCTTCGTCGACAGCCGAGCGGCAGCGCGCGGGTCTAACTACGAAACGTACGTATGTACTAAATAACTTTATGATTATTTATCGGAGAGGCAAGACGGTCTTATAATTCACCCAGTCTTCATTTAAGATAATGCGTATGCATGTATTTATAAATATAAATGCGACTGGGTATTTTTAGCGTAGTAACGTATTTCGTTTACTTGGAGGTTTCCAGGGGCTCGCAGAGCTCAACGGAAGAGTGACTCGTCTCACTAGAAATGTCAAAGTAAAGGAGGCACGTCACGACGCGGCGCCCTGGTTCATTGGTAGTGGTGCGGCTGCGCGGAGGAAACCTTCTCGAGTTTCTCGAAGTGCTTGCGCGCGTTGCGGATGTTGATGAGCGTGGCCTCGGAGGGGATGCGCGGGTCCGACATCTCCACCATCACGTACGTGTTGCTCGTGAACCCATCGATGAACGCCGCGAACACGCTGTTGCGCACCTGAAACACAACACACACACACACACCTTTACTTATTTTTGCATGTTTAACTATTTGCAATACACAGAAACAAACCTCGGCATTCTCCTCTAATCAAGAATGTCAGGTAGTTAAAATCTTTGGCTCACCGTATTCTTCATTAAAATCATAACGATAAGTCAAATAGTGTCCGGGACATTAAAGTTCGTATGACGCGCACGCGCCCGGCGGCTGGGACTCACGGATTATGACGTTCCACATTGCTGGGCGCGAGCTCCGAGCCTAACTGAATGTGTACGTTGGTGCACCGGGCTGTATCTTTTAACCGTGATAGGTAGCTAAAAAAATATTTTTAGGCTACTATTTACAATAAAATATGCATTTTGGCAATTTTGGAAAAGTTTCCTCCAAGGGGGTAAAAGGGGGGTTGAAGTTTGTGTGGGAGGTTCATCATTTTTGTAGTTAGAAATGTGGAAATTGGTATTTAGCATAGTATTTATAAATAAATAATTTAACTTTTGGCGAATTTAAAAAAAAAGCACCCCTAAAGGTTATAAATGGGGGAAAAAACTGGTCAGAATTAACTGAAATTTAATAGAAATGCTCTTCAATGCAAATAATGAGATACGATAAAATATAATAATAGACAGCGATTACTAAAATTCAGCCCCTCGGGGGATGAAACGGGGTTGCAAAGTTTGTATAGGAAAAAATATATCTTAAATACAATTGCTCAAAATGTGGTACTTTTCGTAGCTGTATATCGCGCGGAAAGTTGTATGTTTTCGAACTAGTGATTTTCATTTTCTTAGCTGCACATTGTGCGGCAAGTTGGATATTTCGCAGTGTGTTTGACTTTTCCATTTTTTTTAATATAATTTTGTTTCAATTTCCAAGCCGTGAATCCAACCAAAGAGTTTGCATGTTCAACCACTTTTTCGTTACGTCATTTAGCATTGAAACTATACATATAGATAATATAAAATATGAAAAATTCATAAATACATACATACATACATACATACACACATAAACAAATATCTATATAATATTTTTAAAAAATAGTTCTCATCAAGATGGCTGAATCTGAATTAGTATTACAAATGATTGGATAGTTGAGTATTAAGGTGGATTCACATTACGCCATGCCGAAACAGGGCCCAGCCTAGCACGGTGTAATGTGAATCCACCTTTATGCGTTACCGCTGGTTAATAGTATTTATACTTTTTGATTTTCAAATATAGGTTTTTAAATTGCTATGGGACTCTTTTGTTGATTGGGCTGAATTGGTCGCAACCGTGGCCATGTTATAAAGTCTGTGTCAATTTAAAGTAAAATTGTTTCTTATATCAGTTTTATTTAGCGATTTATTTTTGTTTTATTGATATTTTTGTTCCGTACAGGAACAGAGTATTCAAAACAATTTTTTTAGTAGGTATTACATACTAGGCAACACAAATTTGAACATAGGTTTTTCGTCCTTTCCCTATTTATCTATATTTTAATTGGGTCTGCGATAATCTGTGACAATCTGAACACACCAATCGGAAGCGCGCGATACTAGCGTCACCAAGCGGAACACGGCGGAAAAAGGCAGTGAAAAAACTAACGCCTCGAAAGCAGCAAAACTTTTCACCTGCGCACATAGGGGTATTTGAACGATCTACGCGGCCATAAGTCAATTTGATAAAATGCACGACAGGTAAAAAAACGACTACCTGCGGTAAGGGTACTAACTAGCGGATAATACCTATCCCCTCCCATTGTTCTAGTATGCAACCTGTGCCCTAACAAACAGTCGGAATTAAATCTTCCCGCGTGGTGTTTGTATCTGTTCTCGGCGTTCGTGTGTATTCATTGACTTTGACATTGAATATTTGTTAGTTTCAAGTGATTTATCGAAAAAATAGTGATGGATCCTGATATAACAGGTAATATTCTAATATTTAATATATTATTTAAATTACTTTTATTGTTAATTGGACGATATTTTGGAGATTTTAAATGTCACATGAATTACTAACAAATTTTATGTATTTTTTGTGTTCAAACGTAAATTTGTTATGTGATCAAGCTAGATCACGTAGTTATTTTAATTTTGTTATTAAGTTTCATGCTTTAGGCTGTTAATAGGCTAAAAATTTGCCGCGGAAAATCGCGGATAAGTACTATTACAGCCATTTTTTTTTTAAAGTGAAATAATGTAAAAATCTTAAATACGATTTTAAAGATTAATTATTTGTTTTAGGTTCACAAAGTACTCCAGGTGCTGGAATTGTGACCCGCAAGTACTTGTTTGATCGCATCTGTACCTTCAATTTTCCTTGTATTGAGGAAAAACTGAATTTTTAGAAAGAAGATCTTCTGGCTGACAAATGTTATACCTAAGATAAACTTACAAGTTTAAACATAGCTTTGCTCAGTTTAAGTCTCAACTAAAACTAAGATGGACCAAAGCTCATAAAAAAGAGGACGTATTTCGTAAATACAATGAATTATGGCTAGAAGGAACTATTTCGATTCCCGCAATCTCACAAAATAAACCAGGTCGACCATGTAAATCATTTGGACAATCAAGTGAAAGAACAAAAAGGAGGAAAACTGAATCAGTTCGATTTACCTTAGATGAAGGCTGCAAAGTAACGAGTATCTACGCTGAAAGTAACTTACGGGCCTTGGTAGACCTTACTGCTAGGCGTTTGTCGAACTACCTAGAAGACGTTCTGATGACTTTAAAAGTGCAAGAACGAGAGAGCCTGAAGATAATTTGTAAGTGGGGATGTGACGGATCTCATCAGTCACAGTTCAAGCAAACATTTGAAAATGATGCCGACTCAGACGCAAACATTTTTCAAAGTTGTTTCGTCCCATTACGAATAGTTTGCGGTGATAAGAAGATTATATGGGAAAACCCCACACCCTCTTCTCCACGGTTTTGCCGACTGATAAGATT
Organism: Acleris holmiana; assembly: GCA_949316455.1. Taxonomy (NCBI): domain Eukaryota; kingdom Metazoa; phylum Arthropoda; class Insecta; order Lepidoptera; family Tortricidae; genus Acleris; species Acleris holmiana. The sequence goes on from OX438762.1 coordinate 35,197,142, forward strand.
CCGCTTTGTGAAAGAGAATACTGATGTAACAGAAGAAGAAATAAATTATGTTAAAACTTCCGCTGATCAATTAACCGCAACAGAGATTAATTTAAATGGAACCAAACTTCAAATGAAACACGTGTTCATCATGACAATGGTAGACGGAAAGGTGTGTAACGCTGCCACTAGAACGAAATCCACAAGTCGATGTTACATATGTGGTGCAACTTCCAAGGATTTTAACCGATTGGATTTAAATAACAATATTAGTACTGAAGCTATCGAGTTTGGACTTTCAGTTCTACATGCCAGAATTCATCTCTTTGAAAGTATCCTCCACTTAGCCTATAAGCTACCCGTAAAGAAATACCGAGTGAGAAAGACAGAAGAAGAAAAAAACATCGAAAAAGAAAGAAAGCATGAAATTCAAATGAAATTTCGCCACGAGACTGGTTTATTAGTGGATATGCCAAAAGAAAATTTTGGGAACACCAATGATGGGAACACCAGTAGGAGATTTTTCCAAGGCCCGAAATTGGCTTCAGAGATAACTGGCGTCAATTACGACTTAATACACAGGTTATAAGTTATATTGGAGGTAATATCAAGCAGCTACACAATAGATCCGAAAAAATATAATAAATATGCATTGGATACTGCACGCTTATACGTGGACTTGTACCCGTGGCACCCAATGACCCCAACCATGCACAAAGTCCTCGTGCATGGTTCAGTAATAATTAAAAATGCATTGTTGCCTATTGGGCAACTATCAGAAGAAGCTGCAGAGGCACGGAATAAACATTTTAGGTCATGCAGACAAGAGTTTGCCCGAAAATTCTCAAGAGAACCTTGCAACAGGGATATTTTTAATAGACTTTTACTGAGTTCGGACCCCCTTTTAAGCAGCATGAAGTCAACGAAAAAAGAACAAATTAAAAAATTACCAGCCAGAAACCATCGCCATGTTTGTCTCTGCGACACCTAATGAAACATACTCATCAGAAGAGGATTTTAATTCTTAATGACTTATTTTAATAAAAAAATATGTTATAAACCTTTGTTTTACTTTTTAATATTATCTAGAACTGACTCGTATCAAAAAATATTTTTGGCCGCGTTGATCGTTCAAATACCCTATGTGCTGCGGTTCAAACTTCTTAAAACCGAATCTCTTTCACCCTAAAATTCATTCCTTCGAACTAGTGACACCTATGGACCTGTGTTGTGGTATATTTACTGGCTTTTCTTGTGACCTGTGCCGACCTACACCCTGATCTGCCGCCAAGGCCTTGGAACACGCGGTCGCCGGAGGATCGTAGCAGTAAGTCGCAAGACCTAGTAGACTACCTAACATAACATTTTCGCAAATAAACGTCGTTTGATATACCTAGATTAATGAATTATCGAGAACATGGAATTGCATTTGCAGTGGTTGTACCGTTTGCAACAAAAGGAGAATAATTTTCACATTTTGATTGAACAAGTAGTAGTCCTCTGTTTGTTGCTTTTAGTCTCTATCATGTTCTTCATCTGAGCTGTCACAAGTATTGATAATAAGATTGTTTGAAATTCGATCCATTTCCCCTTCCTGACATCGATATTTGTTTTCTTCACTTTCGACATTGCGACAAATATTTTTCCAGTCCTCAGCAGTATTCATTCGTTCAGTTGCTTGCATGTTTAAAGAAACGTTTCTTTTCGCTACATATCCTCTCAATCGGACCAAAATTACTCACTGCCATATTTTTTGAAAATTATGTAACTTACACCTGACGACACGGTGGCCTAGTTGGGAGTGACCCTGCCTCCGAAGCCAGCGGTCCTGGGTTCAAATCCCGGTAAGGGCAGATATTTGTGTGATGAGCGCGAATATTTGTTCCTGAGTCTTGGGTGTTTTCTATGTATTTAAATATTTATTTCTCTATATAAGTATGTTTATCGTTGTCTAGTACCCATAGTACAAGCCTAGAGCTTAGTTTGGGACTAGGTCAATTTGTGTGACATTGTCCCCTGATATTTATTTATTTATTTATTTACTTAACTTAGTCGTACGGGCTGACAAAAAAATATTCTGATAATTGTGAGAATACAATAAAATCAGACGTAAAAATATATGCACAACGTAAATAATATTCACAATTTGACACTGACATTATTTTGGTATTTACTTCTTCAATATATAACACACCTCTTTTTATGCTGATAGTACGAGAAAATAGAAAATTCAAATATAGAATGCTACAGGCACTCTATATTTGAACATACAATACTACTACATATGCAATTCCATGCTCTTGTTAATTAATCTATACACGTGCGGATCTGTCATTTTAATTCGTCCGAGTCTTGTGTCTACAAGACTCGGGACGAGTTAAAATGACAAACTTTCCGCACTTATATCAAAGTGTACATTATGGTCAAATTTAATTTAAACTTGGTAGAAATGCCCTTATTTCAGCGATAACTAAAATGGACCCCCTCGGGGGCTATAATGGTGGTTTTAGTTTCTAAAGTATTTTTTTATGGTCAAATTTACTTGAAACTTGGTAGAAATTCTTTTAAATTCAAATAATGATAAATGTATACCAGCGATTACTAAAATTCAACCCCTCGGGGATATAACGGGGTTGCAGAGTTTGTGAAGGGAAACAATTTTATGACGAAACTTACTTGACACGTGATTTTTGAAGTTAATATTGGTATTTGAAGAAAAAACGTGGTAGGTAATTGATGTTTAGGCGTGAGCTTATAAATAAAATATTTACTACTTTCGGCGATTTCGGAAAACTACCTTTAAGGTGGGAAAAGGGGTAAGTAGAAGTTTATACGGGAGACGAAACATTTATGAAGTGATATATGTAGTAGTTGGTATTTAAACTACTGTTTAAAAATAAAACATTTCCTTCACTTTGGAAAACTTACCCCTAAAGTGGTGTAATGGGGAGTAGAAGTTAATAAGAGAGTTCAGTATTTTTTTAAAGAAAAACGTGGTAAATGGTATTCAGGCTACTGAATATAAATAAAACAATCGGTGATTTTGGAAAATAATACATTTAAGGGGGTGAAATTAAGTTTGTAAGTATTCGGTCATTTTTGAAAAAGTTATGTGGATAACGTGGTTTAGGAAGTGAAATAAATAAAAACTTACGACGATATCGGAAAAACCTGTGGATAAATAGGGTAGAAGTTTATATGGGTATTTGGCCATTTTTGAAGTGAGAAATGTGGAATTGGTATTTAGGTTACTCTTCACCTATAGATAAAAAATATGACTGGGCGATCTTAAAACAATTACCCCTAAGGGTGAAATGGGGGATGGAAGTTTGTACAGGAGTTCTTGGTTGAAGGTAGATAACTACATGAAACTCTTTATCAAGACCATTATAAATAAAAAACAACTTATAAAACAAGCCTCTAATGGGGTAAAATGTGGGGTGAAAGTTTGTATGTGAGTTTGCTTTTATTTGGGCGAGGTACATGAATGTTAGTCTTGACTTTTTCTTATAAAAAGTGCAAGCTTCAGTTTTTGTTTAATATTTGCCCTTGGAAGGTTTGTTTGTATAGGAGTAGGGTTTTTTTAACAATAAAAAGATGAAACTCGGTCATCTTAGACTTCATTAATTTTTTTGCCCTTATCCCATTTACTTGGGGTGGGCGCAGCATGTCTTTTTCTTCCATACCTCCCTGTCCCTCGTCATCTCGTCACTTACTTCCTTCCTTTTCATATCGTTTCTCACACAGTCCATCCACCTTTTCCTTTAGTTAGGGAGCTGGCGAGCAAAATTTCGATATCATCAGCACACGTGGCAGACGTTATTAATAGCGATAATTATACCCTAAGAAACATCAAGGACCTCGTCTGCCACCATGGTGGCGCTGCATTGTCAATTGACAGCTTTTCAAAAATGTAAAAAAAGGTGTGCTATATTATGTGCGCATGTCTCCTCCTATGGGGTGATGATCACAGTCATCCAGTAAACACAAAAAATAGAAGAGGCAGACATCCAGGACTCTGACGTTTGTAGTATTCAATTAATCAAGTTATTTTTATGATTTAAAAAACTATATGAAGTGCACACTTGGCAGACTTAAATTGTTCGATTTAAAACACTGAGAAGGACCATGGAAAAATAGTCTGCCAGCATGTTGCCTCAGCGGTGTCTATTGACAGCGCTTCGAAAATGTAAAAAAAAGCTGTGCTATATTATGCGCACATATCAGCCTCTTGGACTGATGTTTGGATTTCGTTTGAAAACCAAGAAAATCGATGAGACAGACGTTCAGACCTCTGAGATTCTAAAGGCAAACCATTTAATTATTATTTTTTAGCCCGACGCTCGCGCTAAGCTACAAGTACAAAAGTTTACGTCTACTGAATATTATTGAAAAGACCGTAAATTATATTCAGATTAAATACAATAAAAAATCACTCTCATTAAAGTTCCAAGAGCACTTCGTTTCTGGATGTCACTTTAAAAAAATATGATTCCATAAAAGACCATGGGCAACTTTGTATGGAGCTTGGCCCCAAAACCATCACAGGCTGTGTTGGTTTTGGGGCCAAGCTCTATACAAGATTAAAATTAGGGCTTGCAAATATTCGATAGATTCAGATATTCAAATATTCGACTTTTAATTTGAATGTATTCGAATAATTCGAACAGTATTCGAATAATTCTGAAAATTAAAGAAAAGTGCAGGCTTTGATGCTCATTGTCACTTACTATCAGTCTGAAAGCTCGAAAAATCCACATGAATATTTTAAATAAATAAAAAGTACTCGGTTGTATATAGTTAATAAAAAATAACTAGAATCTAAAAATTATTATGTTAAAAGCAACTGCAGAAGATACGAACAGCCACTATTTAGAGCTACTTCAATTGAAAAAAGACAGAATTAACAAAAAAACTAGAAGAAAATACTTAATTAAAATGGTGAAATATATGTACGTGTTAAATTATTAATGTAATCAACACTAAAATATAATGATATATATAATCTAGAACAGTTTGAAGCGTTAAACAGTCTTCAATCTTGTTTATATCAAGATATTTTTTGTCATCCGAGAATAAAATAAACCTATAACTGGAAAAAACTTTGTTAATGTCATAAAGGTAACTCCATAAAGCAGCGGGCCTAAAATTAACCCCCGGGGCACTCCTGACTGAATAGATATGAAGTTGGGTTTGTATCTCCTAGAATAACAGCTTGTTGCCTATTGGAAATATAAGAGTTTATCCATCTGATCAAGTCACCTCTCAGCCCTAATCGATATAATTGCGGAGCAGGATGACGTGATTTACCCTGTCAAAGGCCTCCTCAAAGTTAGTGTATCAAATCATATCATTTATTGCATTTATGTGTTACAATGGTGTAACAAACATTATAATAGTCCAACACAAAACCTGTAAGGGCATAACAATTTAATAAATTAATAATTTACACAAACTCAAGCTATGTATTCTATGATTAATACTTAAAATCTAAGAATTCCTGTTACGTGTAAAAACTATTATCTAATAGAAATTCCTTTAGTTTTTTGTAAAATAATTTATCTTTATCCATTAGCCTTATGTTCAATGGTATTTTATTATATATTTTTTTCGCCATGTGGTAAGTCCTGAACCAACCATTTTCATGTTAGTGAATGTACTTAGTAGCTGGTTCCTTTGTCTTAAATTATGAGGATTAAGGTGTTTATCTCTAGATCTTTCAAATAAATTAGGATTGTCTAGTGAATTTGCAAATTTCCAATATATATAAAGATATTAATGTTAAAATTTTCATTTACACAAAATGTGGTTTGCAGCTTTCTGTTTCATAATATTCACTAATATTGTTATACATCTTTTTTGCAATGTAAACATTTCTTTAGCACATGCGCTGTTACCCCATAAAATTATCCCGTAGCTTAGGCGAGAATGAGCATACGCATAATAGGCACAGATAGATGTTCTTAAATCTGTACATTTTTTTAACTGACTTAGTGCGTATACAAATTGGGACAGTTTTCCTGACACATTTTCGATATGGGCTTTCCAGTTTAAGTTACAGTCGATTTCTACTCCTAGCAGTGTGCATGATTTTACAATTGGTACCTTGTTATTTCCATATAAATAATTTACATCTATAGGCGATTTCTGTCGTGGTTTTATTTGGATTAATTTAGTTTTTGGAACGTTCAACTTTAGATTATGGTCCTTTAGCCAGTCTATTACACATCAAGTGTTGTGTTCAATGCGTGTTCTAAATCAGTGCTTTTACTATTTTGAAAGACAACAGTGATGTCATTCGCGTAAAGTATACATTTTTGATCTATTAATTTTGGTAAATCATTGATGTAGATCAAAAATAATATACAACCCAATACACTACCCTGAGGTATTGAGTTTTTTATGTTCAGTGCTTGGGATCTAGCCGTAATTAAGTGGTTATTATTAGTGTCTCTGTGCTCTATGTCTACAAACTGAATACGATGGTCTAGGTACGAGGGCTGCACTGAAAGTTTCGGGAATTTAATACTTAGAAACATATTTTTGACACATATCATACCTTTTTATAATCTCTAAAGTTTCATTATTTTAACACACTGGCCACATAGAAAAAAAAAGCGATGGTTCGGTTTCAATTGTTTTTTGAAGTCGTCGATTCGCTGCTGAAAATGGAATTGTCCCATGAAAATTTAAGAGCTATGATTTATTACGACTTTAAAAGTGAATTATCACAAAAACAATGTGGAGACCGGATGATTGTTGCTTTTAGTAATGAAGCACCTTCAATGACGACAACATACAGGTGGTATGCAGAATTTCAACGTGGCCGTCTATCCCTCACGGACGACGTGCGTGAAGGTCGACCAAAATCGGCAGTCACGCAAGAAAACGTCGATGCTGTGCGTCAGCTGATAAAGGAAGACCGACATGTGTCATATCGGGAGATTCAAGAGTGTTTGGGCATTGGAATGAGTCAGATACAAATCATTTTACAGGAACAATTGCGTGCGAAAGTTGTTTTCCCGTTGGATCCCTCACTTATTGTCTGAGGAGCAGAAAACGACTCGTGTCAATTGGTGCCTCAGAACTTTGAATAAATTCAACGGAGGACGCTCAAATGCAGTTTTTAGCATTGTATCCGGTGACGAGTGTTGGATATATGCATATGAGCCTGAAAATAAAAACCAATCTCGAGTATGGGTCTACGAAGATGAGCTCAAGCCGACAAAAGTTATTCGTTCTCGCAGCACGGCCAAAAAGATGGTTGCTACGTTTGTCTCCAAATCGGGTCACGTGGTTACTATTCCTCTTGAAGATCGTAGAACGGTCAATGCCGATTGGTACACCACTTTTTGTTTGCCGAGTATCTTTGCTGAACTCCGAAAAAAAACCCTAGTCGCCGCATTATCCTTCACCACGCCAATGCCAGCCCTCACACCGCTCGGAAAACAACTGAGTACCTGGACGGTGCTAAAGTCGAATTACCGGACCATCCTCCATACAGCCCCGACTTAAGCCCCAATGACTTTTTCACATTCCCTAAAATTAAGGATAAGTGGCGTGGTCAGCGGTTTCAGACGCGGGAAGCAGCAGTGGAGGCTTTTAAAATGTCCATTTTGTCGACCCCTACTTCAGACTTCAATAAGTGCTTTAATGACTGGTTTGATCGCATGGAAAAGTGCATAAAATATAAAGGAGAATACTTTGAAACACAACAAAAATACTTTTATTCAATTTAACTGCATATTTTTTTCTATTCCCGAAATTTTCAGTTTGACCCTCGTACGATGTAAACCACTTATGTGATTCCCCTTACGCCATTACCATATAGTTTATCTAACAGAATTTTATGAGACACCCTATCATACGCTTTACTCATATCTAACAGCATGGCTGTTGCATACTTCCTGCGATTAATTATACTATTTCGTAAGAGAATTTATGCAGGGCTGATATAGTTGATCGCGATTTACAGAAACCGTTCTGACTGTCATCGTATATTTTAAATTACGTGTAGATCACGTCATCCTGTTTTCGCTGATCCATTTTGCGGAGAACGAAATTCGTGAATTCAACAAAATTAGTAGTTGTGGATCGACGCTTATAAAATCCATGATGTCGAGGAGGAACGCCTCTGACAAAATATCAATCACCTCATGGACAGTCCTATCGAAAACTTTAGCAAACACATTTTAAATAGAAATAAGCCGGTACTTTTGAACTTTCGTTTTGGTGCCCTTTTTGTTTTTGTAAAAATGTTAAAAATATTTATTATAATAATATACCTACTAAGAGGGAGGCAGAGGCTTTTAGCGCAATGAACAATAAAAAACGAAGTTAACCCGTAACTGCCTGCGCCACTGTTTACATCTAGACACTTAAGACACTTTAGGACAGTATCAAGTCTTATTTAAGTTGAGTTTATTATGCTTCCATCATCACAAAATTTTATTCAGCATGACTGTGTTACTTGGGTGTGTGCGCGATTTTTCTACAAGTAGGAATGTAACCGTTTCACAATATATCGATAAATAACCACATAAAACTTGTTGGATACGTTAATATATTCGATTGTTAGACAGTAGGTAATATTTTTTATATTTTACTAAATACATCATTAAAAATACATCATTTAAACTTTTTACATTTATTTTTACATTTATTAATGTTGCAATAGAATAATATTATTAAAGAATAATAACAAGTTTAGGAATTTGGCTCATGACATGTAGTTGTCATTAAAAGCAAAAAATATCTGTGTGCAAATCATTTCGATACGTTTAAAAGTTTCCGAGATATTGAATTAGAATTTTTAACTTCGAAGCGGCGTGAGACCCCTGGCACCCAGCGCTCACGGTTTATGATGTCATTTACTAGCAGCGGTTCGCGTTCCTTAACGATTCAGTAAGCTCGCATCATGGCTGTATCTTATTGACCAAAACAGGTATCCAGTTGAGGTTTTCCTCAGAATACGTCTTACTATAAACTCTATCGAGCAAAATAATAAAAATAATAATAAATCTAATCCCAAATACCAGAAACTTAAAAAAAAAAACATTCTAAACTAATTTAACAATGGTTGAACTTCTAAAATGGCTTCTTATTTAGGTGTTAAATTAAATAATGATAATAATTAAATGCTTATGGTCATGGTTTACTAACAAATCGGATAAAACTGCAATATTTATGTAAAAAGTGACGTCGATGTGATTTACAAACGGATAGATAGACGTATATGAAATCGAATCAATGGATAAGTCTCCAATACAGTTGAACCGAATCCAGATTTGATTAAGTATTTATGACCGTCGTTCAGAAAATGTACTTACAGTTTATATAAAATCGCTCAGTATAACGGAAGTTTAATTTCGTATTTTGTGTAAATTTGACAACTATTTCCTAATGTTTTATGCGTGCGATAGTGACGCTAACTAACTTGAACTATTAAAACGTTCAATTCGATTGATCGCTGTTGAACAAGCCTTTATCGATAGTCGATAGAAATCACGTCCACATACTTACGTTCGGAAAGTCATACAAACATTAATATTAATTTATAAAATAGAAATAATCTTTTAAAATGAACTTTACCGGTGGTAACCACGCCCCCATAAAATATCTCCATTGTTTCTATGATCTGAGGTCCTTACCCGTTTACGTCTGTCTGCTATAAAATTAATATGGAAGCAAACGCGTTCCATTTTTTGGCGAGGACACTACCAGCCGCACTACCAGTAGTGCCGTTTACAATTTAACGACACTACCCAAACTATTTCGGATTAAGTTGTACTGTCAGCACGACAAAGTTTTGGAACACATAATTCTTTGTTTATGTTCCTAAACTTTGTAAGTAAATCATGAAATTAAAAAAACGCCAGCAGAAAAGTAACTCATTATTTGTTTTTAAATCCAAGCAAACCTTAAAAAACGAAAAATAAATAACCCAAATCATTTACTAGCTTCTCCTTAACTAAAATACTTATGAACAAAAGGCCGTGGACAGCTGCTAAAAGTTCCATCCATAAATATCTCTTTTATATTTTCATTTTTTTTTGCGTGCATCCTCAAAGCAAAACGCTATGATTCGATTACCCTTATCATAGTAGTCCGCTAATATTGACTTACGAAATTTTAATGGCACTACAACGCTTTCTACCTCTGTGAATGTAGTTCTAGGGACATCATTTGCTTTGTTCCGAGCACCATAAAGGACACGTGAAACACTAGATAATGGAGGTAGTTGCAATACAAAGGGATGAACGCCGCTATTTTGAACTCGTGACAACGTATCGTCGTATATTTGAGAAGCTGAGTATAAGAGGTGTATCTGTATTCTGTGTTCTTTCCTTTAAGTCAACAATTTCCTTTAAAACCAAGTTTTTCGAAATATCTGGATTGCAGGAGTGATCTTTTCTTTTTTGAATACTGTTGCCCTGAACAAACAACTATAATAATCTAGTGCCGGTATATATAAACTGTAAACTTGATATTTAAAGAACGAAGATCTGCTTGCTAGTATCTTTACCCTTGACAAAAAGCCCTTAACCGTAACTGTTCCTAAACAATTTTCATTTTTATAATTTGAGCACGTCCTCCAAATTGTGTACATGATATTTGCGTCTGCCCAAAATCAAAGCAGTTCCACCATTCGTCGGCAGAAATTGTAAATCTGATTCACTATTATCGGCTTCCGACATCTTCTTCCGATGATATTTTTTAAGCTAGAGTAAAATTAACACAACATGTGTTATTGATTAACAATAGCGAAGCAAATATTAAAGTTTGTGCACCTATTAAAAAATTACCCTGTATATATATTTTGCCAATATTATTGAGTATGAATTTTATTCCTTTGATTTTTTTTTACTATTTGGCGGCAAATTGAAAATTGTCTGTGTCACGTAAGCATGAATTTAACGCGGGAAAATTTTCGTGCAATGATTATTTATGACTTTTAATATCATTTAAGTCGACAAAAAAATTATGATAGACTACGGTTGGCCTTTCCCGATGAAGCCCCATCTCGTGCCACTGTTTACAACTGGTTTAATGAGTTTAAACGTGGTCGCACTAATCTCACCGATGATCTGCGTAAGGGACGGCCTTCTACGGCGACGACTGAAGATAACATCAGTGTTGTGCGGCGTATGATAGAGACTGATAAAATAGTACCTATCAGCAGATTCGGACAAGCTTAGGCATCGGTATGAGTCAAGTGCACAAAATCCTACATGAACATTTAGCGGTCAGGAAGCTTTGTGCCCGGTGGATACCTCATAATTTGACCGAGGCCCAAAAACTCCATCGTGTTGATTGGTGCCGTGAAATGATTGAAAAATTTAACGCAGGTGACTCAAATGCAGTGTTCGACAAAGTGAAGAGAGGTCGAAGCGTGGGAAAAATGATGGTGGCCTCGTTCTTCGGAAGGACAGGTCATTACGGGACAATTGTTTTAGAGGATTACACTAACAATTATTTGCCACTTGTCTTGGAAAAAAACCTCGCAGTAGAACCCTCTTTCACCACGACATCGCCTCGTCGCACACCGCCAGGCGCACGATCGACTATTTGGCGACGTCAGACGTGGAATTACTGGGTCACCCGCCGTATAGCCCACACCTCGCACCTTGTGATTTTCATTTATTCCCGAAAATAAAATAATAACTTCGAGGAAAACGTTTTGTGGACTCCGAGGAACACGTGGCTGCGTTTCAAAAGGCCGTCGAAGAGACCCCTAAGGACGAGTGGGTAAAGCGCTTTTTTCAGTGGTTCCATCGGATGCAGCCATGTATTGACATGAATGGACACTATTTTGAAAAGATATAATAAAACTAATAACTTGCTAGTTTACTCAGTTTTTGATTATCTAAGAACTTTCAAGTTTGACCCTCGCAACACACACAATGAAACAAACACACACTAGCAACGAAATAAAATATACATGTGATAATTTGATGATAAACCACTAACGTTTATTTATAGACTTTTTTGTTCACTTATCGGGATTTTTTGAACACACACGACGACATTTCGATACTAAATCGTGAACTGTCACAACGTGCACGTCACTCGACCGACAGTGACCAAAGACTGCAAATTGGTGTCTTTTTAGGGTCGTATTTTTCGCGTGCTAGTGACGTTTCCACCTCTTCTTTATATTATTTATTATAATATCATTCCCCTTTTATAAAAAAAAAAGGTCGAGTTTTCATCAGTTTCATCACATACATACAGACTATTAAACTAAATATCTTGGGAAAAAAGAGCTTCAATCTCGGAGGATATATTATCTGAGATTCCACAAGTGACAAGACAACAATAGTTACTTTAGAGCCAGCCACCAAATAATGGCAGCTTATAGCGGCTTCATATGGCGCGCTCGGTCAGAGTGTAGTGTATATGTGTACCTCCATGCTTTGGAACTGCGCCGCGAGCTTGGAGCAGGACAGCTTGAACTGCTTGACGATGTTGGAGACCTTCTCGAAGCGGTGCGCGTCGCGGTGCGTGCGCCGCTGGCAGTGCGACACCACCAGGAACGTGGCGCGCTCGAACAGCAGCACCTGCCACAGACCCTCGCGCTCGTACTTCTGGCTACTTTGTTTCGTTTATTAACATAACAATACCCTACTAATATTATAAACGCGAAAGTTCGTAAGGATATATGGATTTAAATATTTTTTTATAGAGATAGCTTACCCTGGATAAACACATAGGCTACTTTTCATTCCGATAATTTTAAAAGTTCCCGAGTGAATAATGGTTATCAAAATCTACGTGGACGAAGTCGCAAGCCGAAGAAGCTAGAAGTATAATAAATTAAAAAATTGCGTTATACCTAATGTAGCCAAAAAAGCTATTACTATAAGCCATTTCGCAATATCATCAATATAAAAAAATAGAAGATATTCGCAATGTTTACTGTCTGTGAATCTAAATCAGGATCACTATTCCACACGGGAAAACAATATTATTGCCTGTGGCATGTTATGGTTTTGTCAGCGTTACGATACTCATTTACTTGACAGAATGGGGGTGCTGCTCCTTGCTCATCTACTATTACAAAGTGGCCAAGTCAATTTAAGTTAAGGAGCAAGTGGTTTGAAGATGACTCTCCACTTAGTGGGCTTGTCCATGTCAGTTACAGGGAGAATATGGAAAAAGGGCAGAAAGTTATATTAGATGGTTGGATAAAGGAAAAATTAATTGCCTCCATCACGTTTTTAAAGAAGGTAAAGGATATTGACTGACTGACAGACAATCCACAGCCTAGCCACTATCCTAGCCTTCTAGGGACTTGCAATTTGAAGAAAATATTCCTTGGGAACCCTAGGGGTGCACTAAGAAAGGGATTTTCGAAAATCAACCCCTAACAGTAACAGGAAAAAACAGGAGTAGCGGGAAACTAGCTTGTAACCATCGTGGAAAAAATGGCGACAAGTAGTTTTCGCAGTGTTCTCTTTCTTACGCTGCCTAAAAGGTTCTGCAGAGTAGCCAAAGGTGTGTATGGCCTAGCGTCCCTTTCTGTTGATCATCTCATTAAACTCTTATATTAGTCTGCATTATACGAATTATAGCTGTCTACACTTTACCTAGTTTTAAAAAATGTGCTTGTTCTTAATTAGTGGGTCACAACTGAATAAGTTAAGGTTTTCATTTCTAGTCAGGCAATTCCTAGGTAGGTAGTATGTAGAGCACGTCACAGCAGAATAATAATAAACGCAACAGCAGCAACCGCTAGTCAAACAGGTATTTTCAACATATTTGTATAACTATGTAGATGAATGCTTACACAAAGAATTCGCTTAAGCAATGCAACTGGTCGGAAGAACAAGGGGCAAATTTTACAAAGTACTAAATTTAAAAGAACTCACAAATTTATTTTATTATGAATCAAATAATTCTTTGATGTTATTTTTATGAAGTTTTAAAGTAAACAGTATATTTTTATGTCACAAATTCAACTATATTTTTTGGTATTTCTGTAGCTCTGCCTACCCCACTTTGGGAATGTAGGCATGATGTTAAGTATGATGTATGCAACTTGAAAAAAAACTCAAAAACAACAAAAAATGTGTATAAGATCAAACAGTTTGGCGCAAGCGAGAGGAGGCCTAAGACCTGCGGCAGGTCATGTGGGGTGGGCTGATTGAATGAACACATAGATGTAATGGTAATATACATACCTCATCAGCATCTACAATGGACGCGAATTGCTTTAAAGATGATTCTAGTGCTTTTACATTGGGAATTAGTTTGTAAACTATGCTGGACCATGCCCTGAAAAGAGTAATGTAAAACATGAAGATATGTATAAAAATAAAACATAGACAGGATAAATAAAAAAAAAGCCTTCATGAATGCAAGAAATAACTTTTTTTTAAATGGCAACAGGTCAGTCCTCTGAAGTTGGGTTTTGGTTCTAAATATTGTGGGACACCAATTTCTTGCATTTAGGAAGGCGGTTTATTGTTTCTTATAAAAATTATTTTATTTCATAGTTTTTAGTGATTATTGATCATAATATACTGTTATATAGTATACATTAGAAATAATCGCAGACAAACTAGATATACATACAGGTCAAACTGAGCACCTCATGTTTTTAACTCTGTTAAAATACCAAAACCTTCTCTTAAGTGTAAAGGTGGGTACGAATTAGGGCAGCCTTGGGTTGAAGCACGCATGGCTCACCTATTTTACTCAAATTCGTACACGCTCAAGCACTGTGCGCCTCAGTGTGCATGCCTCGCGTAATTTGGACGTGTAGTCAAGCATGCCGCGGGCAGCTCGACAAGTTCTAACATGTCTGAGGACGAGGCACGTACAAGTTTGATAAAGATGCTGAACTATTCCACCACCAAGGCATTTCATCTTCTTTTTGTTAATAATTCAGTGAAATATGATAAACGCAGTCGCGGCTGTCCGACGCACAATGTCAGCTCTCGGCGAGCACGCTGCCTCACCCGCGCATGTCTATGGGCAACAACTTGGCTCGCAAGCATGCTTCAGGCTGAGCCGCTCAGATTCGTACACTGCTTTACAAATACTTTTCTAAAAACGACATCTAAATTGGTTCATCCAAAAGCAAGATAATCACGGACATACATACATACAGGTCAAACTGAGACCTCTTTTTTTGTTGAAGTTGATTAAATAAAATAGGTAAGCATTATTACTTGTATAATGTTTCATCCCAAATGCTAGTTCTAAAACATGTGCACTCTAGAGGTTTAGATAGTCTCTTAAGGTCTTCTTCTCTAGCTTTAAAGATTTCTTCACGTGATTCTTCCGTAATCAAGTCCATTTTATGCACAAGACAAAAAATTCTAGCCTCTGGTGAATTCTGAAATTAAAATGGACAAATTAACACAATGTTTGTGCTTAGTATCTATAATACTTAATTATCATTTTTACAATAAGTTATTTTCTGTCAGCATTTTGGGCTGAGGCTTATTGGTGGGTATTTTCTTATTAGATCAGTGTAGTTACACAGATAAGTTGGCCACAATAATGTTTTGTGATTACCTGTAAAATAGCTTCCAAACAAGATTGATAATAGTGCATGTCTTTTTCCATTTCTCTGCTCTCTACATCAAACACATAAATTAGGACTTCAACATTGCGGAATATGTTGTCCCTTTGGGAAGCAAAGTAGTTCTCCATGAAGGCCTCCTGCCCCCCGCAGTCCCACAGGTTGAGCACAAGGTTGCCCAGGAAACGGACATGTGAGTGCTCCACATCAACTGAAACCATGCTTGGCATCATAAACAAACGGCACTAAACAGACTTCATTCACATATGGATAAAACTTACTTGTAGCACCCAAACGTCGTGTATCCCTCGCAATATAGTTGGCAAAAATTATAGATCTCATACTTGTTTTGCCTGACCCGCTCTTTCCCATTAAAAGAACCTTAAAAAACAATTAATAGTTACGGTATGGATAATTAATGTAATGAACACTTAGACTATCAAGCACTCTTATTTCCATACAAAACGGACCCACTTCGCGGGACGCTCGCAGTTAATGTGTTAAAGAAGAGTGTTTTAAAACGCTAAAATACGTACCTTCTTTTTCATGTTTGTAATCAGATGGGGTTTAAACTATTAGAGGTATAGTTTATCTGAAACAATAACTCAAATCTGCAATTTTAACTACAATTTTTGAGGGATCTGTATAAATTTATTATTAACGTCCCTTTGCAAAAAATTAAAAAGATTATTAACACTTGTTACAAATATTAGTAGGCGTAACCAAAGAGTATATTATAATCAGTATAATCACGGTGTAACGACAAAACACACATAGGTACAGCTACAGAATAATGTCAAGTCAGTCGAAGAATGGTCACAGATTGTCACAGATGAGCACAGTATAATATAAGCACGCACAGTGCGATGGTGCGATTTTACGGGTACCGTCATAGACATAGTAAATCATAGACGGAGTACAAAAACGGCTAACTAAATTGTACTCTTCGCACTTGTAACAGATACCCTTCGTTAAAAAGAGAGATCTATATATGAAAGCTTTTCAAAAGTGTATAACCGTACCGTTGTTTAGTTTGTTGGAGTGCATTGTAACGAGCGCCGCCGGGCACCGAACGCACCACTGACGTCACACGCCGCGCGCGCCTCCACGACACCACGGCACCGTGTACGGCCGCCACCCCGCGCGCGCGACCCCCCGGCTTCGCCCGACGGCCTTTATAAGCGGAGGCACTCCCGTACTAACCAGCACTGCGTAGTGTGCTCTGATGGTCGAAGGGTCGTCTCCGGGCGCCCCTGAAGCTTGAGAACACTAAGTAGTGCCTCCCTCTCGCCTCCTCCCTCCTCCCCCCTCGCAACCCAGGTGCGGTGCTGTTACCCAGCGTCTTGAGCACTAGGAAGCGATCCGACCAACCTGGTGCGGTGCTGTTACCCAGCGTCTTGAGCACAGGAAGGTATCCTAAATCCCGTGACCTAGGTGCGGTGCTGTTACACAGCGTCTTGAGCACTAGGAAGCGATCCGACCAACCTGGTGCGGTGCTGTTACCCAGCGTCTTGAGCACAGGAAGGTATCCTAAATCCCGTGACCTAGGTGCGGTGCTGTTACCCAGCGTCTTGAGCACTAGGAAGCGATCCAACCAACCTGGTGCGGTGCTGTTACCCAGCGTCTTGAGCACAGGGAGGTACCCCATCCCCCGTAACCTAGGTGCGGTGCTGTTACCCAGCGTCCTGAGCACTAGGAAGCGGTCCTGCTGACCGGGTGCGGTGCTGTTGCGCAGCGTCTGAGCACCGGGAAGCTTCCCGACCCACTTAGAGTTAAGTACTAACAATTAAGCACTAACCGCTAACGTTATTCTTGAATAAACAGGCATAAAGCCTTCATGTTATGCTGAATTGTGTTTACTATTCAAACCCTAATTCCTGATCCCCCTGAGCTATCTATAAAAACCTCCAGTCCCGTAGTAGAGTTGCCCAGGACGAGGTTAATGTTGACGTGGAGCCAAAGCGCCCCGTTACATTTGGCGCCCAACTTAAAAACTCATTTTTAGAGTCTTTATTTGCTCAGGATCAGGACTTATAGGGACACAGCAAGTACCGAATATAATTAATCACATTTAGAGCCAAATTAACCGTTTTTTTAATTAAATCTCTAACAAGTACGAATAAACAACCGTAAATTAAATCAAGCATAGTCAAATATACCGTTAATACATAAAAACCGTCGGGATTGTTAGGAAATCCGCGACAACCGCTCCGTCCGTTTACTAGATGCCGACCGCTTGGATATACGATTTAAAGAAACCCGAGTTGATTCTAGAATCTCAGAGTAGGGGGCTAGGGGTCGAAAACCTTACTGTAGATCAACTTCGGAAGAATTTGGTAGAATACGTACGTGATCAGGAATACCAAACACCCGCTAACGAAATTCTCCCCGAAATGCCGGATACCGAACCGAACCGCAGTAGCTCCAAAGAACAACCTTTAAGGGACCTAGGAAAAATAGTGAAAGAGTGGAACATATTCTTTGATGTCACAGATAATGCGATAGAGTTTTATGAAAGATTAGAGGAATTGATAGCCGCGAGCGGCATCGAGGGGGTAGACGTCCTGAAAATTTTACCTAGGCTGCTAAAGGGAAAGGCGTTACTTTGGTACAGAAACAACATAGGAACTTGGGACTCCTGGGATAGCTTTGTGATATTTTTCAAGCTTTGTTATTTCCCTAGTAATTACGAGGCGAACCTCATAGAAAAAGTAATCGCGAGAAAGCAGAAGTTTAATGAAAGTTTCATGAGTTATTTAACGGACTTACAAACGTTAATCAGGAGATATGGTAGATTAGCGCTGCCGGAACAGATTGATAGGGTTTACGAAAATATGCATCCGAATTACAAACTATACGTTCGAAGACGTGACTTTAAAACGCTCCACGAACTTATACAAATAACCGCCGACTACGAACACATCGTTCAAGATAAATTCCGAAGACGGATAAGTGATACATCCGAACCGCAACAAGGGACAACCTCCGAGTGCCATGAACCGACCAATCCGAGTAAGGTTAGGAAAATTTATACCGAATATAATCCATCGAGCTGTTGCTGGTCCTGTGGGAAACCAGGACACTCGGCTAGAACATGTAGGAATAGCAAACGCTTATTCTGCAGTACTTGTGGTAAAGTAGGAGTACTAAGTAGGAATTGTTGCGGAATTTATGACGCGAAAACTAAGGGGGGAGATATAGGGTCCGCGAAGGAGGAACCTAGAGAGGACAACAGGATTTATATTGATGTTAGTATAGGGGGTAAAACCAATAAATGCCTGGTAGACACGGGGTCCACTAATACTTATATTAATCAACAAATATATGTGGAATGCGAGAGACGTACCATCATTAAATCAAGTAAAATTAGAAATATCGGGCTGGCCGACGGTACAAAGATAGAAATTAACAGAAACTTATTAGTAGACTTAGAAATTGAAGGTACCATCCTAAAACATTGGGTGCGAGTATTACCGGCAGCTACTTGCGCTATCATAGGCATGGACGTATTACGTAGGGTAGGACTTAAACTACTCTGGGAACAACAGGGGGCTTCTGTCAACGCTATAACCGAGAAACCGAACTTACAATCAATTAGCACACCCAAAAATGTCGAACCCAGACCCGTTTTAACACCAGCGCATGAAATAACCCAGCCTAAACCGGCCCGTCCGTCGAAACTGTTCCGACAATTAAAACAGTCAGATCAAAACCAACCGTACCGTCAAGGAAAACCGTTACAACAAAACAAACCGTTCCGTAAAGAAAAATCAAAAATACAAAACCGACCGTTACGGCAAGAAAAACCGGTAGAACAAATCCAACCATTCCGTCCATTAAAACCGATCAATCAGAAAAAACCGTCTAGTCAAGATCATGCGTCACGCGAAGGGAAGCCGGACATGCTACGCACTAACAGGGCAAATAAACCGCGTGAACCCGTCAATAGCGGCAACTTGTCAAGTCCAATAAGTAAAGCATACGAAGCCGTCAAAGATCACCAGAACAAGACCTCCAAAAAACAAAAACGGGACGACGGTAAACTTAGAAAATACTGGGACCCAGAAATAAGCGAATTAGTATTAAGAAAAAAAAAAACCTATTAAATCCCATTAAGTTCTTTGTGTAAACATTATCAGTACGTATAATGCGCAAACGAAACCGAACCAGAACTAACAAGGTATAAGGGTTAGAACCGCTTGACAAGTACGACACGCCGTAACATTCAACAATAATTAACCAATCTTATATTTGTGCACGGAGGCACACGGCTCGCGGCGCGATAAGTAAAATGAAGGTGGGTTTAAGCCGCGCGGCCGACGAGCGCTGTCCATCCACCCGCCACCGACCGAAATAAAAATGTGTTGTCCGAATAGGGAGATAGCGCATAGTAGTAAACATTGATTGAAAACGTATGATAATGGTTGTTGTTGTATGCAGAGTTCCGTATTAGTATATTGCCGTGTCATAAGTTGATGATAAAAATAGGGGTTCCGTACATGACATTATATGGGTGTTTTTCTTTTAAATTAATACCTACAATAATTAAAGAGGGAATAAAAGGGAGTCATACAAATAAAACTTTGTCAATAAAATGGATTAAAACCCAGTAAAATAAACCGAAGGGTCGACAATTAACATATATAAAGTTGGACCTTATTTTGTTGCCCGACTAAACCTGAACCGCTCGTTACAAGTTACCGATTTATAGGGACTTACCCCACAGGGAATAGCGAAGGAATGTATTTCAAATATAATAACAGTGATTTTTCCAGGTAAAAATCTCCAGAGGAGGAGGGGGAATGTAACGAGCGCCGCCGGGCACCGAACGCACCACTGACGTCACACGCCGCGCGCGCCTCCACGACACCACGGCACCGTGTACGGCCGCCACCCCGCGCGCGCGACCCCCCGGCTTCGCCCGACGGCCTTTATAAGCGGAGGCACTCCCGTACTAACCAGCACTGCGTAGTGTGCTCTGATGGTCGAAGGGTCGTCTCCGGGCGCCCCTGAAGCTTGAGAACACTAAGTAGTGCCTCCCTCTCGCCTCCTCCCTCCTCCCCCCTCGCAACCCAGGTGCGGTGCTGTTACCCAGCGTCTTGAGCACTAGGAAGCGATCCGACCAACCTGGTGCGGTGCTGTTACCCAGCGTCTTGAGCACAGGAAGGTATCCTAAATCCCGTGACCTAGGTGCGGTGCTGTTACACAGCGTCTTGAGCACTAGGAAGCGATCCGACCAACCTGGTGCGGTGCTGTTACCCAGCGTCTTGAGCACAGGAAGGTATCCTAAATCCCGTGACCTAGGTGCGGTGCTGTTACCCAGCGTCTTGAGCACTAGGAAGCGATCCAACCAACCTGGTGCGGTGCTGTTACCCAGCGTCTTGAGCACAGGGAGGTACCCCATCCCCCGTAACCTAGGTGCGGTGCTGTTACCCAGCGTCCTGAGCACTAGGAAGCGGTCCTGCTGACCGGGTGCGGTGCTGTTGCGCAGCGTCTGAGCACCGGGAAGCTTCCCGACCCACTTAGAGTTAAGTACTAACAATTAAGCACTAACCGCTAACGTTATTCTTGAATAAACAGGCATAAAGCCTTCATGTTATGCTGAATTGTGTTTACTATTCAAACCCTAATTCCTGATCCCCCTGAGCTATCTATAAAAACCTCCAGTCCCGTAGTAGAGTTGCCCAGGACGAGGTTAATGTTGACGTGGAGCCAAAGCGCCCCGTTACAGCATCACTCTTCCGTTGTGTGCGTAAATTTACAGCCATTAATGTGCGGTTAATCAATCAACTATATGAAAAGCCGGCTTCACTCGGGTAAAATGTAGACTCATAATAATATATTTTTTTTGTATAATATAGATTATACCTCTGTAATTATCGGTTCTAAACGAATAATATTTTGGCTAGGCATAGATCCCGGTACCATATAATTGTGTATCGTACATTCATTGTGGCACTCAGTCACAGAATAAGAACTAAAGGCATAGAAGTAGCCTTAAAACGAAAGCGCCAGATCTATACCTGTCTCGATAATTTCAACGCGAATGTTTAATAGGTTAAAAAAGGAAAGATTATAGTGTCCAGGTATTGTTAAATAGCCGTACACACCTAGTCACCAACTGGTCAACCAACTGACGACCATCATGTCACCATGGTCATAAATTAACCTGCCAAATCAAAAACTCTTAAAGATAGTCTATGGTATTGGGCTAGGCATAAGCTAGGTGTCAAATGGGTGTCATGTTATTTTAGTCGTGAAATTAGGCTGTATGGATTTATGTCCTTTGCCTTTCCCTCTGGGATAAAACAAGAAAAGAAAAAATTTAGTCGTGAAAAAAAAAAGCGCGGGAACGTCGGATGAGTTCGCGGTCCTTTTAAAAATCTTGAATAAAACTTCAGTTTTAATTATTTAATTTTGTATATTTCGCACTATTAACATTGTAAATATTGTCAATATAATTAAAAATTTAAAATTCAACTAAATCAAGATTGGTTTATTGACTGGCAAGAAACGCTTGCATTTACAGGAAACTGGTATGCCAAGATTAATAATATTATTGGTAAACAACCATGGTTTACTAAATCGAGTGGATTTTATAGTAGAAAGTTTTATACTACTATTTCACGCTTGCGACTTGGACAAACTGCAATACCGGTGACGATCAGACCCTGAATCATTTATTTTTTGATTGCTCCGCTTATAGAATTCCACGTTTATTATTAGCTAACGCTTTATTGGAAGTTTACAAAATAAGAGATCGCATCCCGCGCGATATTCAAGACGTATTGAAAAATCAAGCAACTTATAAGGCATTATACATGTTTGCTATCACATCTGGACTTGACATATAACTTACTGGATTAAACCCATACCTTGGATATGTGAAATACAAAATGATTTGAAATAATTTTACACTGGATTTGAACATAAATGGAATGGATATACAGAATAATGAGTTGAAAATATTTACAGAAGAAATGGAAGAAAAAAAACAAAAGAAGTGGCTTCGGCCTGAATTTAACGGAAATGGAAGAAAGTAACAAAAGAAGTGGCTTCTGCCTTACATATATTTGAATCATAAGTATATTTAAAAAATGGCTTTTGCCTTTGCCTTTCTCTATGTGAGAAAAATGAAAAAAAAAAAATATTTTAGTCGTGTGCTCGTGTGTATTGTTTATCATTCGCAGGCCTCTACTAGAGATGTGTCAACCCGAAAATATCACAAACCGGGTTGAACGGTTCGACTTTCTATGTAAACCGGTTTCAACCCGAGTTGATCAAACCGAGTTACTATGACGGTCCTAAACGTATACGTACGTGTAGTATTAGGTTTGACGAGTCCGAGTCGATTCGTGAATTTTAACATTTTAATCACCTACTTAGTCAGTCGGGTTTTAAACCTAAACTGTTAATAGGTTATTCTTACATTTGTGAGCGTTACCTCGGTAGTGTCCTAGAGTAAATAAGTAAGTAATTATAAATTATTAAAATTTAATGCAATGAAATTGAATGCAGTCATTCTTTAGGAAAGGCAATAAAACAAAACCAAGTTATGAATTAACATTATTACTCTTAAATTGAACATAAACTTTATGTAACTTCTACATACGAAAAAAAATAGGATGGACAGTTACAACCAACTAACTAAACAGCTTCATAGTTGGTTAATTAAATATAAAACTAAATGAAAGAAATATAATACTTATCTAAACATTTTTATAAAACGTTTTTCTTTCCTTAAATTTAAAAATACTTCTTTGCCAAAAGACAGTTTAAAATTACGAACATCACAGTAAGTTGTTATCCAATCTAGAATTTTTATTAGGAACAAAATAATTAAAATATTACTATTTGGTTTCATTCTTTGTTATATAATTATAAAATCTCAGTCAAGTACTTATAATGAAATAAGAGAGAGCTAATTATATAGCAACATTAGGTATGCTATTCAAAAAAAGTATTTCGCTAACTTTTTTGGGTGCAAGACGGTTCCGTCTGTCATTACACAAAATACCGGCTTTAGAAAACAGCCGCTCTGACGAGAGTCGCACGCTGTCGGGTGCTGTCGGTACGGTTTCGTTCGCTCGGCTCGCCCGCTGTCGGAAATTCTGAGCGGGCTCGAATGTTGCGGTCCGTCTGCTCGAATCGAGTTAGTGGACAAACAAACCGAGTCGGTTCGAGTTTAGCTAGACTCGGTTTGGACCGGGTTGGCAAACCGAGTTGACACATCTCTAGCCTCTACCGGTAACCTTCGGGGAGGGAAGATGGCCGATAGAAAGATGTCCGGCTTTTGATTTAGATTTATTCTGTTTACTGTTTTATTCTACTCACTTGACATTGGCGAAATCACTGCGTATATCGCGGTGGACCGCCATTAATAAAAAAGAAGAAGAAGATCATTCGCAGGCTGCCGTTGCGACTTCATATTTTTTAGATTTTATGTAACAATAATATGGAGCTCTGCTCGATGGTCTAGTGACTAGTGCCTGATACAAGTGTTCTCGTGTATTGTTATTAGTTTAGTGTTAAAATATTTAATTTGCGCTGTTTCATTCATCTATTTAGTTTATTTGTATACTGTTATTGTTTGTCTTTGTATTTACGTAAGTATTTATTGTAGTTATTCTGTAATTAGTCTGTAAAATGGATGCTGAACCTCCTGATCCCGGAGGCGGGAAAAATGGCGGGTCAGATTTATCCATCTTTTCAAATTCCTAAATGGTTATAGATTCCTCCGGTCAACAAATTTTTAGTAGAAAACGCCTTCCTAACGATGAGTAAATAAATTTGCCTCAAAAAAAAATACATATTGCCCAAGTTGTTGGTTACGTGCAATCAACCTTTGTCCTAGTGGACTTTGAAAATAATAAAAAAACTTATAGTAGTCAGATGTGGGTCTTTTTCTGGTCCATGTTAGCAAAACTTGCTGATTCTGCTGTTGGCAGTAGGGGAAGATGGGGTGGCTTCGTACACAGGGAGCATTCGTACAGTGGTCATATCTTGACTATCCAACATGCTGAAGCGTTCATATTTGTATGCGTCACTGCCGCTCATATGTATAGGCTACCCTTAAAAAGTGATGGCAGTGCGGCAGCAGATTTCGCCGGAAATAATTAATATGTGTTTTCGCGATTCGAAAGTAATTTTTGGTTCTCTTTTGAATACTTCCGTCTCTAATAAGATTTACACAAATTTGAAAAAAAAAAATTGTATTGTTTGTAATTAGATGCTTGACATTAATTTGTAAACAATGGTTTTGGGATTACTTTAACGGTTTTTTTTCTTTCTTATTTCTTTTCAGATCGTTCTGGTTGGGGTGCCTTCGTCCAGTCAAAATGTATGTAATTTCATACTGTGTACGAATGCACCCCATGTAAGTTAAAAAATTGCATATCAAGAATAATTATAATTACAAAACCAGGTGAGTAAGATATGGCTGAAAGGTGACTGAAAGAGGTGAGATAGCTGAAAATCCAATGAATCCTGGAAGAAAAACGAATAGTGTACGAAGCCACCCCACGTGTGGGGTGCATTCGTACGATTCCCACTTTTTGGGAAAACGATTATATCTTGGCACAGTTGCTTTGTATCCAAACTGAAATACACAATTATTATAGCCAAATAAGTGAGTGATACAGTAGCATTCATCTCATTTTAAAACAGCGGTTAGATTTTTTTTAACAATTTTTAAAGTAAAAAGTGTACGAAGCCACCCCATCTTCCCCTACTCTTCGCGGTATAAATTTCGGCCACTTCCTATTTTGGAACAATATTAAAAACATTATTGATGACGGCATTAAACAGATTGGGAGAAACCGTGTTTCTGTCCGTGTTTCCACTTTTTCATACTCCTTTTGATGATTTAGTTTTTCAACCTAATATTCTCTTGGATCTTGGCATTGATAAGGACATCCCATTTGCTAATGCTCAGCTTAACACATACATAGGTGAACACTGGAGGGATTGGCTAATAGTCTTCACGGATGCTTCTAAATTATCTGCCACTGGTTGTGTTGGTGCAGCAGTTTGGGTTCCTCGTTATAGTATCATCCTTAATTTTAAGTGTCCTTCTTTTTCTTCTGTATTTACTTGAGAATCTTTTGCTATCCTTGAAGCTCTTATGTATATTGAATCACATAAACTTAATAGGTCTCTCTTTTTTTATCTGATGCTAAAAGTTGTCTGTAAGCAATATTGACAAACCAATTCACATCCAAGACCAAGTTCCCTTTTATTTTAATTATCAGAAGGGTTCTTTTACATTGTCATTATCATGTTATTTTGGCTTGGATCCCGGGTCACAGTGGTATTCAAGGTAATATGACAGTTGATCTTTGTGGCTCTAGTGACTAGTGGCTCCCTGGAACACTAGGAGTGAGGAGTTTAAGGAACATGTCAAACAGTATTCTAAGCAATTCAAGATAGACTGCCGTATAACTAAGCGAATTTTTTTAAGTCACAAAATCTTGAATAGTTCTGATGTTATTAAAACGACCTGGAAAATAATTAATGAATAAACAGGTCGCCGAAAAAAGAACATTAACGACTATCGTTTAAAAGTATATGGTAAAATCATAGATTCCAATCCAGATATTGCAATTTCATTTGAAAAGTTTTTTACCTATATACCAGTGTCCACAAATAAGTGCTTGAACTCTTCGCCTGCGTCTGCCATTGTACTTTTAGAAGATAACGTGCCTGAATGCAGTATATACTTTGAATTCAAGCGCGTTACTGCCTTGGATGTAATTAAGGCATTCAACTCAATCAATATAAAGAAAACCAGTGACCTTTGGGGAGTGTCGGTCCATGTACTCAAATCCTTAATTGAAGTCATAGTATCTGACTTAATGGTCGTATTTAATCACTGTGTTGACTGTGGCGAGTTTCCTGATCTTATGAAACATTTACTATGTTATTGCATTATTAAAAACGGGTAGTACTTTTGACCCCACTAATTTTAGACCAATATCCATACTACCCACTTTCAGTAAAATATTTGAGAAATTGATTTTGTCACAGTTAGCGGAACATTTTCAGTATAATAATTTATTGCACAATAAACAATTTGGTTTTACTCGGGGTCGCTCGACAACCGAAGCTGGTGTTGAGTTGATTAAAATCATTTTTAATGCCTGGGAAGGGTCACAGGATGCTTTAGGTATTTTTTGTGATTTGTCCAAGGCCTTCGATTGCGTTAACCATGACACATTGATCAGGAAACTACACCACTATGGAGTTACACGTACTGCGCTAAACTTAATAAAAACGTACTTATACGGGAGAATACAAAGGGTAGACGTGAATGGAGTACGATCACCTGGGTCATTGGTCTCAATGGGCGTACCACAGGGCTCAATATTGGGTCCATTTTTATTCCTCATCTACATAAATGACTTACCTTACCTTATAAAGGACAACCATGATATAGTATTGTTTGCTGATGATACGTCACTTGTGTTCAAAGTTCAACGACAACAGCAGTTTAATGTCGAGGTAAACAATGCTATATCAAAAGTAGTCGATTGGTTTAGTGTTAATAATTTATTACTGAATGAGAAAAAGACGAAATGTATAAAGTTCATGACTACTAATGTGAAAAATAGACAAACTACTGTAACTATTAAAAATGACAAACTAGACCTAGTTAATGATACAGTGTTTCTTGGTATAACGTTAGACTCCAAGCTCCAATGGGGTCCTCATCTTGCTGGATTGGCGGGTAGACTCAGTTCTGCAGTTTTTAATCGACTTAGATACCGCTCGATTAGTTTATTTTAGTTACTTCCATAGTATTATGTCATATGGTATTTTACTCTGGGGTAGTGCTGCTGATGTAAATAGCATCTTTGTTCTGCAGAAGAGGGCTATTCGTGCTGTCTACAAGATGGGCCAGAGAGACTCGCTTAGAGATATGTTTAAAGAAATTAATATATTGACCATGCACAGTCAATACATTTATGAAAACATTATGTATGTTCATAAAAACATCGCTAAATTCAGAAAGAACTGTGACATACATAATGTTAATACCAGAAATAAACATAAGCTCGCAGTGCCCTTCACGCGGCTCCATAAAATAAAAAACTCTTTTATGGGTAATTGTATTAGGTTCTATAATAAGCTCCCAAGTAATGTTACTGAACTATCAGTAAATAAATTTAAGAGTTACGTTAAGCGTAAACTAATTTCTAAAGCATATTATAGTATTAAAGACTATATTAATGATAACAATGCTTGGGACTGAAATGCTTGTAATAAAATGTTTAGTCCTTACGACAAAAGGTTGCGAACGTCGAAAAAAAAAAGACATCCGACAGAGTTTCTTACAGGTTCTTCTCTGATCGGTCGCGATTTGAACCTGCAGTCAATTTAGGCTAAGTCGCTACTATGACGTTTCAAAAGAGTTTATTATTTGTAAACCTACTTGAATAACGATTATTCCGATTCTGATTGACTATGTTGTCTTTTCCTCAGACCTCATTCCACTTGCTAAACAATCCTTGTCTTGTCGTTTTAGGGATCATTTTATTACAGTTAGTAAAACTAAGTGTAATATGACATATGACTATAGCAGCGTTTATTCCTGACTAATCTGAACTACCTTACATATAACAATATCAGTTAACCATGTGAATCTACCTACATTACTTTCCTCTACACTAAATCCTTAAATGCTATGCTATGCTAAAAGCTTAAATTACATAGGTACTTATACTTATACTTACTTGCATCGAGTAATTAATATCTATAATTGGGCTTGTTAAGTCTACACTGTCTAATAGGGCGAGCTCGGGGTGAGGCGGAGTAGTGGCCTGGGGCGACCCGAATCGCCAGTCTGGAGAGGATAGAGAGGCCGGCGCCGGGCCCGGCCCGGCACCTCCGCACGCCGCCCGCTCCGATCGGCCCTCCGCCGCGCCATCTGGCGTGTGTGTGTCCGAGAGTTCCGACTGCTGTGCTTGACGCACTTTATCACCTCTGTCCGGTTTGATAACGTCTAAATAGGTTCGAATACGTCATAGCCGGGCTCTCCCCGGTAGTTGAATGTTCTACGTTCCTATAATTAATCAAAAAGGACCAAAGCGCCCGGTCTACACTTTGTTTTTCTTGTATTGCTTTTTTAATTACTCGTTTCACTGTTCTAACCGCGTTCTCCGCTAGACCGTTGGAAGAAGGGTGATAGGGCGCCGTGAAAATGTGCTCGATTCCATGACATTTATTGAAGGTCTCAAATTCCTTCGCAGCAAATTGCGGCCCGTTATCGCTAACTATTTGTTTAGGTAATCCCCACCTACTGAATAATTCATTTAATCGATCTATCAACCCGCCGGTGGTGGTGCTATTGACCTTAAAAACTTCTATGAATGACTTTGGGTGCATATTGCATATCAATTTGAACAATGTGATACGTGATTGATTGTAAGTAGGTACATATTTATTTACCTAATTTTAAATGAATAATTTAATGTTTCGCTCACTTCGTGACACAATTAAAAGTATAACTTTTTTCACACTAAAGAGCTATTATGAAGTTATTATAGCGTATGAATATAATAATTTTACGTGTGTCATCCTTGCTTAAAATTAAATATTTGAGTTAACTTACGACCGTGATACTTGATCAATGATCATACTTATGTTCGTAGTTCTTAACTTTAGCATTATTTTTACTTACATTGTCATTAATTGTTTTAGATACAATCACAACATTCGCAACGCAAGACAACTTGAATCACCATGAAATATATAGAATTTAGAACTCGAGGAGAAATACAGTCTGGAGTATGGTTAAACTTTTTAAGATCTGTTGACCATAAAACGGCAAAATGTAAGCTATGTCAAAGAATATTGAAAGCTGAAGGAGGCAGCCGGTCAGGCTTACGTAGCCACTTGAAGTCTGTCCATTCAATTGTAAATGACCCAGCGGAAGGGAGTTCAGCAGGGAGTTCAACAAGCCAACCAGGTGAAAATCCAGATACTCAGCAAATCGCGAAAATAAAGAAAATTGATGATTATTTTAAAAGTGAGCAATCCATGGACTGGACAATTGCAAGAATGGTATGTCTTGATGGAATTGTATTTCGTGTGTTTGTGAATTCTGTTGATCTTCGGCGTTTATTTAGTCAAGCCAGGCACAAATTACCCTTATCCGCAAACACTATTAGAAAATTAGTGTTTGAAAGATTTGAAACTGTAAAACAAGAAATCACGCAAGATTTGAGCAAATTAAAAAAAAACGGACAAATGTGTTCGATAACCACGGATGAATGGACTTCTGTGGCTAACAAGCGTTGTGTTAACGTAAATATTCACTCTACTGGCATAAACAACACGAAACATTTTCATAATATTGGCCTTAAAAGGATAAGGGGTTCTGCTACAGCTACAACCTGTACACAGCTCTTAAATGAGCGATTAAAAGAATATGATTTTAAAATAGATGACATCGTGGGTCTTTCCAAGGACGGAGCGAGTGTCATGGTCAAAATGGGTCGCAATTTAGCTGTCTACCATCAATTATGTTATGCTCACGGCCTACAACTAGCGATACTGGACGTCTTATACAAAACGCAGCCGGTGCCGGTAGCAAACGAAGAGTCTGGTCGTACCGATCATGAGGATTCAGATTCTGACATAGAAAGTGAAGATGAAAATGATGAACGTTTTATTGTTGAGACCCGTCGCATAAGAGTGCCCATTTCAAATACCAACATTAAGCAAGTTATTGATAAAGTGACAAAAGTTTGCAAGATGTTTCGGAAATCACCAACAAAAAACGATCAAGCTCTGCAAAAACACGTTAAGCAGACTTTTCATAAAGAACTTAACCTTATGTGAGACTGCAAAACTCGCTGGAGCTCTTTAGCAGTAATGTTGGAGAGATTCATCATGTTGTTTTCGTGTGTGTAAAAAGCGTTAATATACATTAAATCTGACATACAATTTGACTCTGTGGAATTGAATTTGATCAAAAAAATTCACTCAATTCTTAAGATTTTTAAAGGATTGTTGGAGTCGCTACGCGAAAATGACGCAACTTTGCTCACAGCTGATTTCGTACTTAGATTTATATTATCAAAGCTGAACGAAATTCCGGGATAATTGAGTAACGCATTTGAAACAGCTTTGAAGAAAAGGATTAAAGAGAGATATCAAGTGATTCAAAGTGTACTTAAGTATCTTGATAATCCAAATTATTTTTACAATAACACGGAAACTAATTAAATTTTCTCCCGTCTGTCCACAAATGATATAGTGTCAATCATCATGGCGTTGTTGACCCAAGCCGGCAATGAAGTTGAGAATGTAACATCCAGGAGCGACCCATTAACAGAAAGTTTGCCGCCAGCAGATAATGTAGAATCATTACAAGATTTACAAATGATTGACCCGGGTCCATCCACATCTAAATCAATAAAGGAAACAGTTCGAGAGGAAATGAGTAAGAAGGTTATGGTCAGTGCGGATAGCAGTAGCAGCGACCCAGCCATTCAAAAAGCTTTATGTCCAAATGTCATTCGCTTTGAGATGGCACTTCACGACAGCAGGGGAAACAGAGGGCTTATTTATATGCTTAAAAGGCATATGCCACACATATAAGATACTTCTCTCCATAAAGCCAATTAGTGTGGAGTGTGAACGTACATTTCCCGCAGCTGGAATTAATTCTTTAATTGTTCTTAAACATTATTTATTGTCAAAGAGACTAAATACTTGTTAAAGAACTAGTTATTATATCGGGAATTTTAGAATTGTTGTAATTTTTATTAAAAAAAACGTTTTTCTTTTACTTTACTAAAGCATATTTATTAAAGATTTATATTGTGATGGTTAGTTTAGGATGACTATTTAATGTCTGTCTTTTACTGTAGATTTAATGATGATTATTTTTTATTTTAAAATATCATTAGTTGATTATTGTAATTACTGTTGCGTTAATAGTTAACTAATTATTTACATAAGTAAGTGAATAATTCCTTTATATTTTTACGTTGATTTTTGTACTTATACTTACTCTCTAATTGAGAACAGATTTTTAATCGTTAAGCTCAGATTTGTGTCATGCTTTCGTTGTTGATTTTTTTTAAATGCTATCATAATATATGTGCAATTACGTGTAACTTGTATGTGATAAATGACTATTAATCATTAAAATAATTTTTTTCATTTTAAGACTGATTGATATTTTTTCTTATATCGAAGTTTCCAATTGTTACTTCAAGTGCTCGTTATTTTTAAATGACTTTGTAAACTAAAGTACACGATTTTCAAACATTTATATTACTTTTATTTGAAAAATACAAATACCGGTAATTTTCCGGTTTTCAAATTTAGCCGGTAATTGCCTAGTCCTGACGCATGAGATCGATCGCGGCATCATATTGCAACGTAGAAGGTTTATTTGGGCTTGCTAAATTGACCAACAACTCGTAGGCTTCGTTACCCATGACCGCAATGAACGTAGGCAATTTTAATTCGGTTTTCACATCGTTCACTACAAAGTACATCTCCAGTCTATCCACGTATGAAGACCACGTTCCGCTTTGGCAATCAAACACGCCGACCTTCCTCTCTGACATAGTGTGTTGTCAGTAAAGATCGACTATGCACCGTTATTCTTGTTTGTCGCGCCGCGAGCACTTCCCCAATGATACGAGTACACAACACAATTTATGCACGCTTAGATAATCCCAGCCTCGTTAGCGACTGTAATATGACATAATATATGTAATATGATGATGTGATGTGCTTTTCGATTAAGCACGTGGTCGACTGTCATCCCATACATTTTGAGAGATAGAAAAGAAAAACGTTAGGAGCGTTTGCATCGTGGCTAGGGCCCTAGACCAATTATTGTTTGATTTTGTTAATTTTAAATTAGTTTTCTTGCCAGAAAGTCCGCCGTTTACGGTGGTTCCTTTATAATTGTTAACATACATACATACATACATACATATCTTCACGCCTGTCTCCCAATGGAGTAGGCAGAGACTATGGAACGCCAGGTGCACCGATCCAAACATACAACCTTCGCTTCCTCCACATTCATCAATCTCTTCATGCACGTACGTCGGTTTCGGGTGCTTTTGATTCGGCCCTTATTCAGTACCTCGCGAATCTGATCACTGTACGTCCGTCTAGGACGTCCCCTACTGACATCTACACTCACTCTCACTCGCCATATCTCTTTCGTAACTCTTCTTTCATCCATCCTTTCTAAATGACCAAACCATCTTAGCATACCCTTTTCGATTTTAGTCACTACATCTTCTTTCAAACCACATTTTTCTCGGATCTGGCTATTTCTTACTCTATCTATCATCCTAACCCCACACATACTTCTTAGAGCTCTCATTTCAACTGCATTGATCCTGCTTTCATTCTTCTTCTGCCATACCCAAGATTCACTACCATACATCAATGTTGGTGTCAATACTCCCTGAATAATAGCAAGGCGAGCTTTGCTCGATATGACCTTGTTTGCCAAGATTGAGTGTAACGCCCCATTGATCATATTTCCCGCTTTTACTTTTCTTTCAATATCCCCGTCACATTTTCCATCTCTCGTAAACATTGAACCTAAATACACAAAC
Organism: Acleris holmiana; assembly: GCA_949316455.1. Lineage (NCBI taxonomy): Eukaryota > Metazoa > Arthropoda > Insecta > Lepidoptera > Tortricidae > Acleris > Acleris holmiana. The sequence goes on from OX438762.1 coordinate 35,230,250, forward strand.
TCATCCACTTGCTCCACTTTTTCATCTCCAATCATTATTTGACATTCTGTCACAGTTTCATCCCTCTCCACAAACATCACTTTCGTCTTTTTAACATTCACTTTCATGTCTTTCTTTTTAAACGCCTTATTCATCAAAGTCACCATTTGTTGTAAGTGGTCCGCCGATAATGCAAGGAGAACTTGATCATCAGCATATAACAAAGTTTTAAAAACTGACTCATTCATCCTTATTCCACAATCATACTCTCTCAGATCTGACAAACAACTGTCCATGAATAGGTTGAACAGCCAAGGAGACGCTACGCAGCCCTGTCGAACACCACGTTCGATGCTAAACCAGTCTGTACACGTCCCATTTATCCTGACACAGGCACTCGAGTCATTATATAATGATTTGAGAGCCCGTATCAGAATACTGTCCACCCCATACATGGAAAGAGTTGTCCAAAGTTCATCCCTCACTACTCTGTCATACGCCTTCTCTAAGTCAATAAAGACACAGAAAACCTTTTAATTGTTAACAGTGCTATAAAATCCAAGAAGGATATGACACTGGAGATTGTATGGCAAACAAAGCTTTGACAATGATAAATAAATAGAATGGATCTGACATACCTACAGAAAAAACGTGCCTACCTAAACTACCATAGCAAACATAAAATGGCGGACTGTCACATGTTTAAGTGCTGCCCCGATTCGATAGAAATAATAAAGTTATCGATAAACAAACCATATGGGTGGGAGGTTTGTAACTAAACACAGTGAGGCAACACTGATGTTTAGTATACAAATTCTATTTGTAATAGAGTAGCATTATAAAGGCTATCGTAATGGGGGAGCATCTGTATCTTATACACAAAGGGTGACATCATAGAGATTTGGTTGCAGCGCAATCTGGAGGTTATGTCTAGAACTAATTACAATACATTGTTGCGAGGGAAGGATTTAAGTACCTAAGCTACGTATTGAACATAGGCTAGTAGTTGACACATATAGCGTTAAATGGCGTTTATATTAGTAATTATTAGTAAGTGAAAAGCGACACCTAGCTATGTGAGCATTCAACATTTAGTCTTTTAATCAACATGTCGAGTAGCTCATATTAGTATGCTACACACCGATAGATTGCACTGATCATGATAGGCCTTCTGGGACACAATTAGGGCTCCTGGTTAATCTAGGTATTATGTTAAAATCATTTAATGTTAGTTAGGTGTGATTTCGAGAAAGAAAACTCATGTTCTGCGTTCAGTAGGTATAGTTCGACATCTCGAATACACTTTAGAAGATAAAAACTGCATAAAAAATAGTATACTTAAATAAGAGAGGAAACATTGCGGAACAAAAACAACGTCATTCATTACTAATAAAGCAGACAAAAGAAAGTGGGCGGAAGTTCTTCTGTCAACAATCCATTTCCGGGATCTAGAATATTCGCGTGGTTCTAAAATATTCACCGCTGTTAACAATACCATCTGTTGTCGAATAGAGTACAACTTCGTGTTTTCCATATGTTAGTGGCGCACTGTTATTTGGCGGCGAGTGGCGTTACTTGTCGTTACAACGTTAGTTAGAAGTTCAGCTACTTTACGACAGAGCGCGCTACTTTTTGTTTTTGAGCTTTACGGTGAAAGATATATAGAACCGTAAATACCTAGATACCCCTATAAACTACGCGACGCCGACCCTAACATGACAGAACCCTTCTCCGACGTCAGCTGTAAGAAAATAGACCCCGAATCTCACTAGGTATGAACACTATAAACAACGTTAAAGTTAAACCGTGAACGTAACGTGTTTCTATTATCCGTTAATTACCACGGCTATGTATCCTTACAATAAGCACTATAACGGTTACGTGCTTATTTTTTTTATGTTGTGCTAAAATCATGTTTGTATTTAATATCGTGTTGCATCAATTAATTGCTTATAATCCTGTATAAGGCTGCATAGACACGGTATTTAACGGGTAATAGAAGTGCATTACGCTCACGGTTTAACTTTTAACTCATTCATTTTGCTTATAGAGTCTGGCAAATGAAAGATGAGAATAAAAAATTCACTCACGCGGCAACACTATATGTCATTACTATAGGTTTTGACCATCAGTGTTGCCGCGTAAGTGAATTTTTCGTTCTCATCTTTCATTTGCCAGACTATAGTAAATATTTTATTGTAAATAATTATGTTTTCTTATGGTTTTGTGCGTGCGGGTTATTAAAATAGGATTCTTTTCGGGTTATGTTTGATACATAATTAACTTCATTATTATATTATACAGAGATTGACATTCATACAGTTAATTGCGGTTTTAACGATTTGTGTCGATTTTATTTTAGTTTAGTTGGGTTGCAATAAATACGGCTAGCTCAAAGCATTTATGGTTAAAGTTAATTGTTCAATTTGTTTTAAAATACGGTTTCTTAGTTTCGAAATAAATGGGAATCGTATATCCTCGGTTTATTTTATGAGGATATAGGTAGTTTTGCGTTGCATTTGAGTTATAGTCGCGAAGATTTTGTTTATTCGTTTTATTTAATTGTTAAAATTTAGGAAGTTTATTAGGAGGGAGCCTAACTTTGGAGTTGCGGGTTGACTAATTTTTGGTTGTCATTAGTGTCTAGCGCGTTGCAAAATTAATAAATTTAGTGTGGGATAAAAGTGACAATTTCTTGTGGGGAGGTTGTTTTGCTATTTGTATTAAGCTAGATTAGCATTATTCGCGCTAGAACTATGACTAGACAAACAGTGTGTCTGACGAACTATATCTAACTTATAACGGTGACAAACGGGTCTGGTTCGGAACTATTAAATTCTAAAAGAGCCTCGGGCAAGCCCAGATGGTCTTTTTACCAACACAGATATCTGTATAAGAGTCCACCATACTCATTGTCATCCTTGAGTCGTAGCTGGGTCCACAGGTTGGGCACGCAATTGCACCAGTGAAAGCTTTGAGGGTTTTGAGTATTGGTTCCCTATAAAACTTTAAATATTTATATGTTATATACACAATAGGGCGCCTTACTCTCACGTCTTTGACTGCGGTCTGTGAGAGGGGAGGTACACACAACACGAGTGATTAAGTTGCCATTTTCAGCCGTCTCAGCCGAACTTTACAGTTTACCTTAGGGATGTTAGCAAAATTTGAGGATGGTAAGCCTCTGGTTTAGCTTAGAATAGGCCTAAAAGTAGAGGTAGGGTAGATTCAATTGTGTAGGGAATTAGGGATTTAGGTATTTAATCAGTAGGATTTTATTTAGGAATAGTATCATTAGGATGCGCTTTAAATTAGCCTTTAAACTCGTTAACGTTTGGTCTTGTACTGCCACTGCATATAAATAGAAGTTCAATTTAATCTAATAATCGTCATAAATATAGACTTTGGGGAATTAACTATATTTTCATACGATTTTATTCTGAGAAGTTCTCAGATTATCACGTTTTATTTGACCATTTGTGTTCATATAAGTTTGATAGGAAGTAAATATTTCCAGTTGTAGACTTTCTGCATTTAGTAAAATTCAGATAATATTTATGGGTTGGACTGTCTTCTTCTTCCACGGCTGTTGTTTTCTCCGTCATAATACTGGGTTACGTACTCGGCCGTCACTGTCTAAGGGCATCGGCTAGTGTTTTGCGGTCGAAACATCACGCTATTCCCAGGGGAATCTGTGTAAAAATATACACGTAACGTTGACAGAGGTCTCCCCGTCTATATTGAAGTACCTACTTGTATTAATTAAATAGTTAAATGACTGGAAAACTTTATTGTAATAAATTAGAAATTGTTATTTAAATATAACTAGGAAAACTACCGAGTCACGTACTCAGCCGTCACTGTCTAAGGGCATCAGCTAGTGTTTAGGGGTTGAAACATCACGCCATTCCCAAGGGAATCTAAAGTGTAAAAATATACACATCGTTTTAGTGAGGCCAGACCCCATCCAAAGAAAGAACTAATTTGTTTTAGATTTCAGTTCAAATAATTATTAAATACCATAGTACCATACCACACCATACCATAGTAGTAGTAAACCTAAGATCAAATAGGTTCTCGCTGTAACACATAGGTAGGGAATAATATTACATGTTAGGTATTCGGGTAACAGCTAGTAATTAAATATTATTAAAGACATTAGATAAAGTAAAGGGTCAGGGTAGTTTAATTAGGAGTGAGATTAATAAAGGAACGGTAGTTTATATAATTATGTTTTTAAAATATAGGAGAATCATTAGGGCTTGTAGAATAAGAAGAATTCCAAATCTGACTACGCTCCATATGAAAGACATGGGTGCTGCGGTGCAATGTGGGATTCTGACACTAGACGATCAAAAGGCCAAATAAATATATCAAATTGGAATTTTAAAATAAGTATCTCAAATTATAGAATATTACATTTAGTTCAAATTAGAAATTATAGATTATACTTACATAGTCATTACAACTTAGAAAATTATAGATTTTGAAATAATGAATATTCTATGAATTAAGAGTTTAAATTAAAATTATATTAAAATTAGGATTAAAGAATTATAATCTGATAGTCAGAGAAGGGGGGGTTGTTACAGGTTCTCAACTCGTCTATTCTGTACGTTCAGTACTTCGCATGTCCTGTATAAAGATGCAGTAGCAGTAGGATACCTGAAGGGCTTGCAAAACGTCGTCTTGAGCAAAACCAGAATACCCAAATGGTAAAAACGGGACCCTATTGCTAAGACTCCACAGTCCGTCTGTCCGTCTGTCCCCTGACTTATCTGATGAACCGAGATAGCTAGACAGTAGGAATTTACACAGATGATGTATTTCTGTTGCCGGTATAACAAAAAATACTAAAAACATAATAAAATAAATATTTAAGTTGGGCTCCCATACAACAAACCTGTTTTTTGCCGTTTTTGCTCGATATTAATAACGGAAACACGCTTGAAATATTCTGTGAATATTTAGCTGTGTAGTAACGCATCAAGACACTAAAACCAGCGCCCGGCGCGACCAGGATTCATTCCATCGCTAGACGGCAACAAGTGCGATAGCCACGCGGTGAACCGCGAGTGAACTCGAAGCCTAAGTTCTTCCCCTGTGCGGTAGCCACGCGGTTCTCATGTGCCAAAGTAGCTAGGACCACCTCACGATCCTATCATAGGGTTTTGTTTTGTATGCTATAACTAACATTGTCTGTAAATATTTTATTAAATTTCCACAGTAAAAATACATCATGACATTCATGACATTGGGCTTTCACTCAACTAGCAACCCTACATCTGGCGCCCAACGTAAAATAGCCTAAAAATTACAAGATGGCGGTAACATTGACAGAAGACCAGTTTGCACAGCTGATCCAATCATTGTTATACAACCACCAATTGTGAAATGGAACAATTTAAGTTCCTGTACCGCACGCTTTTCCGGTGAAAGAGATTACGACACCGTCAATGAGTTTATCACTGCTATAACAATATTCAAGAAAATTTTACATATACCTATCGGATGAAGATGCATTAGAATGCCTACCATCTTGGTGGCAAGGCGTGAAAAACGAAGCGAAATCGTGGCAAGCAGCAATCAAATTAATAAAAATGCCATTTGCACCACAGAAGCAACCACACGAAATTTAGTTACAAAATTTTACTAGTACCCAGAAACGAACGCCAATTGACGAATTCATTCAAGAACAGCGAGCTCTCTTGGCTCAGCTACCGGCCAAACGGCACAAAGAAGAGGAACAGATCGATCTGATTTACGGTCTACTTAATTTAATATAAAAATAAAAAAATACCTTCACCGCAAGGATATGAAAACTTTTGCGGAGCTATTAGAAAAAGACCGTTACTTCAAAGATTTAGAGAAATCGGCCAGTATCGACCCTATATTGGCAGAACGATCAAAAGCAAAGCGTTGTAAAAAGAAAGGACACACCAGTGAGGAGTATCGCAAGCGCAAAGCAGAGCTGCAACTGTCAACTACTCAAGTAAAAGAAATAATTAATTTTGGGTGCGGTGCTCCAGGAACGTATCGAGCCAACTGCATCAGCTGCAAGAACATGTAAATGCCGCCGAAACCTGTCCAATTTTACTCAATAGAGACAATAGTAAAAAACGACACGAAAATCCCAATCATCGAAATACAGATAAAGGACAAGACAGGCCACGCCTATTCGATACTGCTGCATGCACCAGTATTGCCGGAAAAACATTATACGACATTACCTATTGTACAAAGTGGAACAAGAAAGGACTGCAAAAATTAAATTAGCAGACGGAAGCCGTTAAAACCGCATAGCAAAAACGGCAAAAATTCCAATTACTATTGGAAATCGAGAGCTGCCACTCACCATAACAGCAATACCAGAAGCAAACAATAATCGTACTCTCTTGGGCATTGACTTTTTGGAAAACCCAGGAATAGTCTTAAACCTGCCACAAAGAGCCTGGTATTTTCTGGACAACCCTAACAACATTTTAAATTTCACTCAAGTGAATTCTTTTAAAATAATCCCAACCCGTAAAAATCACTCCAGCTCATAGATGAAGAGGAAGAAGAACCCCTATCAGACTATATGAAATAAGCTAGAGAACTTCATCAAATATCCATTACCAGCTACGCCAGTAAAAAAACCTAGGTGGCAATTACACAAAATGGACTACCCTCCGCGTCCAAATCGTTTAAGAGAACCACGATCGCAAACCGATCCTAAACCAGAAGATCCTCGTATAGAATATCTACCAATAAACCCAATCCAATTGTATTCAATTAATTTTCACTTACATCCTAACGAAGGTAAATCCCTGTTAGATAACGACAGAACCACCCATAGCAGTTAAACCTTATCGGTTGTAACCCACACCACAAATACAATTAAGGGATAAACTAGATGAAATTATAAACGACAACATTGTTGAAGAATGAGAGTTACCATGGTCAGCACCAGTCATAATGGTACCCAAAAATAACGACGATGTCAAAGTATGTATTGACTATTGTCAGTTAAATGAAATCACGAAACCAGATAGATACCCGTTATCTCGCATTGACGACTTACTTGACCAGGTTAAAGTTATGCCGTTTATGTCAACAATCGATCTCCAATCAGGCTATTGGCAAATAATGGTACATCCGGATGATCAAGATAAAACCGCTTTTATAATCACCATTTGGAATGTACCGGTTCAAAAGAATGTCATTTGGCTTACGGAATGCACCAGCAACTTTCCAGAGATCAATGGATAGATTTATCACATCACACAGCGCAAAGTATGTACTGGCGTATCTTGATGATATTATTTAAGATCTTCTACATTTGAACGGCACATTACGGACTTGAGAGAAGTATTCGAAAAACTTAACGAGTTTAAACTTGAGCTAACAGAAGTAAATGCCACTTTGAATGCACAAGCATCAAATACCTTGGACATCTCTTAGTAGCGTATCTAGAAGATAACTGTATATAACTTTGCTAGCATCGCTCGACCACTAGCAAATTAAACAAAAAAGAAAACATGGCATTCGAACAGCGAACAGCAAGTAGCGTTTGAAAAATTAAAAACCGTCTTAACGACTGCACCTGTTTTAAAACAAGCTGAGTGTAACGAACCATATAAAATCAAAACAGACGCAAGCCAATATGCCATTGGCGCAGCACTAGTCCAGGGGGAGGGACAGAAAGAACACCCCGTACAATACGCGAGTCGCCTTTTAACTCCAGCTGAAATCAATTACATTGTGACTGAAAAAGAAGCATTAGCAATAGTTTGGACAGTGTCACGCTTTCGAGGATACATAGAGGGAATTTATTACAATAACAGACCACCAGCTACTTAAGTGGTTAATGACTTTAAAAACATCAACTGGTCGCTTAGCTAGGTGGGCCCTCCAGTTGCTTAACTAATATGAATTTCAAATCGATTATACAGAAGGACGTACCAATGTGGTAGCAGATAGATACACTCTCACGACCACCAAGTGTTACACATAATGATAATGATCAATGCACTATTTGCCACTTTGAATTAGAACTGCCAAGACACAACGAAAAGTCCCTACGAGAAGAACAGTTCAAAGATGGGAACTTGAAAACCATATTCAAGGCTCTAGAAAACATAGATAATATTGAAGCTAAGCAGAATGTACAAATAAAGGATATTTGATACATAGAGGAGTACTCTACAGATTGACTTTGGATCAAGATGACGATTACGCTAGACTAGATAAGTATTTCCACAACACGAGAAACAAAACATCCTGACAGATCACCATGATATCCCCACTGCTGGACATATGGGGATCAAACGAACTAAACAAGGAATTTCGAATAAATATTTTTGGTAAGGATTAAGGAAAGACGTAATTAAATATGTTAAAATTTGCAATGAGTGTCAAAAATACAAACCTATAAATCAAAAACCAGCAAGACTATATAAATCAACCAGTAACAATCAATGTTTTGAAGTAATATCAATTGATCTATTTGGGCCACTACCAAGCCTTCGCAGGGGAAAAATTATTGTCGAAGACACTGCCTCGAAATGGGTACGCTCTTAAAGAAGCAACAGCAGAAGCATATGTATGCAATCACACTATTAAACGAAGTTTTTCTACGATAAGGACTCCTAAGGAAAATAACAAGTGACAGCGGGCCACAATTCATCTCTGCAGTGATGCAAGAACTTACCAATTGCCTTCAAATTCAACATGTATAACCATCAGAACAAAATATTGTAGAAATAAAAAATAGAGATATGAAGACGCAAATTGCAGACTTCTTGGACATTCAGAGACTTGTACATATTGACTAACGGTCTTTATAACATCTGGACATTATGACTTATTGGTTATTGAGAAATTTGTACATATTGACTTATGGTCTTTATAACATCTGGACATTATGACTTCTTGGACATTCTGAGACTTGTACATATGACTAACGGTCTTTAGAACATCCGGACATTATGTTATCTTGGACATTCTGAGACCTGTACATATTGACTAACGGTCTTTATAACATCCGGACATTATGTCACCTTGGACATTCTGAGACTTGTACATATTGACTAACGGTCTTTAGAACATCCGGACAATATGTCACCTTGGACATTCTGACACTTGGCTAACATACCCCGGAGTCTTTTTTCTTTGGCGATCTTTAGGTCTGTCTACTACCCTTTCTGCTATCCGTCATTTTGTCCTTGTTCCATAATTGTTCTTGTAATAAGCAATCGCCGGGAGATCGACCTTTGTTTTTTTTAATTTTTAGGTGATCTCTACGTTTGTCTACTATTGTTTGGTCCCAATTTATAATGTGTATGCAGTAGTTTTTCTTGTAAATATTCACAGGCGTTATGTCAACTGCCACCAACAGGCGGTTTTAATACTACGCAGTCCGTTCATTTCTGTCGCCGTGCCTTTTTATTTCTTCGCTATGTGGTTATATTTATGTCATGAGCGTATGTTTCCGTATATGTACTATTCGACATTTAGAAGCCGACGTTGTCTTTAAATTGCATTTTTTTGGTTGACCTATTGGAATATACACTAGGGACGTCGACTAATTTTTTCTTTAGGGTTGACGTCTTGGTTTATCTTCCAGGGTTGTCAATTTTTGTTGTAGGGTTGGTACCTTTTTTCTTTACAATGACCAATTATTATTATTTTTATTTTTTTTCTAGAAAGGGGATACTGCAGCATTATTGCTGCGAGAAAATCACTCCCTTCTCGCTCTCACTTTTAACCTCTTTGTTTTTCCGACAGTTTTAGGTGCCTGAACTCTTTCGCGTTTGTACATGGTGTAGTAGAATCGGAACGCAACCGTTTTGTGTTGCCTTGTCTGTAGCTCGCCCCGGCCTCTCCCTCTTGCGTCTCTGACAGATATAGCGTAAGACGATTGCTTATTAATATATTTTATAAAGTGTTTTATATTAAATAAATACACAGTGATTCACTTCAACAAACATCTTTTATTACAAATACTACATGGCGCAGCCGGTAGGATAACTGAAATGTCCAGATGCATATGGATTCAACTTTGCTAAAAATAACCACGCTCATGGCGACCGGCCGGCATAATAATAATAGTTTTAAATGAGTGAAAAGACAAAATTATACCATTGAATTAATACGATACTACTAAAATAATTAATAATGCCAGACGAAACAGAAAGTGGGGCTCAAGAAATGGACAAAATGTGTGCGATTGAGTACAAAATGCCCCAGGGACTAAATCTAGACGACATCGGGAACTGCTGGCCGCAATGGCAAAGATTCAAGCAATCCTTTCGCATATTTTTGCTCGCGGCCGGATTTGAACGACTAGCAGAAACGAGAAAAGCTGCTAATCTCTTCAACTGTATTGGGCAACAGGCCCAGGAATTATATTTCAATGTATTGAAACAAGATGATAAAACAAAGCTGGAAGATATCATAACACTATTTGATGAACATTTCAAGCCCAAACAAAATGAGGTGATCAACAGTTACAACTTTAACAAGAGGAAGCAAGAAAATGGCGAATCATTTGATGCATTCTACACGGACTTGAGAAGAATAGCGTCATCACAAACATCTTTTATTACAAATAATACACATGGCACTTTATTTTTTTTCCGTTCAAGTTTAGAATTGTGAAAGGTCAAGGCTCATAGCGCTGTTTTCATGTGGCATTACGAATTTTTTTTTTTTTTTTAGTTGATAGGTTGGCGTTAAAACCTTGCGAGTTTCGCTGATAGCATCTTTTTTGCCAGTCGGTGCGAGATTATTTGAAACCATTTTTACGTGTCCCGTTTTACGGGTAAGTCTGGTGTCGAGCCTCGAGTTTCGTTGCCACATACATTCTGCTGTCGGTCCGTTTTTATATCGTACCTTTTCATTTTTAGCGAACCCGTTACCCCCGAACTTGAAAGAGTTTTTGGTTGATCTTACTTCCGAAACCTACCTTACTGCTGAACACCAATAAGTTTACTACTCCGATTCACATGCCGTACCACCAGCCGTCACAAACCCAGCGCGATTGGCGCGCCCGCTGCTGTACGCGCTGCCAGACTACGACCCCCAGCAGTAGCCGCATCTCCGCAGCGAGCTTTAGCCGTCGTACGCTAGTCTACGTGTTCTTTTAGTTTCTTTATACCTACCCTTTTTTAAAAAAAAACACATTTGTTAAGGTACGCCTTTTTGATAACCTAGTCCTGTACAGTAATAGTTTAGCGCGCTTAGCTAGAACTCCGCTATTTTCGAGGTTGTTTTCCGGCGCGTACCACGTTTATTCACTTCCTAAAATCTAAAAAGGCCCGCGCGCCCTAAAGACTTTATTTTGTCCTGATTCGGTTTTTATTTTGATTTCTTTTTCCCTTTGGCTTCTTACCACAGAACTATATCGAGATAGAAGGAAAGAGTTCGTCGTTTTATATGAGAACCGAGCGTGTAACATTTTGCGTAGGCACTTTGACGTCACGCGAGTCTTTTAGTGATGTGTACAACATACACAAAATCGTTTCTAATCTGTGGTGTCATCGATCGCAAGTCGCAACGGAAGAGCGTCAGCAATGCCACTAGGGAAAGTATTTTATTTACTTTTCGACGGTTTTTTTCCTTCAAGCGTTAAATTTGTTTGTCTTTTTCTTTTATCATTTGCCTTGCGTTATTCAATTGGTTCATAATTTTTTTCTTCTTTGGTGTATGAATTAAAGTTTCGTCTGATGTGGATGGTTCATTCATTAATATTCTGTAAGTGTAATAAATGTTGAAATATAATAATGCAAAACTACTAATTACACAAATTTTAAAACAAATTAGTATGTCATCATTTTATAGTAAAATTACTTTTTCCAGCTTTCTTTTCCTTGGCGTGGTCTTGATAGAGTCCTTCTCTAAAGAAGGTGATCCTTTTATCTGTAGCATAAAAAATACTATGTCTGTAGCATAAAGCGCGCGTAAGCGCACGCACACACACACACACGCACACACGCACACACACACACACACGCACGCACGCACGCACGCACGCACACACACACACACACACACACACACACACACACACACACACACACTCATTGTGACGTATAAATGTAGGTACCTTTTCATTATTTGACATTATCACTACATCTATAAATAGTCGGATAAGCTGTACTGATTATTCGCCGGTACTTTGATTGGCCAGTAGGTAAAGGTATCTTTGTGAAAATGTACAGCACAAATCCGGCTGTGTTTTGTAGGAAACCAGTTTTATCGACCCGTTGCTTCTATCCATCTTTTTTTTATAATACCTAGGATCTTTTGGAAAACTGAAACAAAATTGCAAAAATTTTTGCTTTTGGCAAAAATATTTCATTTTGACTACTACTTCATCTCACGGCTACATAATAGAAAAAAAACATTTTTGGGACAAGTTTTTGCTGCCGACTATACTTTTTTTTGCAAAATCTTTATCTGCTTATCGAGACAAAACTATTGAGTCCTAACACGGTGGGTCTACGTTAAGAATAGCGGAGATCCTGTCGCCACCTTCCGACTCCATCATCAGATCATCTCTTAGATACCATAATATTGCATTGTCATTGAGTTTACATATATGGTCCAAATTTCAGCCCATTCCGTTAACGGGAAGTGGGTCAAATTTAATTTGCAAGATTTGACCCATACATACATACTTATATACGCATATACATACATTGCAAGTGAAATAAACGCTTGTAAAAATAATTATCATTTTTTCTGTTATCAAAATTTATTTTAATCGACTAAGAAATCGGCATTGAAAATCGCCGGGTACAACACTATATCTTACTTTTGACAGAAAAATGAGAAATCAACCTTGAACGCGTCTCGACAGTTTGGATTGGTTTATTTTCTTTGCTGGTTTTCAATGCATGCCAAGTCTGGCGCGTCAAATTAAAGCCGCAATGGAAAAGTAGCAGTAGACACGGACTCGCCCGTTACTGTTTATATGAAATTAATACTATGCAACAAAATAAATTGTTTTATAAATAATAACGGATATTTTAGGGAAAAGAGTACTTACCTATGAAAAGAAATATCTTGATTCACAGCTCCTACTTTTTTGGTGGTGTTTAAACAGTTTATTATCGAGCAACAGGGCATTTTGTTTTTATATTCGAACGTCACACACGGACAGCAGTCGAGAGCGGACTGAGCATCGCGGCGAGCAATGCAGTCCTCAGAACCTCTTTTCGGCACGCGAGGTACATACACTCTTTCCTTCTATCTCGATATAGTTCTGTGCTTCTTACCCCTGAATTTCGGTTCAGTATCTACATGTACATTTTCAATTTTTCTTGTTTTTTACTTTTTTTGCAAAATAACACGATACTTAAGTCTTTTTCAATTATGATATTACGAGCTCCAATGCAAAAGAGTTCGGCTACTATTTAAAATTGAAAGTAACTTTTTTTCAAAGTGAAATCTAGTTAGTAATTTTAATAGCATGGAAGCAATAAATAAAAAAAAGTATTGTAAAATTAATCAAGTTTATTTCCTACATAATACAAATTAAAACTATTTCTGTATTTAAATAAAATAATACAATTTTTCTATCAACGACAACGCATAATAGTTCGGCTATCGATCTTGAGTATGCAAAATAGTTCGCCTACCACTTAGTTGTCTCGCCTTTACTCTTAAGAACAGCCTTGATTCTCAATGGCATCGTCTCTACCAACTCTTCACACTCTTTTGGGGTTATAGACTCCTAGACAGCGACTATTTTCTCTTTTAAATCACTTTTTGACCTCGATGGAAACTTGCGTATTTTTTTTTTCATTTTCCACCACAATGTTTTAATGGGTGACAAATCTGGACTATTCGACGGCCACTCCATAGTGGGGATTCCTTTAGACTCGAGCCAAGTCTTCGTGGTTTTCGCAGTATGGCAAGAAGCCCCGTCTTGTTGAAAAGTGTAGACATTTTCATATTTCAAGCTTGGAATAGATGGAATTAAACTTGTTTAAAATGTCCTGGTATTTCACTGCATTAACCGTCCCTTCTACAAAATGCAGGCGGCCTACCCCTTGTGCCGACATGCAACCCCATATCATCACAGACCCAGGAAACTTCACTTTTCTCTTAATGCAGTCTTTGATGAATGCTTCGTCTTTCTTTCGAATGATTTTTTTCCGTTCGTCTCCGACAGTTACTTCGAATTTTGATTCATCACTTCATATTATTTGACGCCATTGCTCAGGTGGCAGCACTGTTGAAATCACAGATAAGCACATAATATGCATTTTTAATAGGTATATTTCTAGAGACGATACGAGTATATCATTGCTCTGTAAGAAACTTGCATGTAGGTATCTATGCATGTATGTTTGTCACATGCATAGATACCTACATGCAAGTTTCTTACAGAGCAATGATATACTCGTACGTACATCAAACTCATATGCACCTATTGGGCCAAGTAGTGAAAATTAAACAAATATTGTCCTGTGGTATATAGTTTATTTAAATATATATTCAGATTTAACAGCCAATAGTCGTTCTTGTCAATCCAATGCCATACAACATGGTGCGCACACGCCCGCCCGCCCGCGCCCTTCGCGCTCTGGAACATGTCCTACGAGCGAGCCAGGCCCTATATTTGACATTGTCTGAAAGTTATCGTTTTTTGCTTTGTCGGGGATCAGCTATTATTGACTTGACTGCAGGGGCAACCATTGAAACGCCCAATGATTTAGAGTACCATATGGCGTATGACAAAGTGAAATAGAGGCCCTGAGCGCTTGCCAATATATCAAGGCAATTAAAAATACTAACTAGTTTGAATGAACATTCGTCCCGTTGTAACATTGCAACAATATATATTTCACGTTCCAATCCTGGTCCTTTCCATCCTATCTTCCATATATTCTACAACACATTTACAAAACCATCAGTGCACCATTACATGGCGTCTGAAAGCACATAAAACCCATACATTTGTATGCGACTTATAATTTTATAGTATAAAGATTCCTACGTTTACAAGTGAGTGGTGGCTACAGGCAGGAGCAGCTGCTGCTGCTCGGTCGTGCGTGGGCCCGGTGAAAGCTAGAGAGCGATTGGTTTCCTGACCTGATCAATTCATTATTTATATTATAAATAACACATGCTCATTTTTTCCACCGGCTTAAAATAAATCAGTATCACATAAAATACTATAACATTAAATTTAATTATCTTAATTTACATTATAAATAATAATATCCGTAATTTTAATATGGCAACAAAATATGTTCACTAGCTAAGCACCTAGACTTAGGGTTTTTAGGTACCTACCTATTTACATTCTGTACAATAAACCCCTACATATATATTCTTTCACTTTTGTCTAATCGTTAAACGTTTTTCTTTTATTTATTTAATTTAAATTGCCAATCAACTAAGTCATTTTTCTAACAGTGTTTTTTGAATTTTATACGTTTTTACGAAAGGCATGAAAATTCTATTATAAAATAAAAAAGATAAATGCAAAAGTTTGGAAAAAAACATTTTCATTTAGGTTCTTTTTTTAATTTAAAGATAAACCTATTATATATTTGTCTATATACAAACAAAATGATATGCATTTCTCAACTGCAGGCTTTTAAAATATAATGTTTAAATGCATGAGTGTCGAGTCGTGTGTGCTTCATGGCACAGCAGAGCCAACGTGACTCGATGGGCGTGTCGGTCAGTCTGGCCGGGCAACCGGCTCCTCACATATACTTCTTTGCGAGTTTAGATCACGGCTCGGGTCCGGGCCAAAGCCGCGCAAGAAAGATGTTACGAATTATTTGAGGAATACATTTTTACATTGAATTTACTCGTAGGTATGGTAATTCCTCCGCGGAGCTATGAACAATTGATATGGTTATTCCATCGTGGGGTGGGGCGAAGCGCGCCTCGGCGTCGTCTAGGCGCTCGCCACCAGCAGCGCAAGCGCAAGGAGCGCCGCCGCCGGGCGCGCCGCAGCGCCGCCGCCTGCGCCCCCTGTGCGCGGCGTCGATGCGTCCACCGGGTTCTCCAGCGTGCGCGTGCGGCCTGCCGAACCACATACATTACACGTGCATAACAGATCAGTTAGTAGATTGTCGCTAAATGTAGAGAAGTCGTCGTCGCGGTTACCGATGAGGTCCGGTCGGCCTGAGCCCTCCTCGCCAGAGCCCTCGGCGTCGGCGTCGTCGTAGGGCGGGTCGCCGCGGCCCGAGCCCGAGCCCTCGCCCGCCTCGTCACCCTGCATGAACGCCTCGGCTGCCAGCGCCGGCGTGCCGCCCCACGCGCTTCTTAACAGCAGCTGCATCGAGGCAATCACTATAGTTATTATACAATCCGCACGACTAGGAAAGAAAAATAAAAAAACTAGAAGACGCACGCGACTTCGAATGCGTAGCATTAGTTTCCTGCTTTATTCCTCCTATTTTAACCCGTTAGGGGATGAAGTTCCAAAAACCTACGTGCCAATTTTGAAATCTCTAGACCTAGCCGTTTGGGCTGTGCGTTGTGTCGGTCAGTTTATTTTATATATATAGATATCGCTGTTATCAATTCTTAATACTCTTAACCATTTTAAAGATGCCCCACGAGAGGACACTTGACTCTAACAAAAATTAGCACTTAATCGAAAAATTGTTTGCACATACACGTAATATTTTTGAGAGATGTAGCCAATGACACCCCACATTCCACTAACATGTACCTATACAAGATGAGTCACCTATTTAGCTTGGCGCCTTTCTCATTTACAACTAAGTGATAGCTGATAAGTTATAAGTATTTCTACAGTCACGAGATTAAGCTAAATTTATTTTCACATCAGCACTTCAAAAAGGCTGGTTTTGCTGTTTAAAGACAGTGAGCAATATTATTAGTGAAAGTCACAACTGCGCTAGGTGGCTTGACCACTGCGTAGTGTAGTGACAGAGGCAGCTTCGCAATGCAACACGGACATTAAGGTACGTTATGACGTATTTTGGTTTGACCACTTTCCGCTGAAGACTCAATGTAAATTGGGACAGTTGCTGCCGAAAACAGATTACATACAGCGTGTAAATTTCATACGGGCATATATTTTATCCTGACGTAGTTAACGATCATACAAATCATGTGAGAAAGATATTTTGATGGTAACTTTTATTATTGAGGAGCAGTTAATTTTTTAAAGTTTGTCTTAGGAGCAATGTACGAAGTGTGCGAGCGTCCATCGGTCGTCAATGTATCGCCTGTATCCAAGTGCAAGGACGAAATGTGTGGAAACTAAATACCAATCTCAGGCGAGTGCACCGCCTGCACCGAAATTTTTGACTTTCATGGGCGAAGTAAACAAATGGCGAACCATAACAATTCGTGAGCATAACATGACTATTATGTAGATGCTTTAATTTAATTGCGCAATGTCATACATTGCTTGCTGAATTAATTAGTAAGAAAAAAAGAAATACAACTAATGTTGCTGTTACACACGTTTTTATGTTAATTAGGGTGTATATTAACTATTGTTAAAATATATGCCCGTATGAAATTTACACGCTGTAGACAATATCGTTAAAAAAGTGCCATGGGGCGAGAGAGATGCCCTCCAGACAAGTGTTTACACCGAGGAATGCTTTAGTAGACTGGGATACATTGACTTTCCGGCGGAATGTTGGCAGTGTGCTGGTAATTTGTGTAGAATCCGCGAACATACATACATACATACATACGATCACGCCTTCATTCCCAGAGTGGGGTAGGCAGAGCTACAGAATTACCAGCAACTCTAAAAAGACTTGTTGGTATTTCTGTAACCACATTTTGCGCAAACAGGCTAAGAGGTTTTCTAGTGTATTAGTGACAAGCCCTTATTCCCTTAGTCGCCTCTTACGACATCCACGGGAAGACATGTATTCAGTGTTTATTAATAACTTTTATAAAAGTGTTGTTAAAATATAAAGCCAGTCATCCGAAATTATCCATAATGTAAAAAGGGGTCGTCATAAACGGAAACATGTAATTGGATGAAATAAACATGTTAAGGAGGCTCACGTGAGGGCGCGTCTTAGTTTTCTAACATGGCTGCTACATGGAACACCGCATGTTGGTGTTGTGTGCAGTGATATGTGCGAGTCCAGAAAACTCTTTAAGTCTAAGCTAAAATGGTGCCAGGACAACGAAGATCAAATTAAAATGGCCATATTAGCTACTCGCCATACAGCAAAAGACTAAGGGTTTCTGGAAACGCACTAAGAGTCGGCGGGGTCGTTCGTGACCTTGAGCGTTGAGGGATATTGTGATTCAGTGCGCATTGCAGAAATTTTTAGAGAGCATTTTAAAGTATGTTCTCGGACATTGACACTACACATGCTCCCGTCCTTGAGGATACTTTTCCACAACATTCCCTTGCGGCTATTCATATTAGTGAACGAGCTAAATCTAAAGCCCTAAGATCTATCGATGCAAATAAAGGTGCTGGGCCGGATGGGATTCCTCCTTACTTTATAAAAAAAACTTATCGTCATCTGACTTTACCTTTAAAACTTATTTTAGAAAAATCTCTTCTCACCTCAACTTTTCCAACAAAATGGAAAGAAGCTCACGTTGTCCCCATTTATAAAAAAGGCGCAAAGAACTTGGTTAAAAACTACCGACCCGTTTCTATTCTAAGCCAGTTTTCCAAAATGTTTGAGAGAGTGGTCCGCCCAATTATATCAGCCTTCTCAAAAAATCTAATATCAGACTCGCAACATGGTTTCTGCAAGAATAAGTCTACAGTGACAAACTTAATTAACTACGTTGTTCATCTGTCTCAAGCAATGGATCATGGAGGACAAGTAGATGCCATCTATACCGACTTTACTGGCGCATTTGACAAAGTTAACCACGACATTTTAATTTCAAAGCTCAGCCGCTATGGTATTCATGGATATCTATTGCTATGGTTCAAATCTTATTTGGAAAAAAGAGTACAAAGAGTGGTAACTATCGGACATAAGTCTGAACCGTACAAAACCAGCTCCGGTGTGCCACAGGGATCACATCTTGGCCCAATCCTTTTTCTTCTTTTCATCAATGATATCCCAGATTATGTTCACTATAGTAACTGCTCAATATTCGCTGATGATTTAAAACTGTATAGAACCATCACCAGTCAACACGATGTGACACTTTTACAGGATGACATCAACTCTATTCGAGCCTGGTGCACTGTCAATAAAATGAACCTGAACCCTATTAAGTGACTACACATTCAATTCACTAAGAAAAAAAATATAATACCTTCGCGGTATACACTTCGTGATGATGTGCTACAGGAGGTGGACAAAACATTTAGGTATTATTTTAGACACTAAATTGAGATTTGTGGAACATATTGATCACGTTGTAAGAATGAGCTGGAGAATGGTAGGGTTAGTAAAAAGATTATGCAAACACTTTACAAACACTCGTATTCAATAGTTTGATTCGTAGCATCCTGGAGTATTGCTCCGCCGTCTGGAATCCGTTTTATGGGATTAATATTGATAGACTGTAGCGTTTCCAGCGTAATTTCACTCGATTTTTGGCATTCAAAGACCCTCAATGTCCGTACAGGGCTAGCTACGAAACGAGACTCTCTTATTTTAGACTTCCATCTTTGTAAAAGCGTAGAAAAATAACAGACCTTTTGGCATTATTCAAGGTGCTCCACGGTTTCTTCAATTCGCCAGATACCCTTAGTAAAATTAATATCAGAGTACCACGTAATATACCCAGGTATCCTATCGCAAATATATTTTCAGTAGCTTATAGAACCAATCTTGGCAAATTCTCTCCACTGAATCGGTTCATGAGGACCTACAACGAGTTGCCAAAAGTGCAAATGATATTGACATCTTCGGTAAGTCGTTGCAGGTGTACAGGAATAAGTTGAGAGCTATTGATTAATTTATTAATTTTTTGTTACCTACCTATCTTGATTTTACCGTACTGTTTAATGTTTAATTGTGCATGATACTACATATATATATAAGTTATCTTATTAGCGACATTTAAATTGTAAGAGTGCTGTATACACTTGCTCCGGTATTGCACACAGGCTCATAACATCAAAGGAATGTGTTTTTATATCTTAATTGTGTAAATATTATTAGTGTATCTTTTCAATAAATAAATAAATAAATAAAGTAGAATCGCTTTTGAAAACAGCGCCTGTGGTGCTCGATGCGGGGGCTGTGGTGGGGGATATATGCTCGTATTACCGCCAAAGAAGTTGCAGTGGTTATAAATGGTATGACTAGGGGAAAATCACCCGGCCACGACAGCCTCAGCATCGAGCACCTGCGTTTTGCAGGCGCACACCTACCTGCTTAACTTATAAACGTAAATTATCATATCAAATTTTAGTAAGTTCATACGATTTTTTGATTTAACGGATATTTATATAACCCGGCCTAGTATCG
This sequence comes from Acleris holmiana, assembly GCA_949316455.1. Taxonomy (NCBI): domain Eukaryota; kingdom Metazoa; phylum Arthropoda; class Insecta; order Lepidoptera; family Tortricidae; genus Acleris; species Acleris holmiana. The sequence continues at coordinate 35,250,634 of OX438762.1, forward strand.
AAGAGTAACTGTCGTTTAAAACATGCGCCACTGTAGTGCACACGGAGGCGGGGCAGACCTTTATAACGTTATGAATAATATCGTTATCATAACGCTATATTTCGTTAGTGCTCAAAATTCCTTTTAAATATATCGATATTTTTTCATAACGTTATGCTACACCGTAACAAAATCGTTATAACGTTATACTTAAGTAACGTTATAATGACGTTATGAAACTTATGAACTACGCGCTGTTGCCGCTCCTCAGGTAGGCATTTTGCGTGACTGGCCGACTGGCCCGTGCACCGGCGGTCCGGCGCTGGATTCATGCATTGCGCGACGTTGCCAGATATAACCATTTTCTTGTTGTCTTGTCTGCCTACCGTCCACACAGTTAAAAACTTAAAACATTGTGTTGTAAAATCAAGTGGTGTGTGGTGTTTGATAAAGTAAATGAAAAATGGGACGCAAGAAACGGAATGCTGTCTATAGATACGGTAGACCTTTTGGAGGACGGAACGACAAAATGTTTAGTTGGCAGTTGTGGTAAAATTCTGAAGGTAAGTGTGTATTGATCATAATTTAGTAAGTACTTAATCTTTATCTATACAAATAATTATAAAGAGTAAAGAGGTAAAGTTTGCGAGTTTGTGAGGTTGTAGGCATGTTGTAGGTATGTACGGGGTATTCTCTGGATCTACTAAACCGATTTTGAAAATCCTTTTACCAATAGAAAGCCACAGCAAAAAACCACTTGTATTTCAAGAAAATGCATTAGTTTGTTGGAAAACACAATAATAATGATGAGGGCGCCACTGGACGTTTTTTATTTTCCAAAGTAGGACTTCGTCTATAAATCCATAAAAGCTGTAGTTTATTTTTATAGCAAGTTTAAATTCCTCGTGGAAGCCATTTTGTTTTTATTTTAGATTTAATTTTTAAGAATTTTGTAGTAAAACATAAATTGTAAAAACAGGTAAATGTTTCTAAGAAAAAAATAAATACTAGGCTCGGTTTATTACAATAAATTACTTCCAAAAAAGAAAGACTTTGTATTGATTTTGTAAAAAAAACTAAATTATCATCATTATAGTCACGCTGTTTTATTTTGCCATGAGTTAATAGCACAGGTTTTTCTAACAGGGATCTTTAATATTTGAGCTTTATGATCCGATAGGTCGGGTTCAAATTTTATTCCTTTGCACCCTTTCACATTGTGAGCAAAATTATCCAGGCAGGTATTGCTGCTTAATCTAGTTGGTTCTCTTATTTGTAGTTGTAAATTATGCTTTAACAAAATATATTCACATTCAATTATATCATTATTTTTCTTTAAAAATATATATATTAAAATCACCACACATACTTACGTGACGACACGGTGGCCTAGTTGGGAGTGACCCTGCCTCCGAAGCCAGCGGTCCTGGGTTCAAATCCCGGTAAGGGCAGATATTTGTGTGATGAGCGCGAATATTTGTTCCTAAGTCTTGGATGTTTTCTATGTATTTAAGTATTTATTTCTCTATATATAAGTACGTTTATCGTTGTCTAGTATCCATAGTACAAGCCTAGAGCTTAGTTTGGGACTAGATCAATTTGTGTGAGATTGTCCTCTGATATTTATTATTTATTTATTGTATACTTATTTTCTTTTTCGTGTTATTACACATTTTTGCAAGTAATGGTCACCTTTCCAAGAAAGGGACGCACTAAGTTTTAGTACATCTCTTTCAGCGCGCGTTATCGGTACAGTGCACCTACCAGATGTATGTAATACTTGCTATTTCCATGGGTAGAGAACAGAATAAGATATTTTATTGTTATCGCTAAGTATCTCTTAAGTTAATGTAAGCAGAATTCTGTACCATTTATTAGCGCAATAAATGATTTATTATTATTTAAGAACTTAAGGCATAGAAGGAGCGATACAATAAAAGGCAGCATACAGATAGCTGATATGCACAGTCTTATTGGGATTGAGTATGCCAATAAAAGACCGTTCTATTGCTACAGCTACGCTAAAATGTCATGGTCGTACACTGATGCACACTGTTGCATTTGTAAACAACGTTTGTGTGCAGATATGGTTTAGATCACAGACTAAGTAAATTTACACCAGGGACGGACAAAACAATAATACCGATATGGACGGGTTTCTAATGGCGGCTTTTAGGTGTCATTATACCGGGTGAAACTAAACGAGGGACTGAGCTGAAAGGATAGTGTTATCTAAGTAATCTAGTTACAATCGATTTATTGTAATTGTAAAGCTGGACATAAAAGTAAAACAAAACGATTAAAATTAATCAATTTAATATTAGTGACAACCCTACTACTACTAGATCCAAGTTATTTACATTTTAAATTGACACATGTCATCAACTTCACTTAACATGCGATGCTCAAAAGTACCACTGTGTCGTATGTCGTATTATGCATGCTGCCGCTCGTCATTCATAAATTTTGTTCACTAATGAAGTCGAGGACAAAGGTCTAAGTTATCAAGATACCTTATCTTGATGATGTCATCGGACCTACTTGCTAGGGTGGCTAATGTGCAGATTTTGCACTGTTTAACAAGCTGTATGTCTAAAACGGTTAGAAATATTCATATAGTTAATTGGTAAAAAATAAAGTACAAGACCTAAAGAATTCCCCGTTTTCTTAAAAGTCCCTTGTTTTGTTCCACCCTGTATAAAGCTTTTAAAAAATGTGTTAGCTGATTAAATAAGGTTCAAAATGGTACATAACAAATGTGTGCACATATCGTAGTTTAAGAAAGTTTTGTATTTAAAACACCATTGCCGATGCGTTCGTACAAAGTTTACGATATTTGTAATGGTTTATTAAATACTAAACTTTTTTAAACTACGACATGTGCATTTGTTATATACCATTTTGAACCTTATTTAATCAGCTAACGAATTGAATAATAGCAATACAATTGGTAGACTAGTTCTTGAATGGTAGTCAATTTTGGTAAGTCACATTTGTAGGTAATCGTATGAGATGTAAGTACAAATATGATACTTTATTTGCTGGTACTGTAGGTACGCTGAATTGGCTAGTGAGTGTTTTTCAGTTTTATTATAAACCGTGACTAAATCTCACGAAAGCGTTTGAGTGGGGACATTAGCTTAGGGAGGGCACTGCACCAGGTATGAGTATGTGCAACTTGTTTACGCAATGCTGGCACTCAACTTAGCGGCATTTGGCCAAATATTCGTGGTGCATCTTTTGCCTTCCTACTGCAAATGAAGAGGGGCAACGACGCAACGCGAATACGCAACCCCAAGTGGAGTACCACCATAAGTCATATTCAAAATGTTTGGAGCAAATCCGACTATGTTTCGACCAAGACCAGTTTGGTCGTGAAATAGCTTCTATCCAATTTTGCTTAATATAATCGTCGTCAAGGAATCTAAAATAAACCAAATTTCGAATATTATAATTTATTACCCTAATAAATAATAACTACATTTTGCACAAATAGGCTAAGATGTTTACCAGTGTATTAGTGACAGGTTGCAAGCCCATCGCCTAACAGTACTAGAAGCCCTCATTCCCTTAGTCGCCTCTTACGACATCCACGAGAAGACATGGAATGGCACTATTCTAACCCGGCAACCAGCCTATTAGCCTATTTGTGCAAAATGTAGTTACAGAATTACCAACAACTCTTTTTGTAGTTGTTGGTATTTCTGTAGCTCTGCCTACCCCACTCTGGGAAGGAAGGCGTGATAGTATGTATGTTTGTATAAATAATAACATTAAATTTCGCAACTGATTTATCGATACGAAATTATAACATCACTACTATAACATATAACAAAAAAATAGTTAAATATTGCTTTAAAGATATTTCGAATACACATGTTTACTTCGGATGAAGTTATTCTGCATTTCTACGCTTTAACAATGCTATTTGATGATTACAATCCGAAATGTATGCCGCCTTACTTTTTTTCCTTATTTTTTTCGATTTGATTTTTCTTGCGGGATGAATGAGATCTGCATTCAAACACAACATACGCCATACTGCTGTTTATTGTTCTTCACGTTTATATAAAACACCACATAAATAATTGTTGTTAAAATAAATTTAAACAAAAAAGAAGCGCGACGGTAGCCTGCTAACGATAAACAATATACACGACTAAAAAAACATGACATCCGTTTGACACCTACTCGTAGCTTATGCCTAGCTCATAGAATAAGAACTAAAGGCATAGAGGTAGCCTTAAAACGAAAGCGCCAGATATATACCTGTCTCGAAAATTTCAATATGAATGTTCAATAAGTTAAAAAAGGAAAGATTATAGTGTCCAGTTCTTGCTAAAACTAGCCGTACACTACGTAAGTAACTAGTCACCTACTGGTCAACCAACCGGCGAAGATCATGTCAGTCAAACCGTGCAAGTGGTTTTGCGGGACATTATTTATAAGTTAGGTACTGTATTTTTGTTATTAATAAATAAATAATAAATAAATAGGTCACCATGGTCGTAAATTAGCCTGCCAAATCAAAAATCTCTTTAAGATAGTCTATGGTATTGAGCTAGGCAAAAGCTAGGTGTCAAACGGATGCCATGTTTTTTAGTCGTGTATATTGCGCAGGCTGCCGTTGCGACTTCATATTTGTTACAATTTATTTTAACAATAATATATTATGTGGTGTTTTATATAATCGTGAAGAACAATAAACATCAATATGTCGTGTGATGTATTTGAATGCAGATCTCATATATCCCACAAGAAAAATCAAATCTAAAAAAATAACTTTCACCGGTAGGTAAGGCGGCATATTAAATATACTTCAAATTGTAATCGTCAGATAGTATTGTTAAAACGTGGACATGCAGAATATCATAATCCGAAGTAAACTTGTGTATTTAAAGGGTCCATCAATATGGACCTATGAGCCAATGCTCATATACAATTTTAATTTAGATTTTTTTTTATAATACCGCTTTGTGATCATAAACATCATTTGTTAGAAAATTGTTTCTTAGAATATTATTCATTATAATTTTGTAGTACTACTAGTATTACTCATAGTATGCAGTACTTAGATTTTTTATACTCATAATACTGTGGCCAAGATTGTATGCGGACCTATAATTTTTTTTGAAGATTTTTATCTTTATAAACTTATATGATAGTATTATTTGTACAGTTATAATTAGTAGTTGGTTAGTTTTTCTAACCTATCCCATCCGAGTCGGTTCTGCCCTGATTCGTCTTGTTCATTCGCTACAAATAAGGAAATTCTGTCTCCCGTAGGTAATACGATATTTGCCAAAATAAAACATTTGCTTGCTCTAAGGGACACAAGATGACCCTAACCTAACCTACTTATCTAGACACGCGGGAGCGTGTCAAGCCAAGTTCAAGAAACAGAACTGGCGACCCGCACCGTGTGTAATATTACACGAACCATTTGGAGCCACTTTTGACCCCCTCATAAATCAAAAACTATTTTACATAAACGTATCAAATTTGGCTCATATATTGAGACTTGCGAGATACATATGTGTTCTAAATTTCATAAGTTTATCTCAAACGGTTATTTAGATATTAATGTCCAAAATTCCTCATTTTTATCACTGACTGACCTATAGACCAAAACTCTAACCCAGTTCCAGATGACCTAGAGAGTTAAAATTTGGTATGCAGATAGGTAATTAGATGAATACAAAGGAATAAATAAAAAACTGTCAATTTTTAAATAATTAGATTCTATTATGAACGCTTAACATAAATACCTAATATCACTTAGGGTACCTACGTTATTAACTGGGATTAATTATTATTTTTATATTTAGCGCACATCAATAGTGTAAAATCATTACCTACTCATAAATAATGATAAAATAATAGGCATTTAGATTTTCGGTATATACACGACGCGCGCGCGCCGAGTGACGCCGGAGCGGCGCGGGCGGGGTGGGTGGGGCGCTGTGACAACCGAATCGAACCGTTGACGCGAACGTGGCCGAGTGTCTTGCTGTCCGGTTGTCTCTCGATATCTGACCTATAAGGTTGCGATTTATGCTGCGAAATTGCTAAGTTTTCTTAAGGAAAACTTATAATTTGTAGTAATATTATTATTAGAATTTCTTTAATAAGTAGGTACGTACGTATAGTATTAAAGTATAGGCAATAGTTTAAATAAATAATAATTTTATAGTTATAAGTAGGTAGGTGTATACACTTATTATTATTACAATTCCTATAATAAGTAGGTACGTAGGTTTAGTATAGTATAGGCAATAGTTTAACTAAATAATAATTGTATTTTTTAGTAAGTATGTAGGTAAGACTACAAAAAGTAATGATATCCCACCAAAAACATAAATGTAAAAAAGGAGAGCCAAGTTCAATACAAAAACTATTCTCTGCTGTGGGCTTCGCCGCAAAAAGAATGGAGATCTGAGATTGAGTGCCAAGTTCTATGCAAAATCCAAATATGTAGTCTAAGGGCTGACTTGGCTGGTTTTCCCATACGAATTATATAGCCTTCGCATGTTCTAAACCTGTTACCTTTCGGTTCTTATTTTATTATTCCGAAAATTTGGCTTGCTGGTAGAAACTACCCATCGAACATAAGGCTCTTCCATGACTGTGTAAAAGTAGGTACTTAATAATAATTCGTATGGGAAAACCAGCCAAGTCAGCCCTTAGACTACATATTTGGATTTTGCATAGAACTTGGCACTCAATCTCAGATCTCCATTCTTTTTGCGGCGAAGCCCACAGCAGAGAATAGTTTTTGTATTGAACTTGGCTCTCCTTTTTTACATTTATGTTTTTGGTGGGATAAGTATTTTCTGCATAGTAACTTTTATATTTAAACAGTTTAGGAAATTTAAAAATGTTTATAACATTATTTTTTATTGCAAGAAATCGTTATATTGATAAAAAATATAAATTTAAATAATAGTAATAGAAGTACGTATATTTAATGACATTATACATATCAATGATATGGAGTTTCGATAGTTATTAATTAAAAATAGATATAAGTAATGATCATTAGGAAATAAATTATTATAAGAAACATTTTCGAACTTCCAATAATCTACTTTGCAATTTTATATGAACTTTGACGCACCCGTTATAATTTCGTATCGATAAATCAGTTGCGGAGTTTAATGTTATTATTAATTAAGGCAATAAATTATAATATTCGAAATAGGGTTTATTTTAGAATCTTTGACGACGATAACTTGAAGCAAAGCTATTTCACGACCAAATTGGTCTTGGTCGAAACATAGTCGGATTTGCTCAAAAAATTTCGAAGATGACCGTTAAGGTGGCACTCCACTTGGGGTTACGTGTTCGCGTTGCGCCGTTGCAGCAGGAAGGAAAATAATGCAACACGAATATTTGGGCAAGTACCGCTAAGTGGAGTGCCAGCATTACTATGTGAGATTTAGTCATGGTTTATAATAAAACTGAAAAAACACAAAGAGTGTTTTTTCAGTTTCAGCCAATTCAACGTACCTACAGTACCGGAAAATAAAATATCATATTTGTACTTACATCTCATACGATTACCTACAAATTTAATGTTACTCACCAAAATTGACAACCAATCAAGAACTAGTTGACCAATTGTATTGCTATTATTCAATTCGTTAGCTGATTAACTGAGGTTCAAAACGGTGTATAAAAATGTTTGTAGTTTAAAAAGTTAAGATTTAAAGAACCATTGCAGATGTGTTCATACAAATCTCGTTAATTTCGTATGAACGCGTCGGCTAAGGTGTTTTAAATATTCAACTTTTTTAAACTACGATTTGTACAGACATTTATTATATACCATTTTGAACCTTATTTAATCAGATATTTTTTTATAAAACCTCATATACCTATTGACACCTAAAATCCGCCATTAGAAATCTGTCCAGCCGTTTGGATGATACGAGGTAATAAAGAATATGATGTTATATTTTATAAAACTTAGAAATATGTCGATATTGATATTATTGTTTTATTCCATCCCTAGTGTAAATTTACTTAGTCTGTGATCTAACCCATATTTGCACACATAAACGTTGTTTATATATGCAACAGTGTGCAACAGTGTACGGCCATGACATTTTAGCGCAGCTGTAGCTATAGAACTGTCTCTTTTTGGCCCACTGAATCCCAATAAGACTGAGCATATCAGTTATCTGTATGTTGCCTTTTATTTTATTGAGCCTTCTATGCCTTTAGTCCTTATCCTGTGGCCTAGCCAATACCATAGACTATTATAACCTCCTGAGGCCCACGTCAAATTTTACTAGTTCAAAAAAGAACCTTGTGTAAGTCAAATAAAGTCTGAAGTCACTTTGGCAAATGTCCTAAATTTAGGCCGTTGGGCCTTACGAGGATAAAGGAAATTTTGATTTGGCAGGCTAATTTACGACCATGGTGACATGATGGTCGCCAGTTGGTTGCCCAGTTGGTGACCAGGTTTGGTTTGTTCGGCTGGTTTTAGCAAGAACTGGACACTACATATAATCTTTCCTTTTTTTTTACTTATTAACATTCATAATTAAATTTTCGAGACAGCTATAGATCCGGCGCTTTCGTTTTAAGGGTAAGGATCCTGCTGATGCCTTTAGTTCTTATTCTGTGGATTTTTCTGTCGTTTTTATTGGAGGTTATCCTTCCATACTTATAATATAATATTTCGATGCCTTTAGGTAATAATATGTTCTCGCTGCTGAGGTAAAAAGTTGTACGTGCAATTCAGATTAGGTCGTACTGAGAGCAAAACGTCCTGTGTTACATTTAGTCCGCTAGGCATAATGGCTGTTTGATGAGAACGACCACAGGGAAGAATGCCCAGGGAGCAAATCGTCCGCAATTCAAAATGCCCTTGAACAAAATCGTTAAATTACGATTAGGATGTTTTACTGTGTTTAGCAGTTTGTACCTAGGTATACGTACCTACTTCATTTGTCAAAATTGATTAATTAAGAACGACGCTAGAGTGGAAATTTATATACAAACATACATTCTTAGTACGTACATACTTAGCTGTATGTACGTGGGGGTATTTAAGTACACGATTACACCGAAAATTGAGCGCTTTATTAAACGCATCCACTTAATCAGTACAAACAATTATTTCTCAATAAGCTTCGAATACGCAGATGATCGCTCGGTTCGCACTGTCGCTGTCCATCCAAGTGAAGAATGATCGCGAGCTGGTGGCTCCTCCGCTTTTACACCCCACCCGAAGATTGTTCCAAAATGCCTTCTCCAATGACCGAGGACGACCTAGAGTATTCGTTGCTGGAAAGTTCTATGCATTTGTCTCATTTTTTTTTAAATTTATTTATTTTAAACAATTAAATAATACATTATATAGCACCGTTAAACCACAGAGCGGTTTGTCTCGAAGTAGGAGTTCAGTGGGATTATGATCACTATAAAGTATAAAATAAAATAAACTGTTTAAAACAACAATAACCCGCCTTCAAAAACCTAAAATAACTTTTTCAATTGGTGCTCAGGCAAACTGAAGGCCGCGTCCCACAATATTTTTAACCAAAAGCCCACTTCAGTTTGACTAACCTACTACCAATAAAAAAAAAGTTTTTTGATTTAAAAAAAATATATATATATGAACAGTTTTACCATGACAGGTTTTCAAATTACGTGTTTCACTGTATTGCGAAAAAAAAGGTGTTGGAAAGCTGTATTTACATTGCTCTGCTTTAATATAAAACCAACGGTAAAATTCTGGGAATTTCACAAGTTAAATTGAAAATGCATTAAAATAATAAATTATTTTCTTAATAAAAAGAAACTACAAGTTTTGCTTGAGATTCTTGGATTGGTTAGTTGTGTAGGGTACATATTTAACTGCGGACGTGTTGCTCCCGTGGCCATTTAAATTGCGGGCGTTTAATCAATATGACATTTTGATTTGTTGACACAGGACCTTTTGAATTGCGGACGTTTTGCTCCCATGACGTATTAAGTTACGGACTTTTTTTCAACGAGGACGTTTTGCTATGAGGACCTAACACCTAACACTCCTAACTCGAATCCTTCGCTTGCTCGGTATTTAAAATGAACACTCACAGCAAAAACCAACTTTTCCCTCTTGTTGCACAAATAACTGTTGTTACTGCCTAATCAGCCACTCGGTAAATATTATAAATACTTGGGCATCTTTTGTATGAAATAAGAGAGCTATGCATGCGCGATTGCGCGCCTTCGCTAGAAATAGAAGTGCTGTGCATGCGAGGACAAAGCTATGCAGTCTCGGTGCAGATTTAGACACCAAATAGGACGACCTAATACCACGACCACTTAAGAACAGCCGCGTTAGATGTCTTATGTAACTTGTATCTTAGTAATCTACAAGAACACGAGATTTATGACCGTAAGGTGGTATCATCCCAAGGGTAGTTAAAACCCTTCATCGCCACCCTTACGCATGACAAAAACCTCGTCAACGTTGAGTAGAACCGTTTGTAGAAATTTAATTCGTTTTCACTGGGCTTACCCAGTTTCTACTTTTAGAAAGAATAAGGTGTATTTACCTGTGTAGCCTGCCGCAGCTGGTCGCCCACCACTGCCAGCTGAGGATCCTGCGCACGCGGCGCCGCGCCCTCCAACTCGGGGTTGTATTTCTGATCATTCACCGATGAAGACGCCACAAGCGGTTTCGTATAACTGTACAAAAAATATAAAGGTCATACAATCAATCAAAATCAATTTATTAACGCCCTGCCCTTCGTCTTGGTGAGATCTAATAGACTTGTTCACTTCTCCAGCATCTAATAAATAAAATTCATTAGTAAATGCGCTGCGTCTGTATTTTGACAACATTCAGAAAGATTTCGTTAAACTCGGTGACCCTGCCACCGAAGCTAGCGGCCGAGGTTCGATTTCCGATATTTCTTACAGATTCTCAATTTTTTTCATCTAAGTATATATTTATTTGTACAGTGAGTACCTAAGTAAAGTACAGTACATTACAGTACTACCAGTCACTATACTTATCAACAATCTTCGTTCTAAATACGAGTGACAAATAAATTGTTAGTTGCGAGTGAGGTAGCGACAGCCAGCCGAAGGTTACTCAAAAGCTGAAAGTATAAGGGCTTAGTTTGGGATTAGGTACATTAAATTCTGTGACATTTACTCTGATATTTATTTATTGTTATTTTAACGTTCTTATATATATACTAACTCCCCAATGGTATTTCCGTTCCAACAACGTTCGTTGTCGTCGTGAGCAAAATCGGGTTCGTCGCAGAGCAGGTCGAGCAGCGAGGCGAAGAGGCGCTTGGTGGCAGAGAGCGAGGCGGCGAACTGCAACAGCTCGGCATCGGGAGGCGGCGCGCGCAGTGCCTCTCGCCGCGCCGCGCCCGCGCCCGCGCCCGTGCCCGCGCCTCGCCCGCCGGCGCCCGCCATCGTCGCCGGCACGCCGCACTCCTGTCGCACCTGCACAGGGTTACACAGTTTAAAAAACCGGGCATGTCGGATCACGCTCAGTGTAGGGTTCCGAAGCCGTTAAGTACTACAAGCACAAAAAACAACAAGTATGAACACTATGAACTAATTTTCTATTTAAAGTTATTTGGTGCTCTCTTAGATATTTTTTGGTAGGTACACTTTACATGCTTGTATCTCAAGAACCAATCAAGTCCTCTTATAGTCGTGATAGTTTTCCTTTTAATTTTTTTATGCGCTTTCTTTTAAGACATTCTCCAAATTTTTAGTATTGTAGTTTTAGCTGTTGGGAGGAATCACTTGACTCTAACAAAAATTAGCACTTTATAGGCTAATATTTTACAAACGGATCCCTTAATCGAAAAGAAGTTCAAAAAACCCGCAACATTTGCGAAAGATTTTGATTTAATTTTACCACTTTGTCGGTGTGACTAATATGTAGGTATGTTCATGCTAAAGAACCGCAGTACACAGAATCTCCGAGTTAAGCTGCGGACGGACGGACAAACGGACAGACGGACAGACACTAGACATGGCGAAACTATAACGGACGGAAAATGCGATCAATAAAATTGAACCATATTTGATTTAAGAAATATTTTGGTTTTTAACAAACGTTTGTAACCGAAACCACAGAATAGATAATAGTACAATCAGAAAGTACGAGTAGTTCCACGAGAGTTGAGGTGAATGATTGATTACACACACAGCTACAAAAATACTGATTGCAAAAAAAGATAATGATTGAAATGAGTTAGTGAATGTAAATGTAAATAAATACGCAAATTTTATAAAAATTATATGTCAATTATTGTATTATTTAATCTCTGAAGAGGTTTGATAGCGAAATAACAAAGTAATGAAAACAACAGAAATGACAATAATTTTGACAGCTACTCGTACATCGATAAAAACAAGGCAATTTATTACTTATCTTATATTATCTTACAGATGGCCCCTTTTGGACACACTTCGACCCCTTTAGGATCCTTTGTGCAATTACCCTTTAACACACGCAGCTGTTCGAATGTGCAGGTTTCCTCACGATGTTTTTCCTTCACCGTAAGAGCATCGGGTAATGTACTAGATCGTTCAATAAGTCCCGAGACTAACTTGGAAATGGCGCATATATTAGACTCTTTTGATTTTTAAAAAGTACTGGCTATCAATAAAAGAAATGTGGTTTTTTTTTAATGGCACATTATAATATTGATTTTGCAGACATTTAAGTGACCCTACGCTTGTAATTTCGATACAATGGAAAAAAACGAGCTTCGCGAGTTGGTAAACATTGTTTTTTATGGAAAAAATTACCGTTGAAGCACAGCAACAAACACAATTTCATATGAGCCTAGTGAAATATAAATTGTTTAGTGTAGGTATTGTCGTAGTGTTGTGTGTAAGTGTAGTTTTGTTGTGATTCTGTACTGCGGTGGAGGCGACGGAGGTTTGTTTGTTTACTTAAATGTAGGTACAAATGGTCGCATAAGTTCAAATAGAGTATCTATCTTAGAAATTACCTGAGTTATGTGCTGACAAAGGTTTTCTAAGTCATCTTTAATTGGGAAATGTTTAACGTTTATAGTATTAAAACAGTCATCTCTTAAAAATAACAAAACATGACTCTCATAGGTAAACAGAATTAGCCGCGGGTGGATTCGATTGTTGAACCTATTCTTTGAACTTACCTAAACTTCCACAATATATTCTAGCAGTATTCGAAATCAAACCTACTTGTTAGTTATCAATAATTTTCGGGTATTATAATGTTACATACCTACATGCATACCAGCACGCCTTCATTCACAGAGTAAACAACCCCAAAAATACTTGATGGTAAGTATGTAACCACATTTTGCACAAACAAGCTAAGATGTTTACCATTGTAATAGTGACAGGTTGCAAGCCCATCGCCTAACAGCAATAAAAGCCCTGATTCCGGTAGTCGCCTCTCACGACATCCACGGGAAGACATGGAGCGGCACTATTCTAACCCGGCAACCACTCGGATGTAAACACGGATCATAATGATACTTGATAAGAAATTAAGAATATCACAATAATAACATCGAGGTTAGATTTTTTATTTTTTATTAGGTAGATAAGAGCTCTGAAAGTTGTGAGAATTGTATTCCCCGTCTATCTTTCAAGGTGAAACATGAAAAATCTGTAACAATATGCTAATATTTTTATTAAAACATATTTTGAACGAGGTAACTAAACAGAAGTTTGAGATACCAAAATCAGCATTTTATTGATCTTAGATTTCATACAATCTCTTAAATTTCGGTGATATAAGTTTTACTGGTGATTTCTGAGTGCGTTTCTTTTCTTTAAAAAAGATAAAAAAGGACGAAAAAGAAATATACTTCGACGTCAACGGAGTCGCGGGCAAAAGTCAGTTGGTAATAAAAAAAAAAATTCATAATCAGAATCAGAATCAGAATAATCTTTATTCAAGTAGGTTTACAAATAATAAACTATTTTGAAACGTCATAGTAGCGACTGAGCCTAAATTGACTGCAGGTTCAAATCGCGACCGATCAGAGAAGAACCTGTAAGAAACTGTCGGATGTCTTTTTTTTTTTCGACGTTCGCAACCTTTTGTCATAAGGAATAAACATTTTATTACAAGCAATTCAGTCCCAAGCATTGTTATCATTAATATAGTCTTTAATACTATAATATGCTTTAGAAATTAGTTTACGCTTGACGTAACTCTTAAATTTATTTACTGATAGTTCAGTAACATTACTTGGGATGGGAGCTTATTATAGAACCTAATACAATTACCCATAAAAGAGTTTTTTTTTATTTTATGGAGCCGCGTGAAGGGCACTGCGAGCTCATGTTTATTTCTGGTATTAACATTATGTATGTCACAGTTCTTTCTAAATTTAGCGATATTTTTATGAACATACATAATGTTTTCATAAATGTATTGACTGTGCATGGTCAATATATTAATTTCTTTAAACTTATCTATAAGCGAGTCTCTCTGGCCCATCTTGTAGACAGCACGAATAGCCCTCTTCTGCAGAACAAAGATGCTATTTACATCAGCAGCACTACCCCACAGTAAAATACCATATGACATAATACTATGGAAGTAACTAAAATAAACTAATCGAGCGGTATCTAAGTCTATTAATTGCCGAATCTTATTAACTGCAAAAACTGCAGAACTGAGTCTACCCGCCAATCCAACAAGATGAGGACCCCATTGGAGCTTGGAGTCTATCGTTATACCAAGAAACACTGTATCATTAACTAGGTCTAGTTTGTCATTTTTAATAGTTACAGGTAGTTTGTCTATTTTTCACATTAGTAGTCATGAACTTTATACATTTCGTCTTTTTCAAATTCAGTAATAAATTATTAACACTAAACCAATCGACTACTTTTGATATAGCATTGTTTACATCGACATTAAACTGCTGTTGTCGTTTAACTTTGAACACAAGTGACGTATCATCAGCAAACAATACTATGTCATGGTTGTCCTTTATAAGGTAAAATAAGTCATTTATGTAGATGAGGAATAAAAATGGACCCAATATTGAGCCCTGTGGTACGCCCATTGAGACCATTGACCCAGGTGATCGTACTCCATTCACGTCTACCCTTTGTATTCTCCCGTATAAGTACGTTTTTATTAAGTTTAGCGCAGTACCTCTAACTCCATAGTGGTGTAGTTTCCTGATCAATGTGTCATGGTTAACGCAATCGAAGGCCTTGGACAAATCACAAAAAATACCTAAAGCATCCTGTGACCCTTCCCAGGCATTAAAAATGTTTTTAATCAACTCAACACCAGCTTCGGTTGTCGAGCGACCCCGAGTAAAACCAAATTGTTTATTGTGCAATAAATTATTATACTGAAAATGTTCCGCTAACTGTGACAAAATCAATTTCTCAAATATTTTACTGAAAGTGGGTAGTATGGATATTGGTCTAAAATTAGTGGGGTCAAAAGTACTACCCGTTTTTAATAATGGAATTATCTTACTATGTTTCATAAGATCAGGAAACTCACCACAATCAACAGTGATTAAATACGACCATTAAGTCAGATGCTATGACTTCAATTAAGGATTTGAGTACATGGACCGACACTCCCCAAAGGTCACTGGTTTTCTTTATATTGATTGAGTTGAATGCCTTAATTACATCCAAGGCAGTAACGCGCTTGAATTCAACGTATGTACTGCATTCAGGCACGTTATCTTCTAAAAGTACAGTGGCAGACGCAGGCGAAGAGTTCAAGCACTTAGTCGTGGACACTGGTATATCGGTAAAAAACTTTTCAAATTCAATTGCGATATCTGGATTGGAATCTAATTTTACCATCTACTTTTAAACTATTGCTTAATATGATTAACGACCCGCCATGTATCGAGCTATTTCTTGTAAATAAACTGCCGACCTGATGGTTGATAAAATTAAACATAGCTTTGTTACTAGTTAGCCAGTGTTCCGTTATATATAAAATATTAATGCTATTACTATTAAGAAATAACTCGACTTGCAGGTCTTTACTCTTTATACATTGGATACTCTGGTGAACCAGAGTGATATAATTAGATACTTTGCTGCTAAATTTGTCCTTATATTTATTACAATTTTGGTTGCCAGGGTTGAGCTCCTCTGTTGTGGTGTCATTTAATTTAAATGATTGATAGTAATTGGAACATGTTCCAAATACCTGTCAGATTGCTGAATAGCAGCAGGAGCCAAATTCTTGGCTGAAATGTCAAATAAAATAGGATAGCGACATAGCTATCTGTTTTTTTTAAATAATTAGGCAGGTAACATTTACCTTTTGTCAAAATATAAATTGCTAGCATAATTGTTAGAGTCAATAATGTCAATTTTTTTATTATATGTACACATGTTATAAAGTGGCAAATTCCAAATTAAAAAAAATTAATTAGTTTATTTTTGTTTACATTTCCTCTATTTCCTACAAGAATAAGCAAAGTCGTGTCTATATCAGTATACCTAGCTGTCCTCTAAAATTTTATTTAGGATATTTTCCAAGCTTCTTAGAGGTAAACAGTTGCTGATCACACTATGTCCCTTAGTGTATGAGTTCAATAATGAGCCCATATTGCTACCAATCTCATCGCAGTACATTATTATGTCAGGTTTGGATGTCAAATTGGTATTACTATTATTACTATTTTTAAGTTTTTATGAAAGGAACACTTATCATCATACGAGTATTCCTTTTGTGTAGGGACACTGACACACAAACTCTGCTTCAGTCCACCGGGGGCCGGACAGTCACTCATGTGTTGACAGACACATGTGTGGTCGTCCTCCAGTGACTGAAATAACTCTAAGTTATAGTTGAGCTGCCCTATTAGATCATCCATTCGTAAAGAATACTCATGTATATATATTTTTTTTAATTTTCCTGCATATTGTGCAATTTTAATTGTAACATTTGTGTGTCATTGTCATAATTTAACTTATTAATTTCTAACATAGTGGTATATATATATATGTCGGAGATGGTCGTAATCACGGGAGGAAAACAAAGCGCAAGCGCCATCTACAACTACCGGAAGGCGCTTTGACAGAGTCTCGGTGCGAGCGCAGCTGGCGCAGGTGGAGCAGCTCCGAAGAAGATTCTGCTATTAGCCTTCGTCGAGTGCGGTCGACCCTTGAAACTGTCGTTACGTTTCGTTTTCATGATATTCTGTTAAATTAAATTTATTAACTGTGAAAGGTCCTTTTTATAAAACCATTTTCCACGCCTACACTCCGATGATGTCGGATGATCCAGTTAATCAGCCTCTTGATCCGATATCAGATGTGGGATCGAAACAAGACAACGCATCGTCGCAAAACGACATGAATTGGCGGGCACTTTTTGAACAGCAACATGCGAACATGCAGGCGTTGATTGCAGCCATACAAGCACCGAAGACTACCAGTCACATCGAGTTACCCAAGTTCGACCCTGACAAGAAGGACGTGGACGCGAGATCATGGTGCACGACCGCAGATCTGTGCTTTGGTGAAACTCCGTTACAAGGCGCACAGTTGGTTTTGGCGATAAGCAAAGCGCTAAAAGGTGCCGCATCGACATGGTTATCGCAAGTTGCCTACCAAGG
This sequence comes from Acleris holmiana, assembly GCA_949316455.1. Taxonomy (NCBI): domain Eukaryota; kingdom Metazoa; phylum Arthropoda; class Insecta; order Lepidoptera; family Tortricidae; genus Acleris; species Acleris holmiana. The sequence continues at coordinate 35,268,204 of OX438762.1, forward strand.
CATTACATGGAACGAGTTCAAGGTACTTTTCTCACCGAGATTTGCATTGACCGAAACTTTAGCGGCTACCCTCATTAATTTGAGCGGCGACAAACCAAGCGAAAAATAAACTCTGGCCGCTTACGCTAGTCGGTTGATGACGTCACTTATATCCCGTTGGAAAGATGTAAACAAAGAAGACATTGCGGTGGCTACAGTACTCGCTCACATATCGCAATTTGATACGAGGATCCAAAGAATGGCTTTTACAACTATCGTCACGACGCAGGAAAAATTTCAACAAAACTACACGCATTTTTCCACTTAAAACGCAAGCTACCTACATCGAGCGAATCTTCAACTGCACTGGATAACAAGCGAGCGAAGATTACCCCGCTAAAGTGTTATAACTGCGGTAGAATGGGCCATCGATGATCAGAGTGTAGAAGCAAGCCTATAGACATGGCCGAACAACAGTGCCAACAGCAACAACGAGTCAAGCGACCCAGCAAACATCTACGAGGGGCCCACTGGTGTGCTTCAAGTGCGGAAAACCAGGCCACATTGCCAGTCGTACGAGCGACGGCGGCGGTCAAGCAAACGGCAGCGGCGGTGGCGGCGGCGCGGGCGCGGCGCACGCCGAGCGGCGGGTGGACATCTGCATCGTTCAACCACCTAAGGGGACCTTGGAACATAACGGTGAGCTGTATTGTTTTTATTACGATTCTGGTGCTGAATGCTCGTTGGTTACAGATAAATTGGCTGCTAAATTAATGGTAAACGATTTAAAAATGTTGTTTCTATGGTGGGCATTGGACAAACGCGAGTATTCAGTACAGAACAGATATTATGTAACGTTGTGATTAACAACTACCCCCTTGAAATTTTATTTCATGTATTACCAAATAGTTGTTTGCAAAATGAGGTTATGATAGGCCGAGAGATTTTAAATCAAGGGTTTTCGGTTAACATGACTGCGACTGATTTCTCTTTAGTCAAGAGCGTTGTAGTCAATAATTTAAATACAGCGTAATGGTAGGGCTAAATGCTTGCCTTACTTACCCCGAGCGTTAGGTGGTCGGTAATTAATAACTTTCACGACACCCTCGTTCATCTTGGTGCTGACAAGACGCGTGAAAAGCTTTATGATTTTTACTGGTACCCTGGTATAACTCAGTACGTTAAAAAAATTGTTGACAATTGCGTGACATGTAAAATCGCGAAATCTCATTCCGGAAAAGTCCAAGCCGAATTGCATCCGATTCCGAAAGTAACTACACCATGGCACACGGTTCATATAGACGCGACAGGTAAATTAAGCGGCAAAAATGACAAGAAAGAATACGTCTTTGTTTTGATAGACGCGTTCACCAAGTACGTGTTACTCTACCATACAACTAACATTGACTCCCAAAGGAGCATTCATGCGGTTACTCAAAGCGTTGCCCTTTTTGGTATCCCTACTAGGATAATCGCGGACCAAGGTAGATGTTTTGCCAGCAAAGAGTTTCGTGATTTCTGTGAGAGTAAAAATATTAGCTTGCATCTAATAGCGACCAGTTCGTCTCGTGCAAACGGTCAAGTAGAACGCGTGATGAACTGATGTGTAGTAGCGATGTTGATACAAAAGTTGACATTGAGGAAGTCCGTGAAACAGCGTCAGATAATATCCAAAGGTGTTCAAGCTATGACAAAGCTCGTTGACAGTACGAAAGCTTCAATAAAAAAATAAAAAAAAGTTTTCGCTAGGTTATTTTGTTTTATTGGCCAATGAAGAACGTAACCAGTTAAAGTTAGACCCAAAATACAAGGGACCGTTCAAAGTGATTGAAGTGTTGATGGAGATCGTTATACGTTGAAAGCTTTAGACTCTAAGCGTACTTACAAGTACGCACATGATAGGCTAAGAAAGATGCCTGAAAGTTATGTACCAGCGGATGTTAATGATATTGATTGTGTTGATGAGCAAGAGCGTGAACAGTAAGCACTCTATAGGCCGTATTGATGTCGACTATACCAGTAGCTATTACGTAGTCGTAGCCCGGTGGAAGTCGGTGTCTCTTGGGGTAACTCGAGTAGTCCGTGGGTGCGCGGTGCGCGTTTAGCTCTGGCGGAGGTCGTGGTCCGTAGTGACCGTATCGTGTGTAGTCAGTGGGTGATGCACACGAGGGCACACGTATGTTGTGTGGTGGCTGATGATCAGCTGGTCGGCTATGGAAGCCGTGGCTATAGAGGGCATACTTGGAAGTTCTGTGGGCTCTGTTGTAAATAATGTGATTCTGATGTCTGTTATTATGCTGGTTTTCTCTGGTACATAACTTCTCTGGTGTGTTGATTACTGTTTGTACATTGATGAATTTTCTAAGGTTTTAATTTAATGCCTATTCTTGATATGAAATAACTTTGTAAATAAATCACGTCCCGTTTGTAAATACTTTGTGTAATAAAGTCTGTGATCTGAGTTGTAAAATTATGAAATTCTATGAAGTAAGTGTCAAGAAAATGAAGTATTGAGTTTCTTGTTTTAAATGTAGAGTCTACTTAAATCACAGACTGGTTAGTGATGGTAAAGTCGAACGAAAGCTTTTTCGGTTCTTCTCCGTTTACAGGTTAACCCACGAGGACGTGTGCTCGCAGGATGGCCGTGTCGGAGATGGTCATGATCACGGGAGGAAAACGAAGCGCAAGCGCCATCTACAACTACCGGAAGGCGCTTTGACAGAGTCTCGGTGCGAGCGCAGCTGGCGCAGGTGGAGCAGCTCCGAAGAAGATTCTGCTATTAGCCTTCGTCGAGTGCGGTCGACCCTTGAAACTGTCGTTACGTTTCGTTTTCATGATATTCTGTTAAATTAAATTTATTAACTGTGAAAGGTCCTTTTTATAAAACCATTTTCCACGCCTACACTCCGATGATGTCGGATGATCCAGTTAATCAGCCTCTTGATCCGATATATATAATTTATCAACTAATTTTACATTTATTTTACTTAGTATAAATTTTCTATAATACAGTTTATTTTGATTTAACCACCTTCGGGTTTTCCTTTATATATCTGTTTATTTTAATATATTTTTTTAGTTTATTCCTGCTACAATTACTTAACCTTGTTGTAGTGGACGTCTCATTAGTTAAGTCTATAGTAACAACAGGATGGTCAATTGAAGCAGTAACAAACTGCGGGTCATTCTCTACCAATTCATGAAATAATGACTGAGTGTGTACCTCTGCAGTGTCTTGGCTGGCCTCCTGAAGCTCGTAGATCTGTTCATGGGCATTATGCAGCGCTCTCTCCAGGGAGTCAACGTCCTTCAGGGCCTGCTCGTACAGAGTGGTACACTCAGTGAACTTATCTACTGTATGTTGAAGCTCGACCCGTTCCATGTTCACATCATTATACTTATTTTCTAGTAGGTAAAGAGAGTTCCTTTTGTAACCTATCCCTACTGTTTAGAATCTGGATTACTTCTTTCTCATTGTCCTCTCTCTCACTGAGTAATTGAGCACACAATTCCTTGGATTTTTTTAATTCTAATAACGCTATTTGAAGCTTGTCAGTTTGTTGCTGACGCGCAGCTACAGCAGCTGCCCTTCGAGATATCTGGCATTCTTCAACGGAACCCTAATGCGTAGGTAGTGCGTATTCCGACTCGCACTTGACTGGACGGCTTACCATACTGGTTTGAGCTACGCTTCGCCACTGCTGCAAATAAGTTTGCAATCGCAAAAAAAAAATATTTTTTGTGATGGAGCAACAAATTACCAATTTTCGGATTTCTTCCATGACTTGACATGACATGACTTGTGCTGCAAGACCTTCCATCTTGCTAAATTTCACGATTCTAGGTCTATGGGAGGAAGTACCCTATTAGTTCTGATTCCCTTGGGTGTCGAAATATGCGTTTATTGCGGCATAAAACTTTTTTAAGTAAACCTAGAATTTAGTTTTTTTACAGCGTAACGGAACTGCAGACCTGAGTATATAGTTTTAACTTCAACTCGATACCTCTACGCGTTCACGAGATAAAGAGTCTTGACAGACAGACGGACGGACGGACGGACGGACGGACGGACGGACGGACGGACGGACGGACGGACGGACGTACAACAAAGTGATCCTATTACGGTTCCGTTTTTTGCTTTTGAGGTATGGAAAACTAAAAAAGACTAGGATGGTTTACCTAGTTTATGTCAAAGCATATGGCCTCGTACCCCTGCAACCTTGCTGTGGATAGCAATTAAACGGGTCTTTTTACTCTTCTGATATTGCTAGTAATGACTCTTCTGGTTGGCTCTAAGTCTTTATAGACTCCTTCTCTCCTTCTTTTACCAATAATCTTAACTCCCTCCCTTCTTCTTATCCTGCACATTCCCCTCCAAACAGATTTGACGAGCCATTCTCCGTGCTTGAACTGCTGGCTTCTTTGGAACATCTTCGTCATTCAGCCCCCGGTCCAGACAACATTCCTAGTTCACTCCTAGTCATACCGATACGAAAACCGTGTAACCACCCGTCTATCTTTACCTCTTAACGGCCCTATGGCTCGCTTTTCCTACCTTCAAAGAAGAGGTTTGAGTGGTTTGTGGGGAATAGGAGGGTTTTGTCAAACAGTCAGTTTGGTTTTCGTAGGGGAATGGGAACCATGGATAGCCTGTCGATTCTTATTACGGATATCAGGATCTCACTAACCAGAAATGAGTTGGGGTTTTCCTGGACGTCTCATCTGCCTATGGTAATGTGATGATCTCCTTACTCAGGGAAAAATTATCCCAGCTGATTCTGCCAGAGAAGTTGATTCATTTCATGTGTAACAGTCTGATGGAAAGGTTCATAGAAATTAGACGCCGTGACTCTCTTTCCCTTCCCAGATTTATTTGGTACGGCCTCCCGCAGGGATCTGTTCTTAGCCCCATCTTGTATAGCATTTATATCCACGATTTGGAAAAGGCTGTTACTCCGTTGTGTAATGTTCGCGGACGACCTTGCGCTCTACGTTTCCTCAAATTCTTCTGTCATTGCGGCTAACGTCTTTATTTTACCTGGGAGAATGGCTCTCTCCCCATGGCCTATCTTAACCTGCTTCCAAAAGCAATGTCGTTGTTTTAATTAGGAATAGAGCTATTCCCTCGGTTGAAATGGCGTTTAATGATGAGTTGATTCCCGTTACTAACAAGGTAAAATTTCTAGGAGTTACCTTGGAATCTCGACTCTCTGAGACACACATAATTTTTTATTGTAGATTGATAAATCTAACATTAATATTCTTCGTTGCCTGTCGGGAGTCTGGTGGAGATCCCATACTTTCTCGCAAAAATGCTGTACGATGCGCTAATTAGGAGCATTTTGGATTATGGTCCTTTATTCTAGAACCATGCAGCAAGGTTGCTCTAAAAAGAATACAGCGAATCCAATTTCAGGCTCTAAGGCTTATATTGGGAGCTATGAAATCTTCTCTAACAAACGCTCTTCAGGTGGAAGCCCTAATTCCACCCCTGTCCCTTCGCCGTCAATTCCTATCAGATCGATTCTTATAAGTACAGAATTTCCCAAGTCTGATCACCCCCTTCTTCCCATACTTCAGTTGCTCTCAGATCTCATTGTAAGTAACTTCTGGGCAAATAAATCTCCTCCTTGTATGATAAACAGTTTTCGTAAATTTTTCAGCCTTCCCCATCCTTCTTTTTCCCCTTGCCCTTTGTTTCCCCTTTTTTATCTTAATACTAATTTATAAAGACTTGTCCGACTGGTCGACTGTCTTCACTGATGCGTCTTAGCTTGAGCTAAGACGCATCAGTGTAGACAGTTCAACAGCTCGGTTTGAGCAGCGGTTTGGCTTCCAAAATATTCTATAATTTTAAGCTTTAAATCAAGCATCAAGCAAGCATCAAGCATCTTTTTTTACGGGTGAATTGGTTTCCATTTTAGAAGCCATTAAATTTATCAATTCGCATAGCCTATCAAGTCCATAATTTTCTCAGACTCTTTGGGTGGACTACAATCTCTTACGGCAAAACCAGTTCGCTTCAAAAAATATTTTCGCGTTGCTCCTACTCGTTATACTAGATCGTTCAATAAGTCCCAAGACTAACTTGGAAATGGCGCATATATTACTCTATTGATTTTTAAAAAGTACGGGCCATCCATAAAAATTATGTCAAATTTAAAAAAATGGAACAATACAATATGGATTTTGCAGACATTTAAGTGACGCTACGCTTGTAATTTCGATACAATGGAAAAAAAAAACGAGTTTCGCGTAAAACATTGTTTTCAATGGGAAAAAATACCGTTGAAGCACGGCAATGGCTTATAAAAATTATGCGGGATCAGCTCCCTCTAAAGTAACCATTTCTCGGTGCTATGCCGACTTCAATTGCGGTTGCATGGACACAAATGATGGGGAACGCTCAGGTCGTCCAAATGAAGCAGTGACTCAACAAAATATTAACCAAGTCCTGAAAGTCGTAATGAAAGATCGGAAGGTAAAAGTGCGCGAGATAGCCGAGATGGAGCTGGTAGTGTTTTCACAATTTTACATAAAAATAGGGTTTTTTCAAGTGGGTGCCGCGTTTGCTTACAACTAATCAAAAGGAACAACGTATCAATGATTCTGAGCGATGTTTGGCGCTGATGAATCGTAATAAAAAGGTTTTTTTACGTCGGTATGTGACAATGGATGAAACATGGATACACCATTTCACTCCGGAATTCAATCGGCATTCAGCGGAGTGGAGAGCGGCTGGCGGCACAGAAATCGGCCGGTAAGGTTATGGCGTCTATATTTTGGGATGCGCATGGAATACTTTTCATCGACTACCTTGAAAAGGGGCAAAATATAAATAGTGACTATTACATGTGCTTATTGGAGTGATTGAAGTACGAAATTGCGGATAGACGGCCTCAAATTAACAAAAAGAAAGTGGTGTTTCATCAGGACAACGCGCCTTGTCACAAGTTCGTGAGAACGATGGCCAAATTTAATGAATTTGGCCATGAAATTTTCTGATTCTGATTCTAATCCCCCTTATACGCCAGACTTGGCCCCCAGCAATTACTGGCTGTTTGCAGACCTCAACAAAATGCTCCAGGGTAAGAAATTTGACTCAAATAGTGAAGTTATCGCAGCAACGGAGGCTTATTTTGAACCCAAAGACAAATCGTTCTACACGCATGGGATAGAAAAGTTAGAAAAGCGTTGAGGGACTGTATCGCACTTGGAGGAGACTACGTTGATGAATAAAAATATTTTTATAAAAAAAACCTTGTTTTAGTACTTAGTCTCGGGACTTATTGAACCACTTATAGTCCCTATTTGATTGCCACCGTAACAACATTGAAGTGCCATTTGCATGGATCCCTAGCCATGCGGGGATTTATGGCAATGAGACAGTTGATTCTTTGGCGAATGAAGCTACATGGACTGGCATCTTGGATCATATCTATTGCTTATCACATGACATCTCCTTCTTGACCAAATCCGACGTTGATCTTGACTGGCAGCGTAGATATGAGCGCTCTAAAGTACTTTCGACTCCTACTTCTCAAACAGTAATGTTCTAAAACGACTATATGAAAATCAAGAGCTGATGATGACTTAGTGAGGTTACAAAATTCGACCTCCAAAAGTAAAAATATTTTAAAGGGGTAAAATAAAACAATTGAGTGACGTTATTAAGTTATTGCAAACAGAAAGTGAAAGAAAACCTGGGGATTTCTGTAGCCTCCCACAAGAAATCCGTTCACATACTCGTAATGATTCAAAGTAAACGCCATCTTGAACTAGATTTTGAATGTACGTAGTTCGAAATCAATACACCTTAAAATGAAAGCACATATAACGAATTTTGAACTTATTTTGGAAGCATTCGACCATTGCTTATTACCTAGACTTTAACTATCACAGCATTTCCTGCATCACCATTCCTTCTAGAGTAGGTAGATTTCCTCTAGTCCCAGTAGTTCGGCTGATTAGTCCGGGGCCGAACTACTGCCACACTTTTCTTCCCATTAGTTCGGTTATGACGTCAAACCGAACTACTGAGAATTAAAACGACTCAAAAGTACGGTACATGCAGCTAAATTAAAAATCAAAGAGGCATTTATTTCATTGTATTTTTTAGTAAAAAAAAAAACAAAAGTACATTACTATAAAATACTTAGGTACCTACGACGGTGCAAGACATACATTTAAATAAAGTTTCGATACATTCTTCTACAGAAACCCTGTCCCCTAGACAAGATACAATGTTGACATGTTTGTATGACTTTGTTATTTTTAAGCTATCTAGGTATCCGGTTTAGGTCAAGCATTTTTGTCTGAAGGTAGTCCTCGACCCTATAAGCTTTGGACATCAACGACTGAAAATGGTAAGTAATAAAAATAAACATTCTGAGGTACCCTGTTCTGATGTTACTTAAAAATAGATTTATTTATTATTATTTTCATTTCGTCTGTTTGTCTGTCTATGTGTTTTTTCCGTTTGTCAAGACACTTTTTCTAAGGAACATGTGGAGTTATCAAGCTGAAATTAATACGGTTATACGGTTAAAATATTTATTTTTCTCAAAAGAATTACATAATTCGCTTACAGAGAAAATAATGTTTAACAGTGAGTGATATTACTTAGGGTAGGGTTCAATCCGAAAGCAGAATTTATTCTGCCCCCGAACCAGACCCATAAAGGTATAGTAGTTTATGCAACAGTTGTATAACAGAGGTCAAAAAAGACGAGTGGTGTAAAGCAAGACGCCACGAGTATTTTTTGACTTAGTTATACACCGTTGCATACAATACTTTTTCTACGACTACTTAGGTTTCAAATAAAATGCAAATTAAATTTACAAAATTTTATTTATATACCTAGGTTAGAATACGAACGAACGAAGCACAGAACAACAAACGAGCGGGAAACATTCGAAAACGACAAAATATTATGTGTCTATGGTTAACTTTGTTTTAAAATTGATGTGCACTTGCCAGGTTTTATATTTTAAAAAAAAGTTGCACAATTGATTTAACTTGTGAAATAGGAACTGAAAAACACCTAATGATTTGAGAAATGAATTCTTTTACCTGATTGGTCGATTTTAATATAGCTGCATTCTGGTTGGTTGATACCATATTAAAAAAAAATAGTAAAAGAGTTTACATACCAAAAAGAACCTAACCTTCCGATTGACAGTCAATGTGTATTGTGATTGGTGGATTAATTTGGTGAAGTATTTTGATTGGTCAAATTAACCTAGGTGTAAGCTTTGGCAGCTAGGCATGTCGTTTTGGCTCAAAAAAGCACAAGTGCTGTTAAGGGGAATAGACTAGATAGACTTTTCTACGGAATGTTCTGCGGACATATTATCTATATTCTTATATTAGTGTGTGACTATATAAATGACAGATAAAAGTACAGGAGTAGGAAATAGTAGATTATACACCGAGGGGATAAAGCACAGTTTTATGTCACGGGCGCGATATTGAATCCTGAACGTAACGAAGGACTCCAGATTTAACTCCCGAGCGCAGCGAGGGTGTTACGAGTTAATTCCCGAGCGAAGCGAGGGAATTAAGAAGAGTCCTGAGCGCAGTGAGGGGTTCAAGCGCGCCCAAGACGAAAACAGCTTTATCCCCGAGGAGTGTACTCTACTTTTCTCACCTTTTGCGAGACAATAAAAAAGCGAGTCTACTAAAAACAGCTAATGTTAATTTTGATATATTTAAAACTTTGCAGTTATCACCAATGTATTTTATTGCAGCGTCTTACAATACTCGCGGCTTTTGTTTAATTTCAAATGTGTTCCATTCAGCTTGCCGTGGCCAGCTCGATTTTAGAAAATGTTCGATTTTCAAATTAGGTTCGACGCGGCGGTGGCGGCGGCGCCGCGCCCGGCCTTCGAGTATTAGTTGATCTTTTATTACGAAATTAGACTTTAAGGCCATTGTAATAAGAACTATGAAAAGTGAAAATATTACAACCCAGCGAGTTATAATGAGATTCAGTACAACATTACACCCCGGCTAAAGCCAAGGGCTTTAATGAGTTGGTTTGCGTAAGGTTTGCATGATATGTAATTTGGCATTGTCGAGCAGGTGGTGTGAAAAATACTTTATATACATTACTTCTACCAGAATAGTATTACTATTAACATGCAAAAAACAATCCTTATTACTTTAAGTAGGTAGGTAAGTAGGCAATGTAAGGTGTAATTCGGTCGGTCATGAAATTTGGATAATCTTATTCCAACTAAATACTGTTTGCTGTTTTTTAAACACACCTACGTACTTAAAACACATAATACAACTAATTAAGCTTATAATATTACAATCTTATCTAATACAAATTTTATTTATTTAATAAGTGGGTAACCAGTTGCAAATAATTTTAACAAAATATTTTCTAATACTACCATATAACAATACATGTTGATTAAGGCTGCAACTGGGTGACAACGTTTTCTCATCGGCGGTAGCGGTTTCTTAGCATTTATTTTGCTTATTTAGACTTAGTGCTCTTTTTTTATATTTAGTGTGATTTATTACTATTGTTATTCAGAATTAGGTACTGTGTTTTTTTTTTTTAGCTATTCTTGTTTTTTTATTTGTTGTGTGTATATCAGGTTCGTAAAAAAAAACATTGATAAAAGAAAACATTAAAATAAAGTAATTGTCTTCAATTATTTTAATAAGTAACGATTACTTACATTGCTTTTCTCTTCACCCCGCGGATGTTTACCAAGCAATAAAATACATTTTACAGTTTTTTTTGTAATTAGGTACTTTTTAAACAGTAAACACAGTAAGTAAATGTTCGAATTGCCGGCCGTCCACAGCAATGCACGCTCGGCACCTCTTAAGAAAGTTATTTTTCAATCTTCTTAGGTTTAATTTATTTATTTCTACGACAGCTGTGTTTATTTGTTCTCGGAGATTTTCTTCGGTTGTAATGATTTTTCGGTAAACAAGCTCGTTTAATGAAACGAGCATGTTTTTAATTTAATTGGCTAACCAGTGGTCATGTATTTTTTTTTCACCATGAGGGGCTAAAGTTTGACCAAAATAAAACGGAAGAGGCCAATTTTAAATTTAATTTAAAAAATAAAAAAATAAAAAAATCCGAATACCACAGATGAAAAACTCAGTGCGGGTGTACATTTTTCTAAAAATCAGAAAAATCCAAATATCTCCAAAACGGTGCGGTTTTTACTAAGGCGATTTTTCCATGTTAGGCAGGTGGCTTGCTCACCTACCTCCCCCTTAAGTTTGTCGTGGTACTTACGGAACACCCTGTATAGCCCCTATTTCTAATGAAAGCTTTCCTAGGTGCACCCATAAGTAGTGATTACCATCTTCATTTTGTTCAAATTGCAGTTCGCGTTCTAAGTCATTATGCACATATATGGATACTCTACCACCACGTGATTCTTTTCTATAGTTGAAATAATGACTATAGTTAGGTAATTTTAGCCTCTGGGCTTCCTCGTCATTCTTTATCCATGTTTCTGTAAGAACTATCACATGTATTTTGGACTGAAAGGATTGTACCACACATCTTAATTCATCTAGTTTTCCGGGTTTGACTAGACTACGGACATTTGCGTATAAAAAGTTCAAGGATTTTTCAGATTGTATTATTTTATCATAACTGTCGGTGGCATTAACATGTATATTGGCATCGCCTGGATTTACTAACATTAGTTTTTTGGTAGTTGAGTGATAATTTTGGGAGTACCTACCTCTTATGTATTTTATAATCAAGTCCTTTTCTCCATCTTCTATGCGTTTTTGCAGTTCCTGTTTAAGGCGACGGGGCGGGCAATTGACCTTGCTCATACGGGCAGACGAGTAAAATTTTAATTCGCGCGCCATCTAACGAGTAAGCTCTGCGATCGACCACATATTGCTATTTGTCCAAGAGTCAGGCATGGATTTACTGTTAGATGGCGCTTGATTAGGCCGAGCAATATAATAAATTTGCGTTTTTCTATATACTATCTCAAATTCAGGAACGAATGTCAAAAATAGCTTTTTATCAAATAAGTAAATACATAAATAGTATATTTTTAACACGTAAAGATTGTTTCTTGAATAGCTGGCATGAATATTAGAACAAAGAAAAATTTGGTCTACTAGGATTGTGCGAGTGCTATCTTTTAGACAGTTTATATCTCGAACCAAAAATTTAGTTATGTACATACTTTCATTCCGTCTTTTCATGGTTTCGTGCCAGCTCTTGTAAAACGACCTCTACGTGATTACTATCTACTACAGTAGAATTATGTTGAGTTTACCACTGACAGATGGATTGCCTTCATTATAATCTCATACAAATAAAATACTTATTACTAAATCGGTAGACGTGGGTATTGAAAATTGAAAATTAAATTAAGGCAAACTCTGTCAATGGTAAACTTACAGGGCCTCCATTCTACTGCGTTATAACGATATCGCGTTTGACGTGTTTTAGAATCGTTTATGTCACAGTCGCCATTATTGTAAATGACAAAAAAGTTATGACAACGTTGACAATACGGAAACAGGTCAAAAACGATATCGTTATTACCGTGTAGAATCGCAGCCCTGTAATCGTACTACTAGTCTGTTACGATACAGACGCAATGAGTGAGCTAGAAAAAACAAGATGTGCTAGCCATACCCGACAGGGCTGAGATTCTACACGGTAATGTCGTCATTACCGTGTATCTAATTTTACTTGGTTCCGTATTGTGAACGTTTTGATGACTCTTATAATTATCATTGACAATAATGGAGACTGTGGCATAAACCTCAAACGCGATTTCGTTATAACGCAGTAGAATAGAGGCCCAGGAGTAGGGGAATAAACTTTTTCAATAATACTAGGTAGGTACTTTAAAAGTATTCAAATATTTTATTTTCGACGTGGTCTACGGCAAGGCGGCGATTCGTCGAGAATTTCGTGGTCCGGTTTTCTCTTTTTTTGGGCTTCTTTTTTCTTTCCTTTAAGCTTCATAGCTTTCATTTTCTTATTTTTTCTTTCTTTTTCTGTTCCTTCATGGCCTCTATTATATAGTCTGGATCCCTTATTGCCATTTTTCGGGTAAACCTTGGGTCGATAATTTCTCGCAGTACCTAAACAATCTTTTTTTTACATGTTTTTTATACAAAGTTTTTGGACATGGGAACTAGGCCAACAGCAGCTGATAAATCAGTACGCTGAGTGAATCCACATCCAATGGCCACTGTGCCTGCTACTGCACTAGTATTGAGATCCATTACATCAGTAGGGATATCATTGTTCATTTGAAATGTCATATTGCACATTTTGCACTTAAGTGCATATAGTGAGATGAGCCCACTCCGAGTTTGCGATATAATTTCAACTGCTTGTAACCCGCAATTCAACGGGCCATGGGACGATATTTCTTGCAATTGAGTAAAAAACTGCAATACATTAACTATTCTTCTCCCATACTTTGTTTCATTGCTTTTGTCACTGAAATAGCAGATTAAAAAACATAAGTATACAATCATGTTCATAATTGTTTCAAAATTAATTATTATGGCATATAATTAAAGAGCAGATTAAATTGCATTATGTTAATTTGGAGAGGTGGCCCATGTAGTAGACAGGTCAGTATGGGCAAGTCTGAAACTGTAAGATATACAAAGATCTGTTCTTAGGATCCATATCATCGATTTTAGTGACAAGAAAAACTGCATGCCTAGATTTAACAAACACTAGTAGGTACTCAGTTTGGGAAACAAACCCGGAAGTTTTAAAAAGTAAAATTTGCATTATTTCTAATTAGATATCAATTGTGTAGGACTTAAGCAGTAAATGTTACTATGAAATATGTTATCTAAAATGATAAAATGCATTGTTCACCAAATCCTTTAAAGATAAAAAAGATAAAACAGACAGATAAAAGTTGTTTATTCAGTAAGTAGGCCGCATGGGCACTTTTAAACGTCAAAATTCTACCAGCGGTTCCCAAGAGGAGACCAATGCTGAGAAGAAGCGCCACAAGACACTCAACAGTCAGTATTTTTTTTTAATATTGCTTATGACAATGATAGAACTTAACCTAGCATTATATCAACCAATTAATAAAATTTCAAAATATATACATCATGCATAGTTAAGCAGGAAAACGTGTCGAAACTTCTAATAAACACAGGAGCAAATAAATAAAATAATAATAATATTTATACCTACCCATGGCGGTGCAAAACTAAATGAAAAAAAATATTAAATAAAGTTTTGATACATTCTCCTACAGAAACACAGAAACCATGTCCCCAAGACTAGATTGTTAGTAAGCTACGTTATGTATCTAAGTATCAATCTAGTTATGTTATGTTATGTATCTTAGGCCAAGCATTTTTGTCTGTTAGATAATCCTTGACCCTATAGTTTAGTTCAAATTAGTAGGTGTTTGAAATGACAACCAACACAAATTCGACACCTAAAGATACAAAACGCAATAGTAAAATCTAACCTAAACAAGTTCAATTTTGTATAAAAAAAATGGCTGTACTTTCAAACACCTACTAAATTAATAAATATCACAGGAAAATGTCACACAAATTGACCTAGTCCCAAACTAAGCTCTAGGCTTGTACTATGGGTACTAGACAACAATAAAGAGAAATATATACCCCCCATGTTGTTGCCGGGTTAGAATAGTGCCACTCCATGTCTTCCTGTGGATGTTGTGAGAGGCGACTAAGGGAATAAAGTACTGTTAGGTGATGGGCTTGCGACCTGTCACTAATACACTGGTAAACATCTTAGCCTGACTATGCAAAATGTGGTTAGGTACAGAATTATTAACAAGTTTAGAGTTGTTGGTATTCTGTTGCTCTGCCTACCCCACTCTGGGAATAAAGGCGTGACGTTATGTATATATGTAGGTATGTATGTAAATATATACTTAAATACATAGAAAACATCCAAGACTCGTGCTCATCACACAAATGTTTCATAGTAACATTTACTGCTTAACACCTACACAATCAATATCAAAATAGAAATAATGTATGTTTTATTTTCCAAAACTTTTGCTTATGATTCCCAACCAGAGATTTAGTTCTTTTAAATATATGAATGCAGTTTTTCTTGTCAATAAAATCATGTCTTATAGTTTCATACTTGCCCAAACTGACCGATCTACATTGGCCATCCTGTATAACATGTATATTCACAATATATATTTTTCTTACTGTTCAGAACCATTGGATATATTATCACCATACACTACATCAAAATCATTATCAAAATGACCATGACCAGATGTCGACCTGCAACAATAAAGAGAACTAAATAAATGTAATAAATAAATAAATATCAGGGGACAATTTCACACAAATTGACCTAGTCCAAAACTAAGCTCTAGGCTTGTACTATGGGTACTAGACAATGGTAACATACTTAGATAGAGAAATACATAGAAAACAACCAAGACTCAGGAACAAATACTCGTGCTCATCACTCAAATATTTGCCCTTACCAGGATTTGAACCCAGGACAGCTGGCTTTGGAACTAGTTTAGTAGTTTGTAATAGATCATAGATCAAACAAAACATACAGAAGTTTACAAATCTACCTTTGTATAATGCCAAGTAAGAACCATTCATACACTCTAAACTTTCTTTATTATGTTAGACGTACTTAAGAGAAAAAAGTATTAATTTAATGATGTCTAAAGTATAAGTAAAAACTGGATTATGATTTTCAATATGAATGGTAGAAGGCCTAAAACTCTCATGGTTGGTAAATCAATTATGCTATTCCCAGTTGATACACTGCTGCCCATGTGAAACCCGCAACCATGAGGTCTTTATATAGGCACGTAAGTAATGTACTTTACTTTTGAAATGCATATTATGGACACTTTGTAAGTACTTACTGTACAGCGGAATCTCGCTGCTGTTTAGCTTGTTGCCCGCATCGACCGCGACGTTTCCGAAGCAACTTGATTGAGGCAAAAGGTTTTCTGCCCCGCTTATTCCCCATTTTCACACGTATAAAACACGAAGTTCAATGTCAATTACAAAAGAAATAATTAACACAATTGAAACAAAACAACGCAAAGGACAAAATATAAAACAACTACAGATATATTCACGAGAGTTGGCACGAATGGATTGATCGAGTGAATGAAAATGTCTATGTGTGCATGACATAATTATTAAATACAGGTTGATGCAAAAAGTAATTACGATAATTGTGTCTAAGAAAATCTGGCATACCCGCCAAAATAAGAAACCTTTGGAAACCAAGAACACCTAATACTGCAGTGCCACGCAAACCATCCATGAAGATAAATCTAGTAAATGTATGAAAAATCTTTGACAACACGTTGTGGCTTAGCGGTAACGGGAGTTGCCTTCTAAGCAGCGGTCCTGGGATTGATGGGTTTGATAGATCTATCAGTCTTAAATTAAAACAACACCATTAATGTAAATACTTTATCCTCATATGTACAAATGCATTAATTGACTGTGGTTTATGTGCAGTCAGCGTCAAATAGTTTGTAGCAGTGAAAGTGGTCAAATAGTTTGTTATAGACCGTGAAGTTGAATGACCGTGGTCTCGCAGTATTTGATCTAACTTGTAAGTTTTCTTTGTGTCTTTATGTTTCTTAATTATTTTGTACAGAACGATTTTAGTATTTCTTTTTGGGTATGATATTTTATTTTTATCTAACCAGGTCAGCATCTCTTTTTTATTTGAGTTTTTTACTGGAGCTCGATCCACCTGAACGTTGTGATAAGGAGCGTTATCGACGACAAGGACGCTTCTGGGCTTTAAGTTCGGTAACAAATATTCCTTCACCCATTTTTGATAATTTGTAGCATTCATATTACTGTGGTAATCTCCAGACTTTTGGTTAGATTTGAATGTCAGCAAAGCATTTTCTACAAAGCCTTCCTCTGTACAAGCATGAACCGCTATAAGTCTTTGCCCTTTTGATATGGGAACTCTGATGCCACTGTTGCTGTTGTCAGTCCATGCGTTTGGCGTAGTATGAGTGCTATGCACGTAGGTCTCATCGGTATACACAATAGGCCGTTTTTGGTCTCTATATTCTTGTAATTTTTGTAAATACATAAATCTTTTGTAACGAATGTGGTCATTTTCAATTATCCGCATCCTGTTGTTCTGAATTTTCTTCCACCGGAATCCCATTTTATGTACCAGTCGTAATAAAGAACTGACACTGCCAGGAAAATCTATCGACTCCTTTAAAACTTTGTGTAATGTTTTAATAGTTGGTAGTGTTTTGTGTATTTTGTGAAAATCGTAAATACACTTTCGGATGACGTTTAAATAAAAATTGTCCACCTCCGATTTTTTCGACAAACGTGATCGTTTTTCACCGGGTGTCACGAACACATTAGAAGTCGATCCCTCAGTCGCATTTTTGCAGATACAGTTAACGATTCGCTGTACACTTCGTTCTGATGTCCCAGTCGTCGCCGCAGACGTTAATTTGTATAACTCTTGAATTTTTAGAAATCCACCTTCAGCATTTTTTGTTTTTTGTTTAAAATAATTAAATACGTTAAAAATTATTTCTCGAGACTGTCCCGATAATGTTTTTCCTCATCCAAAAGTAGGTGTAGTCATTTTGAGAATAAGATAAAATTACATTACGGTATAAGTATTGTTTATCGCTTATATGACAGTAAAAAATGAGTGAAGTGTCATTCTAATAAGAAGGTTATCAAGCACAATGTAATCTTATCTATGTAAGTTCTTACTTCGTAATCTAGCCTGCATTTTGCATTTTACAAATTAATAAAATATAAACATTTTTCATGCGTAATGACGATGTCGTGAAACTTTTCGCCATTATTTTGTTAATTGCGGCGTCGGTATGAAAACAGGATAAGACAGTATATTATAAATAAATTTAAAACTCTGTTGACGACGGACTCCTCGGTCTGATCCTTTTTAGATTATTTACTATTCGAACACGCCATCACCTTTCTTCACAAATAAAAAGTCAAAAAAATAAATGTATGTTTTTTTTTTAATACAAAGGACTTCAAAAATTACTAAAAGGATTAACATTGATACTTGGTGCAGATTTTAATTTTTTTTTTCCTGAACAACGAGAACGTGTTAGGTACGTGTTTACAGAATATAAGGAGGCCCCTGTATAAGAAAGGCACTCACACTGCCACTCACAGTGACAAGTGACATTACTTTAGGTCAATCCATTCATGCCAACTCTCGTGAATATATCTGTACAGTAGCTACTTGTTCGCACGTAATAGTAGAACTAGAGCGCAACTGACTGACTCACAACTGAAAGTAGTGACAACTGACTGACCGTAGGAGCAAAACAAAGTTTGAAACATTCAAACTGTCAACCAAGGAAACAAATAAAGCCAACGATCTGGCAACGCCGCGGCCGGCCGCCACACCACATGCCAACACAAACCGAGCTCGCAACGTCGCTTTCATCGCTTTGAAGTTTTGAGTACCTAGGTACCTATATACGTAGTTATAACTTTTACGAAATTTTACTGATCCAACGTGAATGCAAGTTCAAATCCATTATATAACACTAAAAACAATTTTTATTCAAAATATTTTAGCTTTTGTTTAAAATAGTTTTGTTTATTTTTTGAGTATTTAAAACTCTTTTTTTTTAGTTTGTATATATTTTTTTTGGCCACATTCAACAAAATGCTTCAAAACGCCTAGTCATAGTTTAAGAGCAAACATTTAGTTGATTGTTTCATTAGGAGCATATATGTTTTGAGTATATAACATGGAAATTCTTATTAAAACTAATAATATTTAAGCTCACGCCACACATTAAGCCTTTAAAAAGAAGTGTGGAAAGTTTGGCAACAGACTAAATCGCCCAGCCGGAATAAAACCAATGTAAACTTTTTAAAAACGGTTTATTTAAAGTTGTATATAGAGCTTACTATGAGTAAGATAACTATATAAATGAGCTAGAGCCAAACTTGAGGATATGTGTCTTCAGATTGTTATCATTTAAACCTACCACTTCCTATAGTTTTACCAAGAAATTTATCCGAAAACACCTCGATTTCATAATTTTGCCGTACCCTTCGCCTGTTTTGGACATATTTTTGTTGGCACGGTGTGTGATCAGAGTAGATCTTGATTATGCTAGGTTGACAATTGGTTTTATTGCGCAGGATACTTTTTACTATATGTTGTGATGGCAACATTACCTTTAGGGGGCGATTTTTTTTGACGTCATATTTGCCGATTCGTACAACCTTTTCTGGTTTTGGGTACTCAGGGTATATTGACGAAACAATTTTTTCAACCCCATTTCTATCATATGTCCGCCTCTCCCAGGTAGCAAGATGACGTCTGCGACGAAAAAATGTCGTCGTGTTTAGGTGAGTTTAGGGGTCAGTACTGTATACGTCTCTATGTGACGAAAAAATGACGTCATGTTTAGGTGAGTTTAGGGTCAGTACTGTATACGTTTCTATGTGACGAAAAAATGACGTCATGTTTAGGTGAGTTTAGGGTCAGTACTGTATACGTCTATATGCGACGAAAAAATGACGTCATGTTTAGGTGACTTTAGGGTCAGTACTGTATACGTCTCTATGTGACGAAAAATGACGTCATGTTTAGGTGAGTTTAGGGTCAGTACTGTATACGTCTCTATGTGACGAAAAAATGACGTCATGTTTAGGTGAGTTTAGGGTCAGTACTGTATACGTTTCTATGTGACGAAAAAATTACGTCATGTTTAGGTGAGTTTAGGGTCAGTACTGTATACGTCTATATGCGACGAAAAAATGACGTCATGTTTAGGCGAGTTTAGGGTCAGTACTGCATACGTCTATATGTGACGAAAAAATGACGTCATGTTTAGGTGGATTCAGGGTCAGTACTGTATACGTCTATATGCGACGAAAAAATGACGTCATGTTTAGGTGACTTTAGGGTCAGTACTGTATACGTCTCTATGTGACGAAAAATGACGTCATGTTTAGGTGAGTTTAGGGTCAGTACTGTATACGTCTCTATGTGACGAAAAAATGACGTCATGTTTAGGTGAGTTTAGGGTCAGTACTTACTGTATACGTTTCTATGTGACGAAAAAATTACGTCATGTTTAGGTGAGTTTAGGGTCAGTACTGTATACGTCTATATGCGACGAAAAAATGACGTCATGTTTAGGCGAGTTTAGGGTCAGTACTGCATACGTCTATATGTGACGAAAAAATGACGTCATGTTTAGGTGGATTCAGGGTCAGTACGGTTTACGTCGTTTTTGTACGTCCCACTAACGTCCAATTATCGTCAGTCTGCTCTCTTGTCATGCACTGGTGATGAATGTTACCTCCTAGTGACGTCATTTGACGGTCAGTCCCATAATAGTCTACATCAAAACTTCTTTTGACGTCAGTTGTTTGTCCTGTCTTAGCATTTATTTATTTATATACGTAACATTATATCTGACTGAAAATGGTCATTTTCGTTTTAAGGGTTCCAACAGTAATAAAATAATACATATTCCAATATTGCCAATCCTTAATAAAAAGTGCCGCGTTTCGTTTCTATACCTATACCTATATTAACTTACTGATGTTGGTCGTTTAAAATACATAAAGTAGGTATACACAAGAGATTAAAAAACAATTAAACAATGACTTTACGAATTTTGTTACCTAGAATAATAAAACAGAGCTAATAAAACGATATTTATAAGTATAGCGTTGTTTTTGAAAATTTTACCAGTCGGAACGGAACGCAAAATCTGACAATCGAGTCAAAAACCCGTTTTTGATTTCCCGCCTCTTTTCTTTCTGCCTGTGATGCCACGCCTTGAGCTGCTCTTGTTTGCGCGTTACTTCGTATTAATTTTAATAGTTTTAATACTCTAAACTCTATTATAATATGTACGCACTGATACAATTTGCTGAAAAAGACGGAGGCACTGTTTCAATAGTGAACAATCAGTGGCTTACGCCGAGGAGGTGCGAGGTGTATTGGCCGCCTGTAAAGGGAACACAAGCGTTCAATCGCCTTTTAAGTCAGGACGCCACACCTGATGAAAAATGGAAAATATATGGTGTGCAAAAAATTTTTTATGAGACGGGTACGTATTTTCTAATGATTACTTTTACTAACTTTGTGGTTATGGTATGGTCTTATGCTCGAGGGTATCTATTAGAACAGGAGCTGCAGTACCTCTTTGTTATAACTTTACCATTAATTAATTGGCGAGGGAGGCATTAATGCCCAGTCTGGCCATGTATGTATAACTGTGGCTTATACCTAACACGAAATTTCAAGTCTACAATATGTACATTATAATTTAATAAAAAAATTAGAAAATGTTCTCAAATTGTACACTTGAAAATTTTCGTGATATAGGGCCCTAAATGCAAGTCTAAGCCGTGGTCAGTAATTCCTATAGTAAGAATTACTACAACTGGTTTGCACCTCTGAATGTTTGTTGCTACAGAGTTTGTTCTGTTTGAAGCTTTGGCAGTAATGCATTTACATGCATGCAACTGATTTGAATATGTCTTTTCATTTACATACTGGATGTAAGCTTAAACTACCTACAAATTACCATTATGTTACCTACAATAATATGGAGTGTTGAATATTGATACAGTAAAAAAAAATGCATGATTTTTTTAGCTAAGAATAGTAAGGAAAATGACTTGTTTAGCAAATATTGAAACCGGGCTTAAGATGTTTACCACTGTATTAGTGACAGGTTGCAAGCCCATCTCCTAACAGTACTAGATGCCTTACAGATAACGCATTCAGAAAATCAAGATGATGTGAATTCTACCTGCAAAGAAATTCGCAAACTTTAAAATCAATCAATCAATCAATCATTATGAATCATTTAAATCTATTAATTTATAATCATTAAAATGGGTTCTTAAAGAAATAAATTATACCTGAACATACATAAAACACATACCTATTATACAGATGCATTGAAACCTCTTGGGTTTTGATGATTTAAATTTCTCAAGAACAATAGTGCACTTACAATGAGCTTAAAGGCTGCTTTTAAGTCTGTGAAAAATAAAACTATAAAGTAACTGACTTTGTAGTATAGAAAACTGTAAATAGCGATGCCCTTGTAACCTGATAATAAAATGCTGTTCTACAATGTAAATAACTATCCAACTGAGATTACAGTTCCATTGGCTCCTCCCAATGATGTTACAGTTATGTAATGATGGTCTACAAGCGATCTGACAAATGTATTTTTCACCACAGGTTTCATACATTAAAAAACAAGGAGGCAGGGATATTTCAAATAAAGTATCTCGCGTCATGAAGTTTATTTTCACTGACCAGATAGCTGAACAATTTAACTTTTACGGAAAACGATCAAATAAAAAGCCCTTTTACCAACTGCGCCTGCGAGACTGTGTTGTAGGTAAGTTCAACTGTAGTCTCATTCACATTTTTAGGGTTCCGTTGTCAAACTAGGAACCCTTATAGTTTCGCCATGTCCGTCCGTCCGTCCGTCCGTCCGCAGCTTAGCTCAGAGACTCTTGGTGCTAGAAAGCTGTAATTTGGCACGAATGTACATATATTAGTCACGCCAACAAAGTGGTAATATAAAATCTTGAAATAAATTTTTTTTAGTGTACCTCCCCTACGTGTAACGTGGGGATGTATTTTTTTTCTCGTCCACCACATAGGTTTTTCAAAAGTATTGCGGGTTTGTGAAAACAATATTTCGATTAAGGGATGCGTTTATGAAATATTAAGCTTTAAAGCGCTAATTTTTGTTAGTCATTTTAGCCCCCCCCCCCCCCCCCCCTACAGCCAAAACTACAAATACTAAAAATCATCAATGAAAGCACATATAACGAATTTTAAAGGAAAACAAACTATCACGACTAAGTAGACTCGATTGGTTTTTGAGATAAAGGCGACTAACGTGTTTATACTACCTACAAAAACCAGATGTGATAACTTTGAATAGAAAAATTGATAATAATATGGATATTTTTATTAGTCGTTATTAACCGGGCGTACGGGCAACTACGGAACCCTACACTGCGCGTGGCCGGACACGCTCTTGGCCGGTTTTTTAAAAGTTGGAAAAAGTCTAGAATTCCTTGTAGTTTTTTCATTCCCTCTATTCGTCTGTCACACTCTGGAAGTCTGGGACTTGTATTTTTTGATGTTTCTGTAAATAAATTTAGTATTTTATATTTTTTAGATGGAGTTGTGGCCACATCATCTGGAGCCACGGCAAAAGAAGTAGAGGACTATATAAAAATTTGGTTGAAGCATGCCCCAGAACGATTAAAGAAGTCTAAAGACAATAAATAAACCTTAAGTACCCTATTAGGGTTACTTTTTACGATTTTGGTTTAGAACCCTAAAAATGGCAGAAAAAATAAAATACTCAAAGAAGGCTGTAGTTGGTCAACGCCAATTATTAAGAAGAGCATATGAGGCCAAGTTAAATGCTATATCAGATTTACAAGACAGTGCAGCTAGTTGTTGTGAATGCTCTTCCTTATCTAATTTGCCATCTAGTTCACATAATAATCCTCTTCAAAGTTCACAGAACTTCATTGAGGAAGCTAAGTTAAGTGCTATATCAGATGTACAAGACAGTACAGATAATTGTTGTGAATGCTCTTCCTTATCTAACATGCCATCTACTTCACATAATTCTCATCTTCAAAACTTAAGTAATAGCTCTAATTCAATTAAAGAACATGAGATTTCTCTTGAATATAATATTGCAAATTCTGATGATGAGCATACACTATCAGATTCAAATTCTGTTGCCTCTGGGAAAAGTGATGATTTAAAAACCCAGTTGAAACATTGGGCAACTGTTCAGCATCAAATACCGCATAATGCATTAGATAGTCTTCTCAAAGTTTTGTCTCCTTTATGCCCAGATTTACCAAAAGATAGCAGAACATTGTTAAAAACTCCGTTGCGTCTGGAAAGTGCTGAGTTAGATACTGGGGAATTCGTATATTTAGGTCTTTTGTCACAAATCCAAACGCAAATTAAACTGTTTAATAATAGTGTAGAAAGTAGAGAAATTAATATCTGTTTTAACGTTAACGGACTTCCTCTATTCAAAAGTTCTAACACACAATTGTGGCCCATTCTCGGGCTGATTAAAAATTATCGTAATGCTAGACCATTTGTTGTCTCTCTTTTTTGTGGTCAAGCTAAACCTTCACCATTAGATGTTTTTCTTAAGCCATTTGTGGACGAACTTGCTAGCTTACTGGAAAATGGTTTCGATATTGACAATATTCATTATACCGTTAAAGTCCATAGCTTTATTTGTGACGCACCAGCACGAGCTTTTATTAAACGTACTAAACAGCATGGTGGATATTCAGCTTGCGACAAATGTGTCGAGCCAGGCGAATACCGAGGTAGAGTTATATATGAAAGTATGTCAGCATCCAGAAGAACCGATGAATCATTTCGTATGCAGTTAGATGAAGACCACCATGTTGGTGAGTCACCACTTTTACGTCTCCCTATAGATTTGATATCATCATTTCCTATTGAATACATGCATAATATATGTCTGGGCGTAATGCGTAAGATGTTAAATGTTTGGATCGGTGGCGATTTAAATGTTCGTTTACAAAGTTACTTGATTAAAATCATATCTGAGAAACTAATCCATTGTTCGAAGTTTATACCGATTGAATTTAACAGAAAACCGCGAAGTTTAACTGAATTAGCTCGATGGAAAGCTACTGAATATCGAATGTTTTTGCTATATATTGGACCAATTGTTCTAAAAAACGTTTTACCACGTTCACTTTACGAAAACTTTCTTCTTTTTCATTCAGCTGTTACTATTCTTTGTTCAAACAAACATATAAAAGAACTTGGTATAGATTTGGCTCAGGAATTACTATTGATGTTTATAAATCATTCAAAATCCGTTTATGGAATAAAATTTTTAGTTTATAATGTCCACATGTTGTGTCACATAGGCGATGGTGTACGTATATTTGGCACACTAGATAAATATTCAGCATTCCCATTTGAAAATCATTTAAAAAGTTTAAAAAAGTTAGTAAGATCGCCCAACAAGCCATTACAACAAATTGTAAGAAGATTGCAAGAAATGGAATCTTCCATAGTATACGGCTACTCATATTCATCTAACATCTCTGTTTCTGATCGGTTCTATTCTGGATCCGTACCTGAGGAAAGTGTCTATGAATGTTATAAAAAACTTCTATACAGAAAATATACTATGTATGTAGCAGAATATCGTGAACCTGATTGTTATTGTCTTACTAAGGAGAGAAAAGTGTTTAAAATATACAATATCCTTAAAAGTGATAATTTATACATTTATGGAAAGGAGTTTTTGAATTACCAGCCATTCTTTGAGTATCCTTTTAATTCTGTAACTATTGATGTTGTTACAGTCAAAGATTGGTCAGATTTTAAATTGATATCCGTTGATGACATAGTAACCAAATGTGTAGTTATTCCCTATGAAAACTATACTTTAAGTACTCCAATGCTTCATGATTATGATTGTGATTGATAGGTAATTATAATTAAGATTTGTAAATTTAATTTATATAAGAGGACTTTAATTTAGAATAAAAATACATTGAGGAATGATTTTTTTTTAAATTACAAACCATATATTCCACATGCTCGTACATGTATTAATAACACTGCGAGGATCTGCACATACAAAATTGTATGTGTAGATCCTCCCTACTTTCAAGTCCTCTCGTTACCTGCCGTTACATACCTGTACCGAGGTATGCAACATTTGCATTTGCATTTGAGAGTGCGAGAGCGACGGATGCTTTACCCACCGCGATAAAGGCGACCATAATACGGGCACAGACTACATCCTAGTGACGTTGCTATACACCAAGTATATGACGTCACTCTAACGTAAGTGTGGGCCGTGTTCGGTGGGTACGTCCTAGTGAGGTCTCCATAAATTAGGTTAATGACGTCACTCTAACGTCAGTGTTGTACGTCCTAATGACGTTTCTATGACTTAAGTGTATGACGTCAATCTAACGTCAGTGTTGTACGTCCTAATGACGTTTCTATGACTTAAGTGTATGACGTCACTCTAACGTCAGTGTTGTACGTCCTAATGACGTTTCTATTACTTAAGTGTATGACGTCACTCAAAGTCAGTGTTGTACGTCCTGATGACGTTTCTATGACTTAAGTGTATGACGTCATTTAAACGTCTGTGCCGACGTCTTACTGACGTCATGAAAAGACGTCACGAGGCTGTGACAAATTGTCGTCACCTGATGGGCCTACCCGACGTCATAGAATGACGTCCTGTACGTCGAGTAAGACTGTAAATGGACGTAATATTGACGTCGAAATGCTACCTGGGCTCTACCATGCTACTTGATTGTAACTGCAATACCAGCTATGATTATATTTTTGCTTCTTTCAAACCGTTCTTGAATCTCTGCTGCATGACTATGCAGCTTGTTGCTATTGACGTTGTTGGCCCCACAGAGGAAATGTTTGTCTTTACCAGAGCTATATCGCCTTGAAGTAAAGTAATTTATTCTTCAGTTCCATTTATCTTGGTATCTAGGTTGTTTATACAATACAATACAATACAAATACTCTTTATTGAACCAAAAATTAAAAAATTAAAACAGAACATGGAACAGTACATTTAAATCATACAACAGGCGGTCTTACAGCTAAATAGCGATATCTTCCAGACAACCTTGTAAAAGAAATAAATGAGGACACAAATTCATGGCAGGCGGTGTAAACTAATTCGTTTAGAACTCAAACTAAATAACTACAAGAAACAATTAAATTAATTCAATTTTGAAATTAAAACTATTTATAAATAGACTAAATATAAATACATAAAGTAAGTAATTTAGTAAATACATACTGAATACATATAATTATACATCTATATAATATATAGATACATACATCCTCCAAAACAGCCAAACAATGACAACAGACGAAGCATGAGATAGAACAAAGAAAAAAGTAAAGGAAAGAATAGAAAAACTACGGAAGTGATAGAAAAAAATGGTTATGTGAGTTTTAATATTATTATTCAGTGAGTGCTGGGTAGTAGATTTTAACTCGTTTAGTTGGTCTTTAATGGCAATTATATTTTGATTAATCATTTGCAGATTTTCATTTTGTGACTTAAATGACTCTTTGCGTATTCCCATTAATTCTTTCTTCAGATCATCAAATTGATGGGCAAGATCATTTTCAGGTGATTTCATCTTGCGGAGAGATGTATTCTTCGAATCTACGTCACTGGCGTCCAGAACTGTCAGATTCGGATAAGATTCGCATTTTTGGTAGTCATATTGCTGATTATTTTATGTCAAGTAGAAGACTTTACTAAGCTTACTTAAATCGTTCGCATACACTGATACTTAATCATAAGTAGTTACCCGCTCCGCTCGCCGCTCCGATTAGTAATATATGCGTGATCCTTAGTTTCGCCCGCACAATAGATCTTGCGATAAGGAAAGTAAGTAGCCTGTGCTTATTCACGGGCACTTACTAATTATGTACTTTTTCTTATTGACTTTAAGGTATGAAATGTAATACACTTAATGAATTAAATATTTTAAAAGAAACAGTAACACGTCCACTCACAGCGCACGTCCAGTTAGTTGTTTCCAGTTAATAATGATATACATATTTTGACAGTCGCAAGGGAATCGCAACCTATATGTAGAGTACTTCCCCTTGACCTAGAATCATGAAATCTGACAAGAAGCAATGTCTTATAGCACAAGGAAAGACAAAATCCGATAATGGTAATTTTGTAGTTACATCACAACAAAAATAGTTTACTCTGTAATTACAATCTAAATTGCAGTTTATAAACTAACCACGACCTATATCGATGTATATTGTAGGTATAGGGACAATATTTTTTCAATGGCGAAGTTAAGTTTGTCACTCAATCCAAAATACAGATTTCAGAATCAGAATCAGAATCAGAATAATCTTTATTCAAGTAGGTTTACAAATAATAAACTCTTTTGAAACGTCATAGTAGCGACTTAGCCTAAATTGACTGCAGGTTCATTCAAATCGCGACCGATCAGAGAAGAACCTGTAAGAAACTCTGTCGGATGTCTTTTTTTTTTCGACGTTCGCAACCTTTTGTCGTAAGGACTAAACATTTTATTACAAGCAATTCAGTCCCAAGCATTGTTATCATTAATATAGTCTTTAATACTATAATATGCTTTAGAAATTAGTTTACGCTTAACGTAACTCTTACATTTATTTACTGATAGTTCAGTAACATTACTTGGGAGCTTATTATAGAACCTAATACAATTACCCATAAAAGAGTTTTTTATTGTACCTATGGAGCCGCGTGAAGGGATTTTTTGGCGTATCCGATTCGCACTTGGCCGTTTTTTTAATAATAAAAGTTGTTTGCACATCATCAACCGAACTACACACCACTTCCCAATAGTTCGGTTTGACTAGAGGGTAGATTTGCTGAACACATCACAATTTTAGAAATAAGGCATCTCATACTTACAATCTTGAGTTTCTACAATAAACGGTCGTGCAGTCATGTCCAACCTCTTGGAAAATCCTAACAAACAAATCATTATTATTTGTCACGGATAACTCAAAAGAGAAATTAAGAAAAGGTCTTATTAATATATTCACAAGATAAATGACAAAAGCTCACGTCAAACACAGGTGTGACATAGTTGTCTACGTTGTGTAAGGTAAAATATTTTGAGAGGTTTTATGGCTCAATTCGGACCGAATTTAGCACGACTTTCTTACACGACTGCCCAAAAAAGGAGTGTAATGTTTTCAAGATTCATGTATGTCTAGTTGCGAGTTTCTTTATTTCTCATTAACTTCCCAATGCCTGAACCTGAACTTAAACGTATGCATCATTGGATTTGTAACGCGAGTAACATAGGCTTGTTGTCTTAAAAAAACATGTGGTGGCAATGGTATCAAAATAACAAAGTGTAAGACGAGTCACGCTTCGGGGCGAACAGAAACGACGTGGGTTAAAACTGTTAGAAATATTTACTATAAACGTACAGTCTTTTGCTAACGAATATCACTTAAGTAACAGCAGGCGTTTCGACGGAGACACCGCACTACTACTAAAGTAGGGTTTTGTTTGCTAGGATTACAATGGAAGGTGTTCAATTGCTTGAAGGCAGCCAACCAAGTGCAATACTTGCTCCTAACGAAAGTTCAAAAGTTAAGTTTTTCATTATTGTTATAAGGATTCTAGGTTGACCAAACACTTGCGCGATCTAGTTCGACCCCAGCGCCATCTAGAACTTTGTAACTACAGTCCTTTATAGCGCTGAGCCTGCGACGATGGCGCGTGTAATCGGGTAGCTCGCGACATCTGTTTCACACTTGATGTACTACAAAAGTTTCGTAAGTAATCGAATCTGAATGTTTTTTCAATCATCACCTAGAAATTGAAGAGTGGGCTTCAATAATATACAACACTAAGGTCCTATTTTGAGTCATTTACGAGTAACACTCATTTAAATTTTATGTTGCATAGTTCCGCTATTCAATAATAATAGGTGTAATATGAATGTGTTGAACATAAAATCGAATATGCATGGTTTTTTTTTCAATTGTCTTCTAATAATTATTTTCACTATTATTTTTATTAACTACAGTCCTTTATAGCGCTGAGCCTGCGACGATGGCGCGTGTAATCGGGTAGCTCGCGACATCTGTTTCACACTTGATGTACTACAAAAGTTTCGTAAGTAATCGAATCTGAATGTTTTTTCAATCATCACCTAGAAATTGAAGAGTGGGCTTCAATAATATACAACACTAAGGTCCTATTTTGAGTCATTTACGAGTAACACTCATTTAAATTTTATGTTGCATAGTTCCGCTATTCAATAATAATAGGTGTAATATGAATGTGTTGAACATAAAATCGAATATGCATGGTTTTTTTTTCAATTGTCTTCTAATAATTATTTTCACTATTATTTTTATCACTAACAGGAATGATATAAAAAAACAAATAATTTTAAACAATTCATAAACACGCATGTCATGCCTTAAAGCCGATTTAAAAAAGCAATAATAAGCATTGCGATCAATGTGATAATATGCCTAACAAAGAAGGGAATCAGGAGATAACCAAATTTGTATTGCGGTCGAGGGACAATTTTGTAGAACATTATCTTGAAAGTCCCCGACTGCGATACATGTTTGGTTAACTCTTGATACCCTTTTTTGTTTGGCATGTTATCACATTGATTGCACTTTGCAATGCTTGTTATATTATGTTAACCCTTCAAAACTATGAACATTAACAATCACATATAAAATAACCAATTAAATCTAAAATTAGTGGTCATAGTTTTCCTTTTAAATTCGTTAACAGTGCTTTCATTTAAGCTTTATTCCAGATTTAGAACTTGATTTGGAATATGTTAAGGTATATTCAAAATAAATCAAGTTCCGTTGACAGAGATCACACATATCTCAAATATCGATTTTGGAAGCAATCGGTCTAGTAACTAGAAAGTTCAAGATGGCGGCTACTTTTTCTCATTCTGTCAATGGATTCGTTGTTTTTGACCAAAGGGATCTCTAGCTATATCTATTTTGGAAGCGAACAGTCGATTAACTTAAAAGTTCAAGATGGTGGTTTTTTTTTCTCATTCTGTCAATGGATTCGTTGTCGGAGACTAAACAGATCCCAAATACCGATTTTGGAATCAATCAGTCAATTAACTAGAAAGTTAAAGATGGCGGCTACTTTTTCTAATTCTGTCAACGGATTCGTTGTCGGAGACCAAAGGGATCTCTAGATATCTATTTTGGAAGCGATCAGTCGATTAATTAAAAAGTTCAAGATGGCGACTACTTTTTCTCATTCTGTCAATGGATCCGTTGTCAGAGATCACTCAGATACCCAAATATCTATTTTGGAAGCAATCGGTAGAGTGGCTAAAAAGTTCATGATGGTGACTGCTTTTTCTCATTCTGTTTGGATTCCTTCTTGGGGACCGCACAAATGCCTAAATATCGATTTTGAGCTATCTACACTCGGCGTCAAAAATATCGCCCCTCCGCGAAAATCAGATTCAAGCTAATCTAGACCTTAGCGAAACTATGTTACATAATTAATATTAAAATCAATTAAAAGCACGTTTAATGTGTTTTAAATTAATAATGTTTAATTTAAACAAAACGTAATGGCTTGTGAATCAGAGCGTTTCGAAAAAAAAGTGCACAAATACTCGTTTGAAGGGTCGCGAGTTGTGCCCTTTTCCAGGGGTATAAAATGCCTGTACAAGGTCAAATGTCAATCATTCACTATCCAGACGTCGAAGAGAACACATCTAAGGAACTCAAGCAAGAAAACACCCCTCGAACATGGAGACCACCGCTGCTGAATCAGCTCAAGTGGTTGCACTACTGAAAGCAGGAGTTCGGCAGTGTGATGTCGCTCGGCAACTCAATTTAAGCCGTCATGCTGTCCGCCGAGTATTTCAGCGGTTCCAGGAGACTGGGGGCTACATCAGAAGACGTGGGGCTGGTCGGCGACGCTGCACATCCGAAAGAGATGATCGCTTCATCGTGACATCATCTCTACGCAATCGCTTCGCTAGTACTGTTGAGGTGCAACAACGCCTCAGAGAAGCTCGAACAAGATCAGTTAGCATCTCTACGGTTAGAAGAAGACTGCGGGAGAAGGATATCGTGGCTCACAGGGCTGCTACAGGCCCAATGTTGACCGCACAGCATCGCAGAGATCGCTTGCAATTTGCCCGCGACCACGTCGATTGGGCGTTTGAGCAATGGAGGCAGGTTCTCTTTACCGATGAGACGAGAGTCTGTCTTTATTGCAACGACAGGCGGGCCAGAGTCTACAGAAGGTCGGGCGAACGATTTGCTCAAGCCTGTATTGAAGAGACAGTGGGCTACGGAGGTGGCTCTCGCATGTTCTGGGGGGCATGTCTATAGACGGCAAAACCGACCTTGTCTGCGTCTCCAGGACTGGAGGCACTCGCGGCCAAGGGTCCCTGAATGCTCGCCGATACATTGCCGAGATCCTGGAAGAGCATGTGATGCCATATGCGGGTTACGTCGGCTCTGGGTTCACATTAATGCACGACAACGCTCGCTCCCACACTGCATTAATTGTTCGGGGTTATCTGGAGGAGGTCGGGATTCCCGTTTTGCCGTGGCCAGCCAGGAGTCCTGACTTAAACCCGATTGAACACCTTTGGGACGAGCTGAAGCGACGGGTTCGGTCACGAGATGCCGCCCCTACCACCCTGCAAGATCTTCAGGACGCAGTCATCGAAGAATGGGGCAACATTCCACAAGAGGACATCGTAAAGTTGGTGCGATCAATGAAAGACCGTTTAGAGGCAGTGATAAGGGCAAGGGGGGGTAACACTAGGTTTTAAGTTAATTTTAGGCACTTTTTGTAAAATTTTGTTATCCATTTATTGTTGTAAATTTAAACTTGAATAAACATTTTTCAACTGTTCGCAATGTCATTTCCTTTAATTTTTGACCCCAAGGAAAAATCCTTTTTTTTTTAAATTTCCTAAAAAAACACTTTATTACCTTTCAAATGATACCTAACAATCATATAGTTGTCCTTGATCACATAGGGTTTAAAGTCGGTTATAATTATTTTCCGAGGAGGGGCGATATTTTTGACGCCGAGTGTACTAAACAAAAAACTTATTAAATTATGAGGACAACACCAACTCTCAGTTGCAAAGTAGGTACAGCTACCTATTTATATCAACAAGCACATTACATTTTTTTACCAGTATCGGTAGTTTAACAAATCAGTCACATCACTACTTAAGATAATGCCGGGGTTAGACAAAGACGGAATTGTAAAAAGTAGTATGCGAAAGAAAGAGACAACTGTTAAAAGACGCGCGTCGAGCGTTTACCGTCTCCATCTTTGCAACCTTTACTAAGTTTTTAATTATTATTCTTTAATCGTTTTAATAAAGTAAAAATAGCCTACCTAGAACACTAGACGTCTTGCTACTTTCCACACAACTTAACCATATAAAATATGGCATTTTTTAACACTTTATTCGCTAATTAATTAGTCAAAATATAACATGTTACTGCGTCAACGGTCGACCGCGTACTAAAAGACTGTTTGGGGGCGTGGCGGCCGGTTGCTGCTTTTTGAGCATATGCTTGGCTTACGGGGGCGCCCCAATGATAAAGGAAGTGAATGGATATGGCACGTTGACATATAAAAATAATCCGTTATAAAAATACTATGCATTCCGACACCGAACACTCAAAAATAATGTTATCTTTTTAACTTACTTCTATGTTCCTAAATAAAAAGAGATGACAGTACGTCAGCCAGTGCAATAATGGCAACATTTATAATTTGACGTTCATACAAATACCTAACGTGCCTAGTCAGCCATGTTTAGTTAGCTTGTCATAAGTATCTGATGTGTCAACCGTGCCGAATTCACTTAAAAAAGATTAATATCTTGTTTTCCGTATTATATATTGCCCAAAGTTACACATGGATTGAAAGAGAAACTTCATCGTAATGTCTCTTAAGGGTAGTTTGTTAGGATGTGGTGCATAAAACAGCAAAAACCAGAAATATTTAACATTTCACCGGTAAGTTTAAGTTTATGTTAAAATATTGGTCAGTTTTGTCATTATTGGGGGACTTACATATGTAGTACATTATTGTTAATCCATAGATCAAGATTATAATACGATTTGCCTTTTATTTACAATATTTTGAAAGTAAACAAACCGATGAATTTGACAGCTAAGGTTGTTCTTAAAATATCGAAAATAACTTGGAAATTTCTCATCATGACAATTAATGTTAAAATAACATGTTTTTTTCGTTATTGTATCATATAGAACGTATATGGAATGTGCCAAAGAAAGCAAAGAACCATTTTTCATCATGGATTACTATTTTTAAGGATTTTGGGAAAAAGTTTACTGAGATAGTTTCATTCCGAAATTATTTAAATAAAATAATATTTCCCGGAATGAGTATTGACTAAATTATGTACCTACCAAAAACCATCTAAGACAGCACCAAATATTTTTATTTCTTTACTTGAAGACACGTTAGCCTAGTTGGTCGTGACCCTGCCTTCGAAGCCAACGGTCCTGGATTTAAATCCCGGTAAGAGCGGATATTTCGCTGCTTTAATACAAAAGCGCCACAAATCAAAAACAAATACAATTAGATTTAAAACTTTAAGTAAATAGCGTTCTGAATTTAAATGCAACAAAGATTCATTTTGATTTGTGGCGCTTTTGTATTAAAGCAACGATTTGTTACGGTCTGATAATATAAAAAGTCATATTTTTAAAAAAATGCAGGAGTTCAAGACTGGTAATACACGATTATTTAAGATTATTGGCACTGTTTTGAATAAACACAAAAGTAAAAAAAATATTGTTAATATTTTTGTTGCTTTGATTCTTGTATTTTATCACGAAGTGAACTTAACGAGTGTTTATTTATGAAAGGAATAACTAAGAAAGAAATTATACTTTTGTTGCTTTGTACTTTTATTTATATTAACTCACTCGAACTATATTTACCTACTGAACCCGTGAAATACTTCATCTAGTCTTCATCATCGGTTCCACTTTACCAAATAAAGAAGTTAGGTTGACACGAACGCGCTTCAACGCGCGGTCGAAGCGTTGAAATGACAGGCGGCTCGTGTCAAGACCTTGCCTGCGTTGCATGGCGGCACGCACGGTCATGTATACGGTAGCACTACTTTGTTAGAATCTTGTACAGCGCGCCGCGTCAACCACGTGTTCATGTGAACCTAGCCTAAAGCTTTTGGAATGCAAATGCTGAAAATAGCAAAATATGTCCCCAATTTTTGAGGAGTTCCGTCGTTTACTCATGGATTCCATCATCAGATCACTCCAACTTTTCTATGGGACCATTTACGACCTTTCCTTTCCTTTAAGGTGGAAAGGGCCCACTGTGCTGAGCCCTTCAGATATCCCACTGCTACAGCATCTTTATACAGGACATGCGAAGTGCTGAACGTACTGAACCGACGAGTTGAGAACCTCCCATCCATATGGTTGGTTTATCGATAACTTTATTATTACTATCGAATCGGGGCAGCACTTAAACATGTGACAGTCCGCCATTTAATGTTTGCTATGGTAGTTTAGGTAGGCACGTTTATTCTGTAGGTATGTCATATCCATTCTCTTTCTTTATCATTGGGGCACCCTTGTACGAGTATACGGGGTCTATAGGTTAAGTGGTCTGTGTTTGTTTTATACTAAGTAAAGCATGGTTCATTTAGAATCACCACGTATACATTTATTTAAAAAATGATTCTTCCCGCTACAAAAGCTAGCTGCCATTAGGTACTCAAAAAAGGTACTAGTGGTAATAGTGGTATAAAACCAATTAGGTCGATTACGTGCCTCGTGACATCAATCCTCCAAATTGTCCACAGTTTCGACCAATTGAGAACTACTGGGCAATTATGAAAGGGAAACTCAAAAAGAGTGGCAAAATAGTCAAAGATGTAAATTCGTTGCGATCTACATGGAATCTTCAACCCAAAAAAGTAGATGGGATCTTTTACGAAAAAAGTTCGGAATTACATTCATGGTTTTGACAACTGAATATTGTTAGCGCAAAATGTAAAATAATAATTAAAAAAAAAAACATACTATATGTTTTATTTCATCAATTATAATATGTACCAATTCTAAACGAACTGTGCATAATGTAAAAAAAGATGAGTTGCGTATGCGGCTGTAGGCAAGTCCAAAAGTGGTGAAGTTTCCCGCGGCGCGGGCGAGGCCGCGCCTACGCGCTAGGCGCATAAGTCGTGACTCCGCGCGGCGGAAGCGGCGGGTCGTTATTAGTGAATTTAGATATTCATATCAATCGATAGCAACTTTATACTAACTTAATATCATGACTGCGGATACTATGTTGATATAAGTATTCCTTGGGTAGTGCGTCTGTAGGAACTACGAAAGGATTTTGCGAAAATCGACCTCAACGGGAAGAAAAAGGAGGAGAAGCGAGAAACTAAAGAACATAATTACTTATTTATTAGTGAGGAGCTTCATTTGAAAGTTGCATTCGCTTGGTTGTTATGGTGTCGACGTACTCTGGCCATCGTCAGAGTGATGGCGACCACTTATGGCAAAGTCAATTGGCGACGTTTAAGTAATTTGCCATCGATTTCCTACGTCTTACTAAACGTTTATTTTCTCCAAATAATAAACATGAAGTAATAGGTATGCCAGGGATTTCCGGCTTGTTTCGTGGCTGCTGCCGGTGAAAGTTCGCGCGTGGGCGGGCGCCGGCGCCTCGCAGGCCGCAGCCCGAGATGCCGGTCGCCTTCACCTCGGCCAGGCCTGCTACCAGTCGTGCTTTGTGTCGATGACCTGTTCGCTTTCCTCTACTTTAATGCAACACAACTGATTAAAAAGTATTTTACCCAAAAAGTCCTACTTACTTCGATCGTAACTTCATTATTGTTGCTGAACCTTATTATAGCACAAAGTTGTTTAATTAGGACAGTCCGAAGCATCTGTAGTTGCCTTGCCTGCTCATTCTCACTTCATGATCGTAAATATATCATGATATATTTACGATCATGAAGTGAGAATGAGCAGGCAAGGCAGGTACGGCATGCCGTACTAGATACTTACGTGCAAGAGCTCTTTAAAAAGTACTTTGGGTTCGGGTAAAGACGGTAAGACTGGAGCATAAGAGCGTATTAGAGAGCGGGAGAGAGAGTTAGGCACACAACCCAAAGGCGCCTTTGAAAAGCTTTGCTCTGTAGGTCCTGCAAGTACAGGACCTCCAGAGCCGGACCAAACCTAAAAATATAACTAGTGGTGACCACACAATTAGTAGCATTTTCCTACACATTTGCCTACAATTATGACCGGAATTCAAAAGCAACCTACCTACGTGGTGACCCTGTCGTAATGTGTACAATTGTACATATAGTGACGCTGGTACAGTCGAAGCCATAAATATGTTTACAATTTAGTACCTTGTCACTTTCTTTCACTGTGACAATATCGTATATAATATTTGAAATTGTCTCAGTGAATAAAAGTGACAAGGTACTAAAGTGTAAACACATTTATGACTTCGACTGTACATACATTCAAAGCAAGGACATTAATATCTATATAGCCATCGTATCAAATACATGGACGTTATTGCAAGTGGCATAAAGGTTTATATTTTATGCCCTTGACTGTACAATTTGCATAAAGCCGCAGTGGGGCGTGCGCGTCCCTATACAAATAATAGCTCCGTCTTCGCCACGCGTTTGAAATGCTTTTTAGTAGAGGAACTTTCAGCATCGCGCCACCTCGGCTCTTAGTGCGTTTACGGCTTAAATGTCAGTGTCAAGTGGGCCCTGTATCTGCACCTGTATGTAGACGCGGCGCTATCTAGTTTACATCCTGCGTCGGCGACACAGCAAGTGCAGAACTGTCGTCTAGCGCGCGAAATAATTACCAACGTGTCCAGTAGTGTCCATTCGCATAAACAAGAGAGGCTAAATTGCTTACAAATCGCACAGCAGGTACTAAGCTAAGCGCTCAGGGCCCCCGCGGCACTCGCGGCGTGCGTCGCTTGCTGCACGTAACCAATACCCGCCGAATGTTCATTCACTTTTAACACGTTCCCGGTCCGGGTGCCCCCAATGTGAGGTCATGAACAATTTGACCGTGCTTCCACTATGGGGTCATATCCCTATACTGAATGGACATGTTGTTGGAACTGTCAGTTGGAATTGTGACATTGTCAGATCGTTTTATATGTATAGGGACAGTTTCCGTGTTAAAAATGTTAAAATCCGACCTTGAATCGTAGTTCACCGTGAATTACCTATTTAAGGTTATTCATACTATTATTATAAATTTGAAATTAACTATGTCTGTTTGTAACGCTTTCAAGGCTAAACCGTTGGATGCAATGCCGTTGATCTCAATGAAATTAGGTTTTGGAGATAGCTTGAACCCCGAGGAGGGACGTAGGGTAGTTACTTTTGACCGCGAGTAGCGACAAAAGACTTCTACGCGGACGGAGTCGCAGGCAAAAGTTTGTATATATTTGATGGAAGTGTATGAAGTCGAAATCATGCGGTGAAATAAGTAACGACCCCTTCAGACTCGTGGTTACACCATTTTGTGACACCAGTGTGAAAACGAGAAATTTATTATCCTCGTAGCCACACCACTTTAAAAAAGATCGCACGGTGGTTTGCCCTCCCAGCCTGCTGCAAAACTAACGTAATCTAAACCTACCTACGTATTCTATTATAGATGTTTTCCCGCACTAGTAGTGTGACCACAAGTCTCAAGTTTTAGTAACTTACTATTGGTCACACTAAACGGTGTGGCTACGAGGAAAATAAATTACTCGTCATCATCACACTGGTGTGACTACCAGGTGAGACTACGAGTCTGACCCGGTAACGACATCCAATAACATTAATTATGTTATTCACCAAACGACTTCAAAAAGGAGGTTCTATCACAGAATTAAAATTACTATCTACAAATAGCCACGCCAGCGTAAGTACTGATGCATTGGGTTTCACACAAGTCTTCTTTGGTTTACGCGGCGACGAAAAATGGCTAAACTTTTATATATAGCAGAAATGATGCGATCGAAAATACATGAGTCACAGCTCGAAGCATGACACTAATCTGGCTTCACCCTTATGGCGGCACTAAACTTGGCTGTTATTTGACAAATTTTCTCGTTGCATCTCTTTTATTCAGGGTTTATGGTGTTACTGTAATTTCTTAGGATAGGCATGTGACATTATGAAAACGCAATAAATTGAATTGAATTGAATTGAATTCAGTAGACCATGGCCTCTATTCTACTCCGTTATAACGATATCGCGTTTGACGTGTTTCAGATCGCGTTTGATCGTTTATAACTCGGCCGCCATTATGTCAAAGACAAGAGTTATCTTCTTCTTCTTCTCTTTTAATGGCAGCCACAGACAAGATTTATCAAAACGTTGACAATACGGAAACACTTCTTTCACTTTAGGCTTATGTCAAAAGTAAGAGATACAAGAACCGTATTTGAAAACGGCGTTTTGGCATGATAAAAGTGGCTTATTCCTTCCTCTCTATCCTTGGTATTACTTGTATGCGGCACGTTTAGTGCGAGGTTTGTCACCACGCCACGAAAACATCAGTCATCACATCATTCCTTTAATACAATGAAATGGTTAATTTGATAACATACAGGTGCAATCTTTAAGTGTAGCCAGGCTATTATTTCGTAAATAGGTATAACTGATATCCAAAAACTTTAAAGGATATAGCCGGGTTTGTATGGGACACTGGCCCCAAGAGCCAAATCGATTACCGTTTTGCCAATTGATAAGCCCAGATGTAAGATGCTATTTCATAAAAAAAACCCAAATTGCTGCAGGTTTTTGAGACAATTTTAAAAAACGAAAATTGTTTATTTTTTCTATTATATAAACTACAGAACCGATTTTTTTTAAACTTGCACACATTATGTATCATCGTATGACATCATAAACAAATATTGAAAAAAAAATATATTTCCAAATATCTTTATAAGTAGTAAGTATAAAATTTTCACTTTTAAGTTTTCAATTATAAAAAAAAACCTTTCCGAGATACCACCCACCAACTTTGGTTATATTATGTAATCGTTTTCAATGATAATGTAAGTCAATTCTGAACAAATATGTAGGTACGTTAAATCGATCATAGTCATATTATTAATTTGGCGATTACGTACCTTTATTGACTGACTTTATAGTAAGATTAACCGAGTGCATATGTTACTAACTCTCTGGTCGTTAACTGTAACAATTAGAATTAGTAGAAATATTAAAACATATATGTTTCGAGCAAGTACAGCTTCCAACAAGTATTCTCAGAACGCTATTTTTGGAAGTTATGTCGTTTGGCGAGGTGTTTCCGGAAGAAGAAGGAATTGTTTTACTTGACCAATGCTCGCATTGTAAGTTTCATAGACAGAGTGATGGTTATACACGTTATACTGTGGAATACAACGAATTATTTTGTCAGTGCTGTGCAGGAAAATTATTTTATGTAGAGGACAATATTTAATGAGTAGTAAAATAGGTAGGTAGGATACTTGTTAATTTGTAATTCAAGTGTAATAATTACTTTAATAGATACGCTATCACTCAAGTAGAGGCGTTGTGTTTGTTTGAATAATAATTTCACATAATAATCTATTTAAATGTCGACAAATAATCGTAGCTGCGACAGCTGTAAGAAACAATACTATAAAATATTAGGTAAGAAGAAAATTTTACTTTAACCTGCAGACGTCGACTTCTTTTCTATTTCATAAGCACAGAGTTTCGGCATTGGTGATTGTATTTGTGGATCCTGTCGAAGTAAAGCCTATCATAAAAAACACCATTGGTTGATGCAAACACAGACATTGAGATCAGCAACGAGGATGAAGACCTAACATTCTCAGATCATCTGAATAAACCCATTCGTGTTGAATCCGTTGAGTTACCAATCCAAAGAACTATATCTACACCGCTGTTGTTGTATTTGCTTTAACTTAGTAAACCTACAAAAAATACCTAAAAAAGCTAGACAACAGGCATACATTCAGAGAAAAATATATATACCTACAGATAACAGATTTTGTCCTTCACATATCATAAATGGCCAGTTTTATCGACTGTGATATCGGAAGAACCGGAGTTGGACAACATGAGATCAACACTGGTAGAATCATGCTTGTCCGACCACCTCCTCAGCGAGTCACTGTAGCTCGCGATATGAGGAAGAACAGATTTACTGAGCCATCAACCAGTCCTTGGTGTTCACCGGTAGTTCTGGTTAAGAAGAAGGACGGGACCATGAGATTTTGCGTTGACTACCGCCGACTTAACGATGTGACCAAGAAGGATTCTTATCCACTACCTCGAATTGACACACGTTGGACACTTTGAACGAGATGAAACGGTTTTCCACTTTGGATTGGAAAAGTGGGTACTTTCAAGTGGAAATCAAGGACCAAGATACAGAGAAAAAGGCTTTTCCGACCGAAAAAGGACTGGCAGTTAAATGTTATGCCGTTTGGACTGTGTAATGCACCAGCAACTTTTGAGAGATTGATGGAACAAATAAATACTTGCTGGTTTCATAAGAGATACTTGACTGGTTTATCTGGATGATAATTGTTGGTAGAGATTCGATGATCACCTTGGAAAATTGGAGCAAGTTTTCACTATGCTACGAGATGCAAACCTGAAACTTACTCCGAAAAAATGCTTGCTTTTTAAGCGCAAGGTGAATTATTTGGTACATGTAGTGTCAACAGATGGTATCCAGACAGATCCTGAGAAGGTAATCAACGTTGGATTGGCCGACACCAAGGGACAAGACGGCAGCTCGTGCCTTTTTGGGACTTTGCTCGTACTATCGGCGTTTCGTAAAAAACTTCAGATAAAGCGAAGCCCTTGCACCAGCTGACGGAAGAAAAACGACGGTTTGACTGGAATGATCAGTGTTTGCCGATCTCAAATAAAGGCTTTGTGGAACTCCTATATTGGGATATCCAGACCCTGAGACTGATTTTATTGTTGATGCGAATGCGAGTAATATTGGTATCGAAGGAGTCTTGTCACAAAAGAAAGGGGATCAGGAACTTGTAATTGCCTACTTTAAGAGTGCGCCGAGGCAACGATACGTAATTACGAAAAAAATGCGTTCGTTTGATCGCCTGCTGCATTGTTTTTACAGAAGCTTTAGTTATGCAATTCATATGTAAGATATTTAAGGAATCACTCTATCCATCATACACTTTAGAAACACGATTACTTGTACTTCCCTCGATAAAAAAAAACATCCAAAGATACCTCACAAAATAAACACTTAGTACGGCGTAATTACTTCACGAAAGATCATCAGTTTTGGATTTACAATAAAACTACACGTCTTCTATAACGTCTACACTTTACATTTTTAAAATGTTTTTATTTTACTAATATGAAGGAAATACCTAAATCGCACGCGTTTCGTCCATTTTAGCCAGAGCCGTCACGTTTCCCCCATGTCCGCATTAGTCCTGCTTCGGCCGTAGGACGTGGAGGCTGTGTCGCTTGTTAGTTGGTTGCGTTTCGAGCGAATTTTTGTGATTATTCACTTTACTTTAAATGGGGAACAAACACAACCAAAAAAGGAAGAGAAGGGGTTGGCAAAAGCACAATGCTAAACGCTTGCGTGAAGAAATGAAGTAAGTTAAAATCGTAAACCTACTGATAGTGGAGTCGTTCTAAGAAACCTGATTTGACAGTTGTCAAAATGCCACGCTAAGGGAGGAGAAAATAAATCGGTAGCAACATAGACTGATTTTCGAGATGTATCGATTTGTATTACTAAAACTTTGTAATCGTTTAGTTGTAGTCTTGATGTTTTGGGCCAAAATTGGTTTATTTACACAAATAATTGTAAACAACACGCGAAGTTCTTTCAGTTAGTAGATATATAAAAAATACACTTCTATGGTGAATATTTACCAAGATATAAAAATAGTTTAGCTAAAAAAACACATTCACAGGCAAAACAGGCTTCTTAGAACGACCCGAGGTTTTTTTTACTATAATTAATTATATAATATTGTTACTTCTTGGGATGGTTTCAATATTTCTGGAGCAAGACATCTCCAGAAATCTGAAGACAAAACCGTAAGTATACTCAGTACCTAACAACTATATTTCAACAAATGAGTAAAATTGCAAAATTATTCATATTTTTTTATTTATAGGGTTAATGTTCCAGTTGTTGGCACTTTGCTACAAAACGAAGAGTTACCTAATGAACCGGTGAGGTATGCGTAAAAATAGTAAGAGGTGTATAGGAAAACATTTTAATAAATTTACTATGAATTTCCACATTATCTTTATATTTTTTCAATTTACAGAGTAAATGAATTGGTTGACATCGATTATAAAATTTACCACACAATGGAATTGTAAGTCCCAAATACGAATTATTTTTATAGAATGAGGATTACAAAATTTCATCCAAAAACCAATTCTGTTAATAAATAAATTATAGTTAAATCAAAACATTCTGTTTTATTACAGGATGCCAATGGACCAAATTTCTTGTCTTTTAGTGGATGGAGAAATAGACAATGACATTGTTTACTCACACAGACAAAATAATGCCGTGAAGTAAAATCCGATATTGATTATTGTTGTTTCTTGTCCTAATATTTTTTTCTAAAGATACCTGCGTACATTATTCATTACATTATAGACATACATACATTAAGTAGGAACTTCTAAATATGTGATTGATACAGCGGCTTTAAGTTTTTAGTTTTTTAAAACATCAATTTAATTTTATACTTTATAGTGATCAGAATCAGACATTGAATTTTTTGCGGAAATAATCATGGATAAACATTCGTACATCAGGTCAAACTAAGACCCTTTTTTTAAAGACGGTTAAAATACCAAAACCTTCTCCTATGTGAAACAAATACTTTTCTGAAAACCGCATTAAAATCCGTTCAGCCAAACGTGAGATAATAGCGGACAAACATACATACATACATACAGGTCAAACTGAGAACTTCCTTTTCTTTGAAGTCAGTTAAAAATAATAACTTGAAGAAAGGGTCGATGACTGGGATTTTTGCCCTACTTAGCCGTTCTATTACTTTACATTAGGTATTGAGTTCACTTTATTTTGTGCTTAGAATATTGTCAATATAGGTAATTAGGTTTTATTTCATTTCAATATACAGTCACATTAAATCACGGGGTTTTTGAGCCACCATAGAACTCTGTCCTAATGACAGCGTCAAGTCACGCAAAAGAAATTATTTACGTCAAAATTTACCGTCAACTTTCTAAGAAAGGGTTCTCCCGGTAACCTTCGGAGAGGGAAGATGGCCGATTGGAAGATGTACGGCTTTTACTTATGATTTATTCTCTTTAGCCGAACAATTGCCCAATAAATATTATAAATAACTTAACACTAGCTAAATACACCTTAGATGTACAAACACCAATAATTAAGAATTATCTATCTATCTAAGGGAATAAGGGCTTGTAGTACTGTTAGGCGATGGGCTTGCAACCTGTCACTAATATACTGGTAAACATCTTAGCCTGATTGTGCAAAAAGTGGTTACAGAATTATTTGTTGGTATTCTGTAGCTCTGCCTACCCCACTCTGGGAATAAAGGCGTGACGTTATGTATGTGTATCTATCTATCTGTGAGAGGGTTCTAGAGTGGCTCAACAATCTCGTGATGTGACTGTACCTCATACAAGTAATTCAATCCTACCTTACCTACCGACAGTAAACAACAAATTGAAAAAATTATGTAGACTGAAAAAAGTTTTTAACTTCTTATAGTCAATATATTAATAAAAGTATTCGGAATCGATTATGTTTTTTTATTTTGTAAACATTGGTAGCAACCTCCGCGCCTAGT
Organism: Acleris holmiana; assembly: GCA_949316455.1. Classification (NCBI taxonomy): domain Eukaryota; kingdom Metazoa; phylum Arthropoda; class Insecta; order Lepidoptera; family Tortricidae; genus Acleris; species Acleris holmiana. Next base: position 35,312,687 of record OX438762.1, read on the forward strand.
GGATCGGCGCACGGCTCGTCAGGCGCGGCGCTCGGCCGGCGCATGGCTCCAGCTCGCTCCTTGCTGGTGTGCTATACGCACACATACACAGAGTGCATAAAATACCTAAAGTTAATGAGCGCAAAAAGCTCGGTGCCCCCTTAATAAATCACTATCGAAGCCAGAGAGAAATTACTGCATTACTCGGAGAGAATTGCTGGCAAATGTCAAGACGTTGCAGCATTTCAGTAAATATCTGCTTAAGCGCAAATTTCGTATCAAGACATATCACGCTGCTTTAAAATGGTTGTTGGAGTTTAACAATCGTGAGGCGCGACGTAGCGCGCCGGATTGAACAACTACAGGAATATGACTTCATCATTGAACATCGCAGTGGAAAACTACACGGCAACGCGGACGCCCTTTCCCGAAGATCTTGTACGGATGACTGTAAACATTGTTTCAGGCAGGAGGGCAAAGATTGTGTGAAATGGTGAGGACTGACACTGTTAGCGAAGAGTGGAGTAATGAAGTCATGCAACAAGCGCAGCAAGAAGATCAGGACATCGAATCCATTTTTGATTGGATTAAAGCAGGCGTATCAAAACTCATTGGAGCCACTTCACACCATTTTGTGTGAAGTGGCTCCAATGAGTACACAAACAAAAAGCTACAGGGCACAGTGGGAAAGTTTGGCTATGCATTATGGCGTATTGTGCAGAAAATGGACGTACGCAAATGGGAAGGATGTTTACTTACAGGTAGGTGGCACCCTAATGAAAATTCGGCAAAGCTTTTATTGGATTCACTGCCATGAAGATGTAGAAGACTGGTGCAGAAAGTGTACAAACTGCTCATCAGTCAAGGGGCCGCAATCTCGCAGTAGAGGAGCGCTCAAGTTATACAATGTTAGAGCACCTTGGGAAAGGATTGCTTTAGACGTTGCAGGTCCGTTTCCGACCTCAGACTTCGGAAACAAGTACATCCTTGTCATTATGGATTACTTCACCAAATGGCCTGAAGCATTTGCGATTCCCAACCAAGAGGCAGTGACGGTAGCGAAGAAATTAGTGATGGAGGTGATTTGTCGGTTCGGAGTGCCTCTCGAAATTTACAGTGATTAAGGCAGAAACTTTGAGTCCCAGGTGTTCCAGGAGACTTGCCGAATCATGGGAATTCATAACACTAGAACTACGCCATATCACCCACAATCGGATGGTTGAGGAATCAACCAGACGCTGGAGAGACATTTGGCCAAGGTGGTTGAGTCACCAAAAGGATTGGAATAGGCATATTCCTCTCTTCCTCATGCCATATAAGTCGGCAACTTACGAAAGCACTGCTGTTACTCCAGCGTACGTGAACTGTGGACGAGAACTTCGTTTACGAGTACCTCTTTTACCGCAGATCTTTTAACTGGACGCCCTCCAGATTCGCCAAACTTGATCTCGGAGTATGCGAGCGAGTTGCGGAACCGGATAGACGACGTTCACAGTCACGTTTGTGAACAGGGACTTCAAGCCTCCTCGAAGATAAAAACACGATATGACAGGAAATCTAATTTAATGGGGTTTGAGGCAGAATCCTTGGTGTGGCTGCATATCCCAATAAGCGACGAAAAAGAAAATCTCCGAAACTATCGCCTAATTGGGAAGGACCGTATAGAGTAGTTACTAAAATCAACGACGTTACATATCGGATACAACGAAACCAGCGAAGTCCCTGTAAGGTTGTCCACGTTGAACGACTGGCGAGATACTACAGGTCTCATAATACTCGGGACGAGCGTCTCTTGAGAGGGAGTAGTGTTAAGAGTAGGTATGGTTGGGTAAGTAGGTAGATTAGAATCGACGCGCTGACTCTAGGACACCTCTATTGTTTGCGGGTTCAATCGAGTTCAAGGCCAAGGCCGTCGCTATTGTAATACAAGGCCGCAATGAGTAGAACCTTCCATTATCCAACGTCCGCGATGGGTCAAGGTCCATCGGTCATTCGAGAAGGCATTCTGGAACATTCGGCGATTGGGTGAATAAAAGGTGAGACGCGCGTGCGGCGATTCATTCCTTACTTGGAGAGCGAACGGTGCAAACGAGCGAATCGAACCGAGCGATCATCTAAGTTGATTGTGCTACAATTGTTTGTAACGATTAAGTGAGTATGTTAATAAAGTCTAACTCTTAATTATCGGTGTGTTCGTGCATTTCTATCAGTTACCTACCCCCATGTACGTAACAGTAGTTTCGTTATCAGTTTAATCTTTAAAGCTTTCTGGTTTCAGGTTAAAGTTTTCTGATATCTGTGAAATTCGGCTGGAATAATCGGCTGGATACATTAGCGATTACACCCAGTCACACTCACACTCACTATAATTTTTTTATAATGATATTAATTGATATTAATTTAATGTTTCATTTTTTAAATATTTGCATATTATGAAATATATATATTTTTTTTTTTGCAGTTTTTGTTTTTTTAATCATAATTTGCGTAAGTCCAATTGGAATACACCTAAGAAGACTTTACTTACTCGCTTTTTTAAAGTGATAAATAGAGGAACGTTGAAACAAACAATCGCAATAAAATATATTTTAAGATTATTTTAAACATTCGATCACTGCTTATAACCTCGAGTTCAATTACCTACTCGTATAGATAAATTAACGAGAGCATGGAATTGCATAATAATATGCAGTAGTATTGTATGTTTACAGGCATTCTATATTAGAATTTTCTATTTTCTTGTACTATTAGCATAAAAAGAGGTTTATTATATATTGAAGAAGTAAATACCAAAATAATGTCAGTGTCAAATTGTGAATATTATTTACGTTGTGCATATATTTTTACGTTTGATTTTATTGTATTCTCACAATTATCAGAATAATTTTGTGTCAGCCCGAACGACTAAGTGTAAGTTACATAATTTAAAAAAAATATGGCAGTGAGTAATTTTGGTCCGATTGAGAGTCAAAGTAAGCAAATTATTTTTAACTGTTATAAATATTTTAAACTTGAACTGAAGATAAATTTAAATTCCCCTTACACGGCTGCCCAGTTATTCGAAAAAGCTACAGGTGTTTGCCTCTCTACTATTTATAAAATTGGTGTCTGAGAGCAATATTGAGAAATTCGCATCAACAAAGAAATTCACCTCCCCGAGAAATAAAAAGTTACGTACTTGTCCGTCATCAGCAGTAGACGATTTTGATCAGGAAGTCTCATCTACATTGGAATGACAATTATTGCGGGTCATACTGGTTGGAAGTCATACAATTCGTAGTCATACCAATTTATGTCATAATAACTATACTTCATAATGTCTAAGGTAATAATAGTACTAGTATTACATGTTATTAGGTCAAAACTTGTTAGTCAGTGTTAACTAACGTTAACAAGGGCGACAGTTACAGAGTATAAACTGTGCCTGCATACTAATATAATACGATAAATAAAGTGGGTAGGATGCATTGCCGCGTGAACGAACCTGCAGCATTTAGTGTTTCGTTTTTTGTTTTATTTATCTATCCATTTTATTTGCCAATAAAAAAAATCGTACAAAGTCCATACATACTATTGTCTCTAGGTATGAACAAAATATAGACATGTATGATGTGACAGGGTCGACGGAGCTCCTATTTCTAGATAGTTAAGGCCTTCGGCCTTGACGCAATACTAACCTAGCCTAACCTATTGATCTAGATTTATCGTCTATAGTGGGGGTTTTTTGATTTGGCGATACCCCCCTCCGCTACCACTTCCATTCCTTTTAATAGGTAATTTCAATTATAGAGATATGATGAATATTAAAACCAAAATGAAGGTATGTTGAGTCGGATTGTATTTGTCAATCAACAATAATTTATTTTTCTTTAAATTATGGTCTTTATTAGTTACGGAACATGAAAAAGCTGTAATTAACATTTGGTAGAAAAACGGTATGAATTAAAATAATTGACACTATAAAAAGTATGTCCTAAAATATTTCAGACTCATTTTAAAAATCCCTTTGAATGTTATAGGGTTTTAGGTTATGACTTTTGTATATAATAATCTAGACACGCGGGAGCGTGTCAAGCCAAGTTCAAGAAACGGAACTGGCGAGCCGCACCGTGTGTAATATTACACGAACCATTTGGAGCCACTGTTGACCCCCTCATAAATCAAAAACTATTTTACATAAACGTATCAAATTTGGCTCATATATTGAGACTTGCGAGATACATATGTGTTCTAAATTTCATAAGCTTATCTCAAACGGTTATTTAGATATTAATGTCCAAAATTCCTCATTTTTATCACTGACTGACCTATAGACCAAAACTCTAACCCAGTTCCAGATGACCTAGAGAGTTAAAATTTGGTATGCAGATAGGTAATTAGATGAATACAAAGGAATAAATAAAAAACTGGCAATTTTTAAATAATTAGATTCTATCATGAACGCTTAACATAAATACGTAATATTACTTAGGGTACCTACGTTATTAACTGGGATTAATTATTATTTTTATATTTAGCGCACATCAATAGTGTAAAATCATTACCTACTCATAAATAATGATAAAATAATAGGCATTTAGATTTTCGGTATATACACAACGCGCGCGCGCCGAGTGACGCCGGAGCGGCGCTTGCGCTGTGAACAACCGAATCGAACCGTTGACGCGAACGTGGCCGAGCGAGCGGCAGCCGCGCTCATAAGCGCGAGCGCCGTTTTGCTGTCCGGTTGTCTCTCGATATCTGACCTATAAGGTTGCGATTTGTGCTGCGAAATTGCTAAGTTTTCTTAAGGGAAACTTATAATTTGTAGTAATATTATTATTACAATTTCTTTAATAAGTAGGTACGTGCGTATAGTAACACTGAGAAGAAAATTATACCCCGTAAACGTAGGAAAATACAGTAACTCATTCAATTGTTTTATATTTATAAAGTCTACTTTTAATTTTATTAATTTATTAAAAAAAATATTATTGCATCATTAAGGCCTCTACATACCATACCCGCCTGCTCGCCAGGTTTGCCCGGCGGGTTAGAACGGCGGCATTAGATATTGTAATCTATTATCCCACCAAAAACATAAATGTAAAAAAGGAGAGCGAAGTTCAATACAAAAGTTATTCTCTGCTGTGGACTTGGCAATGCAATTGTTTTATATTTATAAAGTCTACTTTTAGTTTTGAATTTGTCCTTTTAAAAGGACCCACGGCGTTACGAGGATATGTACTTACCTACAAAAAGTAATGATATCCCACCAAAAACATAAATGTAAAAAAGGAGAGCCAAGTTCAATACAAAAATTATTCTCTGCTGTGGGCTTCGCCGCAAAAAGAATGGAGATCTGAGATTGAGTGCCAAGTTCTATGCAAAATCCAAATATGTAGTCTAAGGGCTGACTTGGCTGGTTTTCCCAATGTCCAATCGAAACAATAAATGTATGGCAGTCAAAGGGATCCCTAAAAGGATATGTAGCGAAAAGAAACGTTTCTTTAAACATGCAAGGCATTATGAGTTTAGCAACTGAACGAATGAATACTATTACTGCTGAGGACTGGGAAAATATTTGTCGCATGTCGAAAGTGAAGAAAATAAATATCGATGTCAGGAAGGGGAAATGGATCGAATTTCAAACAATCTTATTATCACTTGTGACAGCTCAGATGAAGAACATGATAGCGACTAAAAGATAAAAACAGGACTACTTCTTATTCCATTTCTTAAAGGTATGTAATTTTATTAAATTAAGAGAATATTATTCTCCTTTTGTTGCAAACGGTACAACCACTACAAATGCAATTCCATGTTCTCGATAATTGATGTATACAACATGAGTTACAATAATAAATGTTCGTGGCGTCGTATTGATCCTCTTGCAAAACGTCACAGCACAGATTATTTACATTTATGTATCTATATCTATCTATCTACTTACACATAAAACAAGCTTACAGGAAAGTCGTGTCTGTAAGAGCAAATTAAACAATTGGAAAAGGTTACATCAATGATATTGAAACCGAATCAATGATTTTTAGAATGCTTGTCTGTCTGTCTGGTTGAGCAGTTTTAATACAAAATCTACCGGACAGATTCACATGAAATTAAATATAAATATATATTAAAACCCTTATCATTGTTTAATCTACTATTTATCACGCATTTCTGCTTATAAAGGCGCAAAAGGGGGTTTAAATTTTGTATTGACAATAGTTACCGGATTGAACTACGTTAATGAAACTTTGTGAAGATACTCTGAAGAAGTAATTAACTACGGGTGTTTCAGGATTTGTTGACGCAAGTCCATAATATCTTCAAATTATCGAATTAGTTTAATTGTAGGCATTTGTTCAAGACGCTTTCAGAGATCGTACAATAGCCGAACATGATCTAAAATATAGCCGTTTGGTTAATCATTTCTTATTTTCGAACATAAATTGAGGGTTTTATCAATTCGAACTCAAATGCATGAAAACGGGCTGTTTATAATAACAACATTAAATTTTATAGTGTCATACTTTAAACTGGCTACTAACGCACTCTAACAATGAAGAATAGAAAGTAGTTTTTAGAAACTAAAATGTAAGAAACCTTCAATATTAGGCATATTTGCAGCCGTAATGCAATACGCTGGTATACAAAAAAAAACAGAAACACGGATACTAATCATTTATACCTAGGTGGCGCTTGAGTAATCACTCTCAATCCTACATCGCACTGTTAAGATGTTTCCCGAATCAATGAGGTTGTTAAGGTATTCTCAAAATGGGTAAAAACAGCGGATTTTGCGCTCAATAGCGGTCAAATGAAAGTAATTTCTTAATTTCAATGTAAATAATTAATTGAAACATTTTAGGTTATCGTCTTTTCTGTGGACACAACAGAAGTTAACGTTTTTAGGCCTGATTTTCTGACTAAGGTCATTCCCGCATAAACGGCGTCAAGACTGTTTAAGACCTATCATATTATTATAAAAACATAACTTATATGCACACAAGCATCTTTTGTTTTTAAGAGTGTGAATGAATTAGAATAAATGTATTTATTTGCTATGAATTTTTGGGTACATAGCTTGGATGGCAATGGTCATGGAATTGGTTTCATTACAAAAATACTTAAAAATAAGCGCGCAAATATAAATATAATATCTTGTACAAAATATAAATACCTTAAATAAAACATTAGACAATATTTCAGTTAACAGGGTTTGGCAGTTCAATTTCATTACAATTTTATGCTTACACACTCTTTAGGAACTCTTTGACAAAGTAATGGCACTCTTGGATTAGCCAAGTATAAAGCTTGCTTTTAAATAAGTTCCCAGTAAGTTTACGCAAGAGCATTATAAACTTTGACAGCCATACAAAATATTTTTTTGTATGTGACAGACAGTTTGTATAGAAGTAAAATTATTTTGTTACTTGGCCTCTCACGGAGTGGCTGTTTTGAAGTCATTTGGGTTTTTTGAAAGTGCTCTACTTATTATTAAAAACAGTTTCTATGTTAGATAGAAGAATTTCCCCATAACATAAGTCCATATTTCAGTATTGAGCCTACATGCGCATGGTATGCCATAAAGGCAATCGCCTCAGAACATATTTCTCGAAGGCGCCGTAATGGAAAGTTTACTAAGTTTTTCTTGTCTTATTGACGTTTACTTGTAGATTATTTATTTCCATCCAATTGATTACATTTAATGTTGTGTTATTAATTTCATTTTCATATTAAGTTTTACCTATCAATATTGGAATAATTATTGTTACCCTTAATAACTATGGTGGTATCGTCCGCAAAAATTATCGATTCGTGATTTGTCACTTTAGGAAGGTCATTACATTAATATATATAAAAAGGAACAAAAAGGGTCCTAATGTGGTTCCCTGGGGCACTCCGCAACTATTTAATCTTTCATGAAAGTATTGTTCAGAGTCTTTGTTGTTTTAACTATTTCTACATATTGTCGTCTGTCTTGAAGGTAGCTAAGGATCCAATCCTGCGGTTTACCTCGAATACCGTTTTACAGAGTTTATCTACCAGTCTGTTATGATCAACAAAATCGAACGTTTTGCTCATATCTAAAAATGTAGCTGTAGTAGAGATTCCCTTGTCAATACTTTCAATAATGGATATATTTTATTTTAATTAAAGTTTGCTGTTGTTGTGTTTTTATTTTTCCTAAAGTCATTCTTTTGGTTTTTAATAAATAATAATATTAAATTTATCAATTAATTTTGAAAGGCGTGTGTACATTGCTTTTTTAATGGTCTTAGCTATAAATAGGAATTAAAGTGATTGGTCTGTAATTGGTAATGTCCGATTTGTCACCCTTTTTAAAAATAGGTACATCGCTGTTGAGTATTTCATTTTATCCGGAAATAAACCTTGGCTAAAAGATAGGTTTGTAATATGCGAGAGAGCAGGGGCTATGTAAGTACGAGTAGCACTACCGTTGAGCAGTTTAGTTGATAGTTTATCGTATCCAACAGAGTTAGGGTTTTTAAGATATTTTATTATATTGTATACTTTGTCTACTGTTGCCGGATGGAGAAATATACTAAATACACACATCGATCACAGAGATTTGTTCCCGAATATTCCCGATATCGGTGTCATTTTGTTGACGGTCAAATCAATAAAATAATCGTTAAAAACATTTGCTATTTCCTGGGGATTTTCATCAATAGTCCCGTTTAGTTTTACATACATACATAAACTCACGCCTTTATTCCCAGATTGGGGTAGGCAGAGCTACAGAATTGCCAACAACTCTAAAGACCTTGTTGATAATTCTGTAACCACATTTTGCACATGTTTACCCCCCGCCTCTTACGACATCCACGGGAAGACATGGAGTGGCACTATTCTAACCGGACCGCTTATGTTATCATTTATATTATAACACTCCACATGACCTCGTCCTTGTTTTTCGCAAACAGTATTTTCTTTGTATTACCTTGCATTTGGTTAACCAGGATGCAGCGTTTTAGTATTTTGGAATAGTTTTTATATTTATAAGAATCTTTGTAAGTATTTTTGCTGTTCGGTATTTAAAGTATAATTGACGTTTATTTGCACACGATATTTGATACTTTCGGTGATCCATTGAAACTTATTTTGTTTTTAGTAAAATTAACCGTAATTGTAGGGATACATAGTTTAAAAAAAATAGAACAAAAGTGTCGTGGAAAGGTCTTTAATCGAGATCTAATATCCGATCAACGGCTGTCATTCCTTTTTAGCTTTCGCATACTCTGCAAGCGGTTACATAATACTGCTAAAGAGCAGGCTTAAGTGCACTTATTAGACTTCATCACTACAAAGTCGCTTTTTCTGTCCCTATATCCCTATGTACGCTTAAATATTTAAAACTACGCAACGGATTTTGATGCGGTTTTTTTTAATAGATCGAGTGATTGAAGAGGAAGGTTTATATGTATAATACTTTAATCCGGAGCGAAGCGAGGGCGGGTCGTTAGTTAGGTATATACATATATAGCTCCTAATGCTTTTTGCGCTGTAGGACTACCTTTCATTTTTTTGTTGATTGCAGAATTGTAACGTAGTAAATGTGGAAATAACTGTAAATATATGGTCATTATAAAATGTTTGTGTGGGTGCGCCCACGCCGTCTGCGCTGCGGCGCTCGCCCCGGCCGCGACCGCCATTCGGAGCGGTCACCTACAACCTACAAGAAATGCATTCCAAACTTTACGATTAGTTTATTAGACAACGGCCTTTACGGGCCTTTGCAGAGACCCCACCTCTCGCTTCAGAAACTGTGCATCTTCGAACAAAGGTATATCGCACGGTTCTCCTGTGTGCGAGCCACATCTGTACGGGCCGCGATCCACCCCAAGCAAACTCATGCGTTAGGCGACTCAATAAGTACCAAAATATTGTGTTAACATCTTGAAAGTATTTTCAGATAGCAACTACGACTTAATTTATCAATCACTTTAGTATTCAATTTATACGTACGTTTAAGTGACCGTTTAATCAATATTTCATACAATTATTAAATAATATCACGCTGCGAGTTCTTAGATTCGATGCCTCACGTGAATTCGATGAAGGGGTTCGATTTTTTTAAATTTATTTTTAAGTGTCTGCCGATCTCGTATGTCTGAATTATAGTTTCCTGGTCTGTTTATCGCCCGAGTAGTAAATAGAACTTGATTAAACTTTTCCAACGAAAAGGTTAGGATCTTGAGCAATGCAAAACACTGCAAAGCGTAATTCTACGTTAGATATGCACAGGGGAGACAGGAAAATTAGTCAAAAGACAAAAAGTCATAGCAGAAGTATTTTGTCATTTTAGCCGCACATTACATGAACTAAGATAATATAACATTCTTTGTAATTAAAAATTTTTCTTTAATGCAGAATGTCATAGCAATAGACTAGAAAGCCTTATAAACAGGAAATTCCTGTATAAGCTTGCTGTAGGCCTAACATGCTGCCACAGGAACTAGTGTCAAATACGTCCAATGGCAACTAGTGTCAAATATTATAATAATAGAACATTATTTCCTTGGCCCGGGAAGTGGGTGATTGCCTGACGAGGTGGATAAAATACGAGCCAGGAAATCTCCTTTTTCTGCCGAGGCATATCATGCTTATCCTAGAAAAAAAAGTCGTCTATTCGTTGGTTGCTATGAAACTTGCCAAAACAAAAGAAAGAAACTTTTTTTTTACGAACGATTATTAAATATTATAACATTTACAATTACATGTTTATTTTTTAGTGAAGGAATGTACAGATGTGTTTGACTTTTATCATGTAACTTCAATAATTATTATTGTTATTAATAACACTCAAACACTTCATCAATCACTCACTCACTTTTTGGTCACTTAATCTAATAAACCGGACAAGAGCATGTCGGACCATGCTCATTGTAGGGTTCCAAAGCCGTTAAGTACTAGAGTAGTACACACATAAAAATCAACAAGTAATAACGAATTTTCTTTAAAGCTGAATCCGTTTAAGTGAATTAAGTGATCCGTTTATAAAAAAATCATAAAAGAATCGCGCCGAATCGTAAAAGAGGATTTAAGTTTTGGAAAACGCAAACGAACCGTAAGTTGCTGGCGGAAGACCGCGAAGTAAGGCTATTAAGAATACAATTTCTAAGAAAAATAAAAAAGTATCGGCAGGTGGGAAGACCTATTTATTGTGTATGGTGAGACTCATGTTCATTCGAACCAGACCAAGGAACAAGCCTGGTCTGACAGTCAAGGCAAAGGCATTAAAAAGCCAATTTCGAAGGGACCGAGGTTGATTATAGTTCAAGGTGGTGGTGCTAATGGATTCATACCACATGCTTTGCTCATGTACAAATCGGCTCAGACCACAGGAGACTATTACAGTGAGATGAACAAAGAAAATTACGAGAAATGGTTACAAGAGAAATTAATTCCCAACCTTTAACCGAATTCTGTGTATGTCATTGACAATGCGTCATGCCAGAGTACATTAGAGGACCAAACAGTAACTCTGTAAAAAGATTATGCAAGATTGGTTAAGAGATAAAATCATGATTTTCAATATCAAAGCGTGTAAACCAGAATTGTACGATATAATTAAACGCCATAAGCATCTCTATGTAAAGTACTCGCTTGACACCATAATTGAAGCTCACGGCCACACAGTGTTAAGGCTCCCTCCATACTATCCGGACTTCAATCCGATAGAAAACATTTAGTCGCAGGTGAAAGCTCACGTAAGCAAATTTAATGTTGCCATGAATTTGACCGAAGAGCAGCGTCTTTTGTCAAAAAAAATCGCATCCATCGGGCGAGATGAGTGGCAAAAACTTGTAGATCATGCCATCAAATGCGAAGACGAATTTATGACATTGGAAGAGGCCATCGCGAATGATTGGACCAATTTGTTATAAACACCAAGGAAGATACATCATCCTCATCGGATAGTTCGATTTGTGATAGTAGGTACTGGTAGTGATGGTAATAGGAGCGACGCTCAGAGTGATACTGGGATAGCAGGAGTGCGGCCTTAAGATTAAGTTTTTTTTTTCTATAGTTAAATTGTTATAAATACCTATTTGTTTAACAAATACATCGTTCATTTTAAAATATACATTTACAAATATATATTTGATGAAAACTGCTGGCCCGATAAATTGGCACGAAGTGTAATTGTGCGGAAGGGCGTGACTTGTGAGTGAGACGGAACTAACAGCTGCAATATATTATGAACCTTATGTTAGTGGTCTAAGGTTGATTGTAAGTTTAAGCATTGTTTCGTTAATCCTCGTAACCATACTTTCTTTTCTGCGCGAACGAAGATTCACGACGCGCCATATCAGTTGGGTACTGTAAGTGGCGTGAAGAGCGACGCACCTTGGTGTCGAGCAGCGCGTGGTTCTCGAGCGCGCGCAGCACCGCCTGCGACACGCGCGCGTCGAGCGAGCGCAGCGCGGCGTCGGCGTCGGCGCGCGCCAGCCGCTCCGCCGCGCCCACGAAGCCCGCCCACGGGGCCTCCAGCTCCGCCGCCACGCCGCCCACGCACCTGCAACCACCACTCACCTCAGACCAACACTCCATTTGTTTTCTCGACCACAGGTAAACTCCATAACTCTAATCAAGTATGTATTTTTCCTCCAATCAATAGCTTTTTGTTGGTTACATTTATGAAAGCGAAGCCACTCCCACGTTTCAGAAGCCCGGTAAGTCGTTCTTGGGAGATTTGACTCGAGATAAACTTACTAAGCACAATTTTTAATACCAGTGGGCCGAGCACGCTCTCACGTGTAAATTTTTGGCATAGGATCGGGACTACAGAACTAAGTCGAGATAGAAGGAACGAGTGTATGTACCTCGCGTGCCGAAACGCTAAAAAATCGTCGTTAATCGAAAATAAAACAATCCAGACTGTCGAGCACTTGTAGAGACGCGTTCAATGTTTGATTTCTCATTTTCTGTCAAGAGTAAGATAATAGTGTTGTAACTGTTGTACCCTGCGATTTTCAATGCCGATTTCTTAGTCGATTAAAATCGATTTTGAAAACAGAAAGAGTGATAATTAAATTTTAAACCTACTATTATGTAGCCGTGCAATGATATAGTAGTCAAAAATTCCATACATTTTTACGTAGATACCATTACTGGCCCATCAAAGTATCGGCGAGTAATCAGGGCTAGGATTCTACACGGTAATAACGATATCGTCTTTGACGTGTTTCCGTATTGTCAACGTTTTGATAACTCTTATGTCATTTACAATAATGGCGACTGTGACATAAACGATTCTAAAACACGTCAAACGTGGTCTATTTCCACTAGTTCCATTGATGGAACCAGTGGGAATTTTTGTTCCTACTAGTTCCATTACTTAAAGGACTTCAGATAATGGAACTAGAGGGAATGATTTTTTTCCCAGTAGTTCCATTTTATAAAAAAATAATTTAGACTCACTAAAACTGTTCATTAACAATGTGATAAGTATTCATAGCAAAAACAGATTATTTTTTTAATATATACGTATTTATAAAATAATAATGCAAGGGTTATTCTGCTTCTCTTTTGCTTAATACAATGATGTATGTAAACTTTTTATTGCACATAAACAATTACAAGATGGCGAACTTATCTCATATGGGATCTCTTCCGGTTAATAATAATACAATATACTTAATTTAAAGTATAACAGATTATTTAAATAGTGGTCATCAAGTACCCGGATTGATATAAAGTCAGTCATATATTAGTAAGTAAAGAACCTCTTTACTGATTAAAATAAAGTACTGGCCACCTATAAACCGTATGGCAAGGAGTCACGACACGTATGTAATATATTATTTTTGAATGAAGAATGCATTCATTCCACTTTTGCTATCGACGGAAATTACACAAATTCAATTAAATATGGATGAAAAAGTGAAAATTATTGAAAGAAGAAAGGGTTGTGTGTCAATATACAAAGGTCATCAATATTATCGTCAATCTACGTACAAAAAAGGAAACGGTATTTGGAAATGCAAACATTATAAACATTTAAAATGTAACGGCACACTCACTTTAGCTTCAGTAAGTATATTTTTCCTTATTATATTGCTTTTAGATCATAGTTATATTGATACTCACTACAGTGCATTCTTACGTGTAAAATTATATCGTAAATCGCTACGCTCTCCGATCAAACTTATTTTAATACTAACTTTAATGCGGAAATGCTAGAATATTTTAAACGCTTAAGCTATATATAGGACGGCCGAGGTTAGTGACCGTGCCAAAGAAACTAGCGGTCCCGGATTCGATTCCCGGTATGGGCAAATATTTGTGTGATGAGCACGAGTATTTGTTTCTGAGTCTTGGATGTTTTCTATATATTTAAGCATATATTTCTCTATGTAAGTATGTATATCGTTGTCTAGTAACCATAGTAAAAGCCTAGAGCTTAGTTTGGGACTAGGTCAATTGGTGTGCCGTTGTCCCCTGATATTTATTATTATAATTATTTATTATAATGATCTACACATCGGGCTACACACCTTCAGTTTTCTAAATATGTGTAGCCTCGCTATCAAAACACCGTTCTAAATATATTCGCGAAAAATATTGCCTAATACATGCCATGCATACAATGCCATATAAGACGAAATTATACTCTTCATGCGACTTTTATTACATAAATGGTGTAGTTTGATATCTAACCCAAAAATAGTACCATGTGTTAATCATTACAATAACATACACATTGTACGAATCAGACAATACCGAAATTTAAAAATCACAGCGACATTTGCCATCCACACGAAACAGAAAATGTAATTGCTGTCCTTATTAATGATGCATGTGAAGAAGCAGTGGCGGAGCATGACAAGTCTAAACCAAAGATTGCGTCGTTGGAGAAAATTACTTGTAATATGCAAAGTAAATGCATTTATTTAGAAAAATGTAACATTGCACTGCAACAAAAAATTGAGCTATTTGAGCAAGCAACTCGCAAACAGAATCGAGATTGTCGGTGTGGAGCAGTTGCCAGGTGAAAAGGTCGAGGAAGTAATTACCAAGATTGGCGAAAAGATAAATGTCTCCTGTGAAGATATTGAGATGGTAAAGCGAGCCTTTCCTTCTAAGCCGGACCGGAAGTCGGCGCCTATTATAATCGAGTTTAAGACGGCGGGAACTTGCAGTCGTGATCAGTGGCTGGCTCAGCGGCGACAGCTGAAGGACGTTAAGAGTTGTAGTATTGTTGGAGGATCTATGACGAGCAAGGTTTATATAAATGAGGACCTGACCCATGCTGCCCGGTCGCTGCTTTGGAATGCTAAAAATCGCTTGCGAGGTGTTTATAAATACGTCTGGGTGAATAATGGTAAAATTCTTGCCAAAAAGTCGGATGGAGGTAAAGCTATATGGGTTAGATCGGAGAGCGACCTTGCTGATTTGGTTAAATAGTGATTCATGTTAACCTTACTTTTACTTAGGTGCTTAAGTTAAACAATTAAATTCATGGCATTAGACTATATAGATATCGTTGATGATCAAGGGATTGTCTGCTATACGTCTGTAAATACCCTTAAAGAGTTTGTAGATTCATTTAGAGAATATAAAGATCCCACCAAAAACATAAATGTAAAAAAGGAGAGCCAAGTTCAATACAAAAAATATTCTCTGCTGTGGGCTTCGCCGCAAAAAGAATGTAGATCTGAGATTGAGTGCCAAGTTCTATGCAAAATCCAAATATGTAGTGTAAGGGCTGACTTGGCTGGTTTTCCCATACGAATTATTATTAAGTACCTACTTTTACACAGTCATGGAAGAGCCTTGTGTTCGATGGGTAGTTTCTACCAGCAAGCCAAATTTTCGGAATAATAAAATAAGAACCGAAAGGTAACAGGTTTAGAACATGCGAAGGCTATATAATTTGTATGGGAAAACCAGCCAAGTCAGCCCTTAGACTACATATTTGGATTTCGCATAGAACTTGGCACTCAATCTCAGATCTACATTCTTTTTGCGGCGAAGCCCACAGCAGAGAATAATTTTTGTATTGAACTTGGCTCTCCTTTTTTACATTTATGTTTTTGGTGGGACATCATTACTTTTTGTAGGTAAGTACATATCCTCGTAACGCCGTGGGTCCTTTTAAAAGGACAAATTCAAAACTAAAAGTAGACTTTATAAATATAAAACAATTGCATTGCCAAGCCCACAGCAGAGAATAATTTTTGTATTGAACTTGGCTCTCCTCGAATGGAATAAGCAGCTTCCATCGGGAGGCATTGGAATAATTTGGTGTAAGGTGAGTGTCACCCACCCGTAATTCTATTGTACGACTCATTGTACAATACCTATACCTACCTACGTAATAAAAAGATAAAACTATTTGCTACTATCAACAAGTTCTCAAACTCAGAGTTACGTAGGTATATACACCTACTTACTTTTAACTATACTTAACTTACCTACTTACTAAAAAATACAATTATTATTTATTTAAACTATTGCCTATACTATACTAAACCTACGTACCTACTTATTATAGGAATTGTAATAATAATATTACTACAAATTATAAGTTTTCCTTAAGAAAACTTAGCAATTTCGCAGCATAAATCGCAACCTTATAGGTCAGATATCGAGAGACAACCGGACAGCAAGACGGCGTTCGCGCTTATGAGCGCGGCTGCCGCTCGCTCGGCCACGTTCGCGTCAACGGTTCGATTCGGTTGTCACAGCGCCCCACCCACCCCGCCCGCGCCGCTCCGGCGTCACTCGGCGCGCGCGCGTCGTGTATATACCGAAAATCTAAATGCCTATTATTTTATCATTATTTATGAGTAGGTAATGATTTTACACTATTGATGTGCGCTAAATATAAAAATAATAATTAATCCCAGTTATAACGTAGGTACCCAAAATAATATTAGGTATTTATGTTAAGCGTTCATAATAGAATCTAATTATTTAAAAATTGCCAGTTTTTTATTTATTCCTTTGTATTCATCTAATTACCTATCTGCATACCAAATTTTAACTCTCTAGGTCATCTGGAACTGGGTTAGAGTTTTGGTCTATAGGTCAGTCAATGATAAAAATGAGGAATTTTGGACATTAATATCTAAATAACCGTTTGAGATAAGCTTATGAAATTTAGAACACATATGTATCTCGCAAGTCTCAATATATGAGCCAAATTTGATACGTTTATGTAAAATAGTTTTTGATTTATGAGGGGGTCAAAAGTGGCTCCAAATGGTTCGTGTAATTGCGGCTCGCCAGTTCTGTTTCTTGAACTTGGCTTGACACGCTCCCGCGTGTCTAGACCTTTGTTTGTTTCATGTAAATATTCGCTCAATTGGAAAACATTTCAATGAGTTACTTGCATTATTGGGCGATGATATTCGTCATTTGGACGTTATTGTAATTACTGAGGCAAATATTTGTTTTTCACAGTTACCACTTTACAATATTAGCGGTTTTGTCTTGAATCATTTTACTAGCAAGGATCGCAGAGGAGGTGGGGTATTGGTGTAGGTACTCGCGCGCGGAGCTCGCGGACGCGGGCGATGTGGGCGATCTGGCGTCGGCTCTCTCCGAGTCAGCGGAGTGCGTTCCCATAGACGTCAAGTGTAACGATGTTATTGTTTATATAGTATCAATTTACAGACCTCCGAATAGTAGTAAACTACCTCGATTTTTAAACGACGTGAGTACTTTATTAAAGAAATTGCCGCCTACTTCTAGAGTTGTACTTTGTGGGGATATCAATATTAATATATTAAATACACATGATAATCTCTCAACTGCCTATGAAAGCTTGTTAGCCGAGTACGGATTTACTAAGTGTATTCCGGTATTCATTACCTTTTAATTCCGGTAATTTAATATCGAAATTTTCGAAACAAACGTAGTATTTCGACGTTATCTGTGGAGTTGCCTGGTTTACTTTCAAGCTACAACACATAGATGACAGCACCTTCTATGTATCAATGACATAAATCTTTCCTTCGATTATAGATTAGCCACTTGTAAATTTGTAATCTGTCAGAAGGTTTTCTTATACACTTACTATTTTTTAACGTAATAAAGACTAAAATGAATTATACAGGGTGTTAAGCAGATCGTGTGCCAAAAGAATACGGCGGGTAGGTATGGTTGCAACTCACTTTATGCTAATTAACATTCATATCTTTTTTTTGCTTACTATAGGAATGCAAATAAGATGTTAATAGAATAAGCAAACATTTGAGATATAAAAAATACAAATACCTTTTTGCTGTGACATTTAACAAAAAAGATAATAAATAAAACTGTGAACTTTTGGAAAAGATCGAAATCAAATTTTAAAAAATAATTAAAAAAAAACCGTGGGCAGGATGAATGTTAACTAGCATAAAGTGAGTCGCAACCATATCTACCCGCCGTATTCTTTTGGCACACGATTTGCCTAACACCCTGTGGTGTTATCGTTGAAAAAATAAATTATTCATTGTAGTCTTTATTACGTTAAAAAATAGTAAGTGTATAAGAAAACCTTACTTTAAGAATTATTTTGTTTTTCAGTCATAATTTAGTCTTTATTATTATTTAAATAAATACGATCAAAAATAAATTATTTTTCTTTTACCTTCAAAAGTGTGTTTTTCTAATAGATCCCCAATTCCGATACTAGTATCGGAATTCCGATATTGAGACACAATACCGAATTTTAATTCCGGTATTGGAAATAGGCAATACTTTATGCCCTGCGTAATTCCGAGATTCCGATATTGAGGTTCAATAACGACTTTCAATTCCGATACTGGAAATCGTCCGATACTGCATGCCCTAATGGCGACATAGGTAATAAAAATATAATACCTGTGATGTACGGTTTTGTGACGCATCAGAGCAAGGGAGCATACGTAATATTGTTTCGTTTATACAAGCTCAGATAAGAGAATGGCAGTCTCTTAAAGTTTCAATTGATTTCGAAGACGGAGTAATAGCAGCATTAAACGAATTTGATAGTCGAATTATAGTAAAAGGATGCCATTATCATTTCTCTAATAATAATAATAATAATAATATATTTAATATCAAGGGCAAAAAAGTTGAATATTTACAAAAAGCAGAATATGAAAAGAATAATGTCATTGTGTAGTAACCTAGCTTATTTACCAGACGATGGGATTGCTGAGGGTGTAACGAGCCAAAAAGTCACCTGTCGAGTTAATTACAGAAAGGTTTCATTATTCAATAAAGAACAGCATTAAAATTAACAGAATAGGAAGTATGTTATGTAAGAGTTTAAGTAATGACAAAATAAAACATAACCTGCTATATATTTGACAAGATAACATAGTTAAAGAGTTCATTCCATTTGAAATTCATTATAAAAAAATAGTCTAACAAATTATAATTATAATTTAACAATTTAAATAAAATACTAACATAATTAAACATTTAAAAAGAATAACGTAAATAATCAAATTAAAGTTATGAAAAGTATGGCAAATTAATGTACGCTAAATTCAATCTTAAAACATCAACTCGCTACTGCGCATGTCGAAAAGAAGGCGTTGAGGCCGAAGACGCCGATGAAGGCAAAGATGGCGATGAAGTACTTGAGATGTTATATAAGCAGGTCGCCATTTTGGGGAGGGAGGCTTTTTTCTCTTTGACACTCGTGACGTGCGGACGGTTGTTGCTCAGGGGTCGTACTTACGTTCGAAATTAAAAATTACGAGAAATTAGACATTGAATTAGAATTTTATATTTTATTAGTGGGATTTAGATAATTAGAAGCTTTTGCACTTTGACACTCGTGACGTGCGGACGGTTGTTGCTCTGGGGTCATACTTACGTACCGAACTCGGAAAATAAATATTTAAATTTTTGTTGGGGTTAATTAAATGGGTTTCATACGGGAAAGTTAGACATTAAATTAAAGTTTATATTTAGTATTGGGAATTACATAATTTGGGTTTAGAAAACTTTTCTTCGTAAATTATTGGTAAGATTATATTATATGTAATTATTTGTGTGTGGATTTGTTAATCTTTTCTGTTACAGATTATTAGAAGAAAGAAGTAGTCAGCAAGTTTAGAAGATTTTTAGTTGACACTTGTGTCTGGCACGTTGTTTATTTAGTACATTCAGTTTGGGGGTTTATGGGGGGAAAGTTTTGTAATTATTAAAGTCTTTGAGTTAAGCTAGATTAGCATATTTTCGTGCCAGAGCGGTGTCCAGGCTAACAGTTTGCCTGACAAATCACGCTGACCCTAACGGTGACAAATAGGCTTGGTTTGGAACTTTGTAGATTCTAAAAGAGGTGCGGGCAACCCTAGGTGTACTCTTTACCAACATAGTCATCTATATAAGTGCCCACCATTCTCATTCGCCAGCCTGGAGTGGGATCGGGGTCCACAGGTTGGGCATGCAATTGCACCCGTGAAAGTTCTGGGAAGTTTGAGGATTGGTTCCTTAAAACTATATATTTATATACACTAAACCACACAATAGGGCGTCATACTCTCACCGTCTTGGACTTCGGTCTGTGTGAGGGGGGTGGCAATCACACGGGTGTTAGGTTGCTTTCTCAGCAGACCCGGCTGAACTTTACAGTTTACCTAGGGAACTAGCTAATTATGAGGATAAGGTAAGCCTCTAGGATGTAGTTCTTTGTAGAATAGGCCTTATAAGTAGAGTTAGGGTAGAATCACTTGACTAGGGAAAGTAGGGAATTAGGATTCTATTCAAATAGGGAAATAGGTAATGTTTATTTTTATTCACTAAAAATTAGGTACAATATAAAACTGATAGCAATCAGTAATTAAATAAAGTTCATATTTAAAAACGTTCTTAGGGTCAATTAAGGGGATAAGTAGGTACAAATATCTAATATATATAATGATCTTTAGTGATAATTAAACATGTATTTATATTTATAGTATATGTAATACGAATGTAAATAAAAACGTTAACAGTATTTAAATATACAGGAGAATGGAGGAACTTAAGAGTATAGTAGTATAGTGGTAAGATTATAATATCATAAATCTTGTGTATTGGAATTTGGTTCTATCTGTACAGACGTTCACACAATTCACTTACCTACTTGTGTTACCAAATAAGGAAAACAATTATACCTAGCAGTCAAATATTCTATGGGAAGGCGTTACACTTCGGTTGCTATCGCACTCGATCTGGGTTTCACAGAATACCAGCGTTGCAGCACTAACAAGTGCCGCGACACAATGCTGAGTGAACACCCATATCGATGTCACACTACCGCACCCAATATTTCTATTAATATGTCAAACATGATATAAGTTTAAGTTGGTGGTGGTGCTGTGTGTGAGATTGATTAAATATTTTTCATTTCATTTCATTTCATAATAGGAAAAATATTTTATGATAGAGATAAAACTATACTTTTAAATTCTCTCTTCATATTGACTTAGATCAAATCATATGAATTGAATAATTTTCAGTAACAAATAAAACACTTTTCAGTAAACAAGTTTAATTAGGGACAATATAGGATTCAGTATGTATTTGATAAATAACTATCTATTTGAAATTTGAAGCCATAAATAGTTTCATGTCTAACAAAATGAAAGTATCATTCTAGATAAAAAATCTATACTTAATAAATCTAGTTCGAAATAAAATAACTATGAAGTATAAAAATGAGATCTTTGAATAGATTTTATAAATTGCATTAATATAAATAAAACTATTATATCAATATACTTAAGTGGCTTTATATTTGAGCTGTATATTTACTCTTCTTACATAGCACAGAAAGCTATTATGAGGATTCAATCTAGCTAGAAGACAAAATGACTTCTGTATTACCTCTGTTTTACTATAAAAGATAAACATGTATACATGGTGAAAATTGAACATCTCATTATAGACTATAAAAATACTTGAGTCTAGATCATGGCTCATACAGTGAATTAAGCAATATCAAGCTAAAGACACTTTTGTAATAATAAATTTACAATTATCATAAATAAATTTTATTCGAAGATCATTAGAATCAATTATATTGAATATTGAAATATAATAAATTTTGAACCCTCTCAATTTGGTACTTTACTACTAACTGACTTATCATACAGTAAATAAAATAATTAACTATATATGGCAAGGAGTCTGCCCTGTCTCTGGAGGATGACTATTGGAACAGACTAAGGTCTGCGTGATAGCAATCACGACGGCGTAGGTGGAGCCGATTCCCCCTAAAAAGGGGCCATAACACTTATAATTTGATGGACATGAGATTGTTTATGCTTTGGTTTAGCTACTTTCCATACATTATAACTATTCTACAATAACTGCTTTTCTACATAGTAGGTTAACTATAGAGGTGATTAGAAGTTCTGAATTATATAGGATTATTTAAAATTATGTGTAGTCAAATATGTAGGTAATTTAATTCAATAGGTAAAGTACAGGTTGTATTAGGTAGGTAATGTTAGGAATTAAAACAAAGACTTAAAGAATTTTAGGGTTACTGTAGGTTCACAACGATTGGGTCCATTTTATCTGTTAGACGATCACAAGCCATATTTAATCTTCAATTAATCTTAGGTTGTTTCAATTAAATCAGGGTATGTAGTTTTAGCTATGCGAGTACACTAACTGTCGGAGTTAGTTACATTAGGTTAGCTAGTAAAATATGTAGGTAGGTAGATCTATAGATAGATAGGTAGGCCCCGGTACGAGGTGTAGGGTGGTTACAATTGTTGCCGTGGACCAAGATTCACAAGGCAATAAACCCCTTTTATCCAGTAGGATAGGTAGGTTTGTTACAAGGGGTGGCGATTTATAAAATAAGAGCTATATTTAGAAGATACAGACGATGGAGTAGAAAAATTTAAAAAATATTTCGAGGTGTTTTGGCCGAGACCAAAAATGGTCAAAATGTGGTGCATCATCGTACAAACAATGCAGTCGAAGGGTGGAACTATAAACTGAACACACTGATTAACAAAAATAAAGGAAATTTGCTTCAAATACTGCATTGTTTAAACGATGATGCTCAAACTCCCTCCTTACCCGTTTACCCTTGCATGTTTTCGAAGAAATCAATTGAATAATTTCGGAGCTAGTTCTCAGCCAAAACGGAGAAGAATAGATAGGGAAAAGGATAGTTTTATCATAAACATACAGATGCATTTTATGTGGAGACATAACTGTTAGTCATTTAATAGACAAAATCTTAGCATACTCATGATCACATTAAGAGTCGAAAATTTGTACATTTATAAACTTAAAAAAATACATTTGTTTGGTTACTTTTAAAATAAGTACTTAATACTACTTACTTACTTGATACTTAAGGCTAGATTTTAAGAAAAAGTAAAATAAATTGCCGAATTGTGAAAATTAATATTGTATTGAATGCAATTTTTTCATTAACGGTTTTAGCAAGTATAAATTATTTTTTAATAAAATGGAACTACTGGGAATAGAAATTCTTACTAATTCCATCAATGGAACTAGTGGGAATAGACCGCAAACGCGTGTGGTTGTGTACGTGTGTGCGTGTGTGTGTGTGTGTGTGTGTCGCCTGCTACTGTTTATATGAAATTAATACTGAGCATCAAAATAAATAGATTTATAAATAACAACAGATATCCATCGTGGCGAGCAATGACGTTTTCTAATCGCAGTTTCGGCACGCGAGGTACATACACTCTTTCCTTCTATCTCGATATAGTTCTGTGTGATAGCTCACCGACGCTATTCCGTTGCGATCGATGACAAGATTGGAAACGATTCTGGGCCTCCATTCAACTGCGTTATAACGATATCGCTTTTGACGTGTTTTGGTATCGTTTATGTTACAGTCGCCATTATTGTAAATGACATAAGAGTTATCAAAATGTTGACAATTAGGAAACACGTCTAATACGATATCGTTATTACCGTGTGAAATCCCAGCCCTGTTTATGTTGTGCACATCACTAAAACACTCGCCGTCTAAGTAACTAAGCAAAATGTTACACGCTCGGTTCTCATTATAAACTGACGAACTCTTTTCTTCTATCTCGATATAGTTCTGTGGTCGGGACTTTAATTCATCTATTCCACATTCCAACGTTAGTATAAAGAACTAAGGTTTAAAATAAAAGTGTGTTTAGTGTGTTTAGAGTCTTTTTAATACTAAGCAACTTAATGCCCGGGTGGCTGTCATTTTAATAATTTCATAATAATATTTCACACTAGATCCCGTTTGACGTCATTTGACACTAACTTCCGTGGCCAGGACTCGGAACCCGTATAAAAAATACCGGTTAATAACGGATTATTTAGGTTTTGCTCCGAACTTTTCTAAGGAACGCGAACGTTTTAAGAACTTTATTTTAAACTTAATTAACTGGTTTAATCCGCGGTTGGTCCACAACCCAAAAGTTTTGCATTGAATTAAAATACGTGACGTGCATCTGGATTAACCGGTTTTTTCACACGAAACCGGTTAATTTAAAAAGATCTTTAGCAGTTCCTCCAAAAACCGGTTAAATAAATCGGTTTATGCGAACGGAACCGAAATGAAAATGTTTTGCGTCAAGTACATAATAACCGGTTAGTAAATTTAACCAGTATCCGAGCCCTGCCCGTGGCAGCGTGCTCGGCCCACAGTAGAAGAACTATATAAACCTTACCTACATTTAAACCTTAGTTAGGGCAAGCTTTCCTAAAAGATTTGAGTAGTTACTTATTTTTTTCTTTAGGTGCATAGCAATTAGTGAAACACGCTCATGCGCGGCCTCGCCAAAAAACTGTCAGTTTGGCCTGGTAGTAGTCTAATTATAAATGTATAATGTACACTACTTGAAAAAAAAAATAGAAAAAGTACCAATAAAAATATTTTTGAAAGGATAAAACAAATATAAACGAGCACATAAAATTAGTACGTCATTCTATGTAGGTACTCGTTGCGTTTCCTAATGAGCAATAGGTTATAACACGACACATTTGATTGAGCTCAACCAAACGCGCTCGCAAGACATAAAAGGCATAATATTCGCTAAAGCAAAAAGTATCCGTATTTCGCCAAGTACTACGCGTAGGAATGTGCAGTGAGTGAAAGCACAAAAGCTTACCCTCGCGCGACGTTTAGGCAATAGTGCCGGCAGGGGCGCGCGTCGAGGCGGTGGCAGCGGGCGCAGCCAGCGGTGCGCAGCAGCTGCGCCGAGCAGCCGGCGACCGCGCGCGCCGCGGCCTGGTCCGCCGCCGCCAGCGCCTCGGCGCCCGCGCCCATGCCCTGCAGCAGGGAGCGCGCGCCCGCCAGCGACCGCGACAGCGCCGCGCCCAGCTTCCAACACATTCAACACAACTATCAATACCTGGCACCGCGCGCAATTCGCACTTGTATCTAAATTACAATTCATCACATCAGTCTCACTAAGCCCTCACCTGATGCGGCACCTCTCCGAAAGGCTGCACGGTGTCATACGCGTCTTTGAGGCACGCTTCGTACTCTGGCGTGAACCGCTCGTCTTCGAGGCGCAGTAGGTTATGGTACGCCAGCGGGAAGAGCTGGCGGAAGAAAGCGGTGGTGGCGGTGGCAAGGTCCTCGGGCGGGTCGGGCTGTAGAGGGCCGGTCTCGTGCGGCAGCGCCGGCCGTAGCACGCCGCGTACGGCCTCGTACAGCGCCGCCAGGGGGCCGCGAGCGCGTGCCCCAGCGCTGCGGTACACTTGCGCGAACAACGCCGCCGTCTTGTTTTGCGACTGATGTGAAAGCGACGTTAGGTGCTCTGTGCCAAACAAAAGACCCATATTATCGTTGATAATTAAACAATATTAGCAAATTATTTATAATTAACAAAAATAGATTTACCAACTTTCATACAGTACAGTCGCCATCAGGTATATTGGAGCATACAATGTGGTCAAAAATCTCTGAACAGAACATAATGCTCCGATATAATTTTAGAAGGCGACTGTTTATAGTATGTACATACATAGGAGCAAATAATAAATAATAGTTCGGAGATTTATAATCAACAACGAGCAAACAAACATAAACCATGTATCTACTACTAGATGATCGGGAATATAATTTGTCGGATTGAGTTACAATAAAACCTTTTTTAGAATTTGAATACTGGCCTCTTAGAATCTTAATGACATTCACACAATTAAAAATATGTTTAAAAACAAAAACTATGTTGGTTTAAAGTTGACCACAGACTACTAAGAGATACTACGTATCAGACTGCCATCTCGCGAACAAATTCTGCTCAGCGTAGAATTCTGTCAATTTCCCATGTCATATGACATTTAAGTTTTTTTTTTTAATCTAGGCACTGGAACGTCTAAACAATACATCCCAGTTTTCCAAAAATAGTCATCGGTTTTTTTTTCCAACGAATTAAGACAGAGGAACTTCTAAAATATACAGCCATTTTATTTTTCTTAAATAAATGATTGATGGTGGTTTTTTAAACCACATTTAGACTATGGAAATATAGGCAATACTGCCTTATTTATTTATAATGCCCTATCATACTTGGTAAAACCATATTGCTTTTGACATGTTGTATTGTTTTTTACCTTGGGGGGCAATTTTTGAAGTAAACCAACGAAAAATGACTAACTTTAAAATGATTTAATCTACGAGCGGGCCCACCTTCTGGATTTGATATGGTAAAGGCTTAATGATATCGAACGCAAAAGTTGGGCCCGCTCGTAGATTAAATCGCTGCACAAATTTATTTCAAACTTCAGTCACTTTTTGTCGGTGAGCTTCAAAAATCGCCCCTCTGCCGCCATTACTGAAAAAATAAGTAATCGTTGACAATACGGGTGTCTATCATTTCATCGAACGCTATTTTCTGCTGAAACCATAATGTTTTCAGGGAATCTTAACCATCTAACCTAATCTAACCTACGTAATTAATGTTTAAGATACCCTAAAACATTACGGTTTCAGCAGAAAATAGCATTCGATGAAATGATACATTCGATAAAGTGAAATTCGATGTAGTGATGAGTTACGTGGCAATACGATAACATGTCAAAAGTAACATGGTTTTCCCGAGTAGAATAGAACCCCTGCTAGGATACTGTTGGTAACGCCGTGGCGATATTTATTACGTGATTTGGCGTTACTAGACGCCAATACTGATATTCGCCGAATCCCAGATTGGCACTGGCATGAATAAATAAAACGAATCCAAATATGTAATTATGTATAGGTACTTTTAATTGTCACAATATTACAATTAGAATGCCTATATTTTTAGAACAGTTATGAATATTCGGAGCTTGCAGTGGAGACGTGGGATTGTAGTGGTGGTTAGCTGCCATTCCCGTAGTCTGTTAAACATGTTTTCACTACTTGTAGATGCACAAAAAAATACAACAATAAAATAACAATGCAAGTAGATGTGTGTAGGTAATTGCGGAGTGAAACAAGTTTTAAAGAAGGAATCAAAGGCATGAAGGCGGTAAAAGATGATGGGACTAGCACTTCAAATTGAGTAAATGCAATAGAGAAAGTCAGTGCAAATAATGAAAAATGTACTTCAGTTATTACTAAAATTTACCCCCGGGGATGAAAAAGGGGGTTGTAGTTTGTAAAGGACTGTTTTATGGTCAAATTACTTGAAACTTGGTAGAAATGCTCTTCAATACAAATAATGCAAACCGTCTTTGTAATGGTAACCATTTTAATCACACCCGTAAATAATTCTTGCAGGTTTCTCTAAAGGCGTTTCCTAATTTTTGTCCTCTTTTGACAATCGAGAGGCCTTGCGCGCTTAAAATTCCATGGAACAGCAGATGCAATGCTTGTTAGAATTAGGGTTGTTTGGATGCCCGACGACTTTTCCCACAACGGCCTCATTACCATAGGATCGTAAATAGTAGATCTATGTTACCCCAAATGTAACGCGTGTGAAGCCGCGGCCAAAAGCTAGTTGTACATAAAACGCAAATCGACGATTCTGTGACTCAACCTCGTATATTTAACTTATTCCAGTATAAACTGACACGTACTAAGTATGTACTCGCGTACTTAGTGAGCGTCAGTTTACACTGGACAACATTCTTTAAACGAGGTTGAATCACAGAACCGTCGAAATGGTACCTATGCCATTTTTTTTGTATCGATCCGTATCAATCGTCGTATTTTTTTCACTAATTCATGAATGTCAATTCTTTTAATGCAGACGTTTTGGAGGTAAATCGTATATTTTCAGCCATTTCGCACGGCTAGTTTTATTTTGACAGCTTTGAAAAAGAAACAATTACTTTGGTGTTTGCAAACATGTAGAAGAGTGAATTTCGTGTTCTGATTAAACAACATTATTATTTGAGAAAAAAATACCATTATGGATACAAAAAATGTCGATTCAAAATTTTTTGGAGGCTTTGCGGGAATTGTATGATAATGGTAAGGAAATGAATGTAGTGTGTCTTAGTGAAACTTTTTTTCGTAAGGGCTCTGAATGTAATGTCGTTCTAAAAAACTTTAAGCTAGCTTCGTCCTACTGTCGTGAAAAGGGAAGCGGTGGAATTTGCATTTTGATTAAAAATATGTATGAGATTAGGATTATACCATGTATTTTACAACTAGCTACTAAGTTTTACTTTGAATGCTGTGATGTTGACAATATTTACAGAATTCCGGAAAAAAACAAGTCTCATGTAGGCATTTTTCTGCATAAGCTTGATAATTTATTATATTGTTTGATATCTAAGTACAAAAAAAAAACTATAATAATATTATTACAATTTTACACATATTATGTGATGATTGGAATATTAACTTATTAAAACAGAACAGTTCTGCTGCTGAGCTCTAGTATGCTACAGGATTATTTTTTGCGAAAAAAAAACATTACGTATACAAAAAAAAAATAGACAAATATTACGGGAACTTGGAGATTAAAATGATCCACAAGTGACGCCAGTTGAGGTCACTACACCAGAGATGATCACCAAAATCCATGACATCGTATTGAACGACCGACCGAAGTTAGGTCCGTGAGATAGCCGATATTGTAACCAAACAACCAGACGAACGGGTTCGTAATATCCTTCACACTTATTATTAGGTGCCGCGATACCTCACAGTGCATCTAAAACGCACTAGGGTGACCCTGTCAGTGGCATGTTTAGCAAAGTTTAGGTGTAATGAAAAGGACTTCTTGCATCGTTTCATAACTGTTGACGAAACCTGGGTTCATCATCATACACCCGAACCCAAGGAGCAGTTAAAACAATGGATTGCTTCAGGTGAACCTGCACTAAAGAAGGCCAAAGCAGTTTTATCGGCGACTAAATTTATGGCTACTGTCTTCTGGGATATCGTGGTGTAATATATGTTGATTATCTTTAGAAAGTTAAAACGATTAACGGTGAATATTATGACAACTTCTTACAGCGATTCCATGAAGTTTTAATGGAAAAACGCCCCCATTTGGCGAAAACGAAAATAGTTTTTTACCAAGACAACGCACGGGTTCACATTTGTGCAGTTGCTATGGCAAAAATCCACGAGTTGCGTTACGAATTGCTCGCACATCCGCCTTATTCTCCAGATTTGGCCCCCTGCAAATAATGTTGTCACATGCACAACACTATATCATAACACCGGTTGACGACATGTGTGATAGTTCCATAAGTACAGACGAGTTACTGCGAAAACTACAAGGTGGTCATGGCGGTGATGATGACGGCGACTTTGTATCGGAGCTTGTTAAAAAGGCGATTTAGAGGCAAGTCCAATAGTATATCTTTCTAAAATCGTACAATTTATCAAACTATAGAGTATTAATTATTGCAATATATAATAAATACGTATTCACGTTACAATGGCTTATTTAAATTTGTTAGTTATATTTATATTAGATATGGTTACCTCTGATAATAATTAGTTACCTTCGAAATGAGCACGATAAATATTAAGGATTTACGTAGGTATAGCTGAAATAATTTGAAGTGTCTGATAACTTACCTACTGGCTTACTGATGTCTATTATTTATTGAATATTATAGCTTAGATTATTTGTTACCACTGGTAAAACCTCAATTATTTCAAGTTTATAGGTAGGTTAGGTTAGGTTAGGTTACTGGTGTATATTATAGTCATCATCAGCAATAAATAGCGCAATTGAGTAAAATTAACTAAAAATCAATAGATAACTAGCGACCGCTCTCAGTTTGTTCTGGTTAACATAAGTTAAAATATAGTCTATAGCGACCCGCCTAATGGTAATAACACTTTTTTGACAAGAGACTATTATTTTCGAAAAAAACATGGAACTGCTGGATAACGCTCCAGAGGTATACTTAGAAAAATTCTTTGATCAAGTAAAAGCTTTGATATTATGGAATTCTTACGGTACTGTACTGTGGGGAATCAGCTGCGAAATAGGCGCAATTTTTACCCTTCAGAACCCTTCAGGGTATTAGCCAACATTGACCATATGGAGTCATGCAAGCCATACTTCATAAAATTCCAAATACTTACCCTTACCTGTATTTACATATTAGAAACAAGCAAATTTGCCAGAAAACATTCA
The DNA here is from genome assembly GCA_949316455.1 of Acleris holmiana. Lineage (NCBI taxonomy): Eukaryota > Metazoa > Arthropoda > Insecta > Lepidoptera > Tortricidae > Acleris > Acleris holmiana. The sequence goes on from OX438762.1 coordinate 35,343,163, forward strand.
GCAAATCTAAGTATTAAAAGAAATGACCGATATTTATTTAACAAATACTTCCTTTTTCCAAATTAAAATAGTCTCATACAGTCCCCATCACAAGTTAATTAAAATTTACAACCACTTACCAAACTATTACATTCATAGTAAATACCAAGTTCTTTAAAATTTCTAATAAGTAAATGTTTTTACAATTTGAAAGAGTTCTTTGCTATTGCATACACATAATAATAACCCAATACGACGGCAATTAGTATAAGTAGTTTTAGAAAATATTTATTAACTATGTATTGTATAGCTTCTCTATATCTAATGTTGCTGTGCCCTTGAATCGCACGCAAACAAACCTATAATGTTCCACCTGTAAATGTGTTGATGTGCCAAGCAATAAATATTTTGAATTTTAATTTCTAAAGATTGTATATGAATTTCAAGATATTTTTTTTACTAGATTTCTGGACGAGCTATAATTCTCAAAATGCAACGGGCATTTGATGGTCCTGGTGTCGCAAGCGTCCATAGGCGACGGTAAACGCTTACCATCAGGCGGGCCGTACTCTTGTTTGCTACCATAGTGGCATAAAAAGTTAGTGACATTAGTTGTTATAAGTAAGTTCTTATTTCATTTTGATATTTTGAATTTTGTGTTAGTAGTTAATTTGCTTTAGACACTTTTATTTAAGGCCTTAAGACCCGTGGAGCACCCCGGAAGAAACATGTTATCAATTAGGTACCGCAAATGCGTTTTGTGCACGGTGTGTACATGGGGCGATGCAGGGCAAAAATCGTTATAAGGCGTTCGACGGGCGGTCTCAATGCCGAAAGGCATTCTCTACCAGTTAACCACCATGTCTAACAGAGAATAAACTGGTGAAATAAGAGAACTTAACAGTGTAAAAAATAAATGGATAGGTACTTAACATACAAAATATATAAAATAAATAATACTTGAATACGTACGATGTTATTAATGTTATTATATTACTATATTATTTTGACTGTGATTATTATAAATATGTTAAGTGAAGATTTGTTTTAGGTACTGTAATGAAAGAAGGATGTAGCAGTACATACTCCTTTCATTGTTTTCTTTTTTCTATTTTGTTATGTCGAAATGTCTCGAAATCTTTTCAATAAAAAAGATTTCGAAATATGGAATGCCCGCCGGTGGTTTTCAGGGGGACGCTCCAGAGTCTCCAACGGACCGCGTTGGCATTCACATGTGAATTAATGTATATTTAAACGTTAAAATAAATGAAAGAATATATTAACACTGCAAGACGTATACTTTTATTCTACGTAGCTTAGTTAAAAGTGCGTAAAGTATTACGCTTAGGAATAGGCGCCTACCAGGCTTACATGTTGGAGCCGTACGGGGTATCGAGAATAAGAGAACCGAAGAATCTTCTCGCAAGCAAGAAGTGGAGTGCTCCTGACCTGAACCTGAGTGATATCTTTATTAACTTATTCTCGCTTTAAACTGTTCCCATATTGGTATTTTATTTTTGTGCGTGTCCTTCCCATATAGCATAGCAAAATGGCGACTGGAAAATATAATGGGCTATCTGATACGGAGGATTTTTTAATGCAGTACCAGGCCATTGGAATCATCAAAGGATGGTCTGATGAGCAGAAAAAATATGCCATCGCCGCATATCTAGATGGACCAGCCCTTCACTGGTTTAAGACAAATTTTGAGGAATTCACGACCTACGCAGTGTTAGTGGAAAAATTGAAACTGCAATTTCCTTGCCGAGGTGATTTCGCACAAAAATTTTACTACAGAAGGCAGCAAAACAAGGAAACGCTGATTGAATATTTCTACGCCTTAGAAAACTTAACTGTTAAAGCTAAAATCGATGATGAAAGATTCATAAGGCATTTTATTACATCTATGAACCAGCATCACCAGTGGCTGTTGGCATTGAAGTTATTCGCATCTAAAGAGGAACTTAGAAAAACAATAATGCAAATGGAGGACATATTTAATTGCGACAACACATATGCAAGAAATGTAGGATTGCCAGTTTTTAATCCAGATGTAAACTTCGAAGAAATCAGGAACCGCGGTGATCAGCCGATGCACACACCACGATTCGATGAGTCGACACCGTTCGGGACGCCAGCTACAATAGCGCCACGCAGAGTGCACTTTGAACCAGAAGCACCACGCGAGTCACACGATCTTCGTCCTCGTCCGTGTCCACGCCCACGCCCTTGGACACCACAAGAAAGTTCGCGAAGGCAGCAAGGCGCAGCGACGGCCAATGAACGTTATCGATCCGATTATCGAGAGGTTACTCCTTCTTCATCAAGGCAGCACCCAAACTTCACGCCGCGTCGTTAGTAGATCGGGATGCGACAGGCGGCATGGATTCAAACCCGATCCTTGTAGATAAGTCTAGGGATGTTTCTGTACCGATTATTCCAGTAGTAATAAATGGTATTATTTGTGAAGCACTCGTTGATTCAGGTGCGAGTGTCTCTTGTATCTCCAGATCCCGATGGGATAAATTATCCTTGGATTCTCAAACGCACGAACCTATGGCCTTGCGAGCGGTAGGCGGTTATGCAATCAATGTGCATGCCTCTGCCGAGGTAGGGATGCAAATTGCGTCAGTATATTATCGGCAACGCGTATTAATTATACACGATACGGCTGAAATAATCATACTGGGACAAGATTTTTTACGAGAAAACGAAGCAATAATTGATTTCGCAAAGAGTCAGCTGACACTGAAACAAATTAGTTCGGTGCCTTTCATCTCACGTCATAATGAGAAAAAAATAACTTTTTCTATATGTGCTCATGATCCTAATGAGTTTGTATATAATGAATCTTCTTTGAAGAAAACTGATTATATTTATTTTACAGATTGGGTGCAGCGCAATGAAAACTATTTGTTAAACCTTAACGACGAGAAACCGGTTGTCTTTGACGTGAATGATGGATTGACGGCCAAGCAAAAGACAGAATTGGGTGGTTTATTGAAAGGGTTCCGCGACACTTTTTCTTTTGCAACCCGAGAATTGGGATGTTATAAGGATACTTTTATTTCAGTGAATACCACGGATGATGAACCAGTTCATAAAGCACCGTATCGGGTGTCGAATAAACAGAGGCAAATAATTGATGCGCAAGTACAGGAGATGTTGGAAAATGGCATAATACAGGAGTCAAGAAGTCCTTATGCTTCACCCGTTGTGTTGGTGGACAAGCCGGAGGGCCCACCAAGATTTTGTATCGATTTTAGAGCGCTAAACAAAAAAATAAGGATGGATTCGTACCCGATTCCAAGGACGGATGATATGCTTGGCCCCGTATAATTGTTTGTTTTCAGATGTCTTTAATGGTGTTTATTAATTTCATGTACTGATGCTGAGTTAAGCTGCCATCTGGCGACGCTTACGTTCGCAAACTGTACTACAGATATATGGTTTTTTTTAATTTAATGACATGTAATTAAATATCTTAGCACAGCTGTAGTTAGTAATAATTTTTTTTTGATAGGAGATAACGATTGATGGTCTTTCAGAGCATGAATTCTTATCACGACTGAAATAGGTAGGTAAAACTAATATTCCTTCAGAATATTAGTTTAGTTGTCATGCCAAAATGACATGACATATCTGATGTCATCTCACTTAGAAATAGTGCCTGTGGCACCACAGACAGTAACTCTCTGTCTGATGAGAGGGGATGTCTATGGTTCCGCAAGTAAAGGCGACTGTGTGCGCCAAACCCTAAGGCGTTAAATCATAGACACGGGTCTATTTGTTTTTTAATGTCGATACCAACCTCCTTGGTACGATGCTTAATGCTTTTGTAATTTTATGCTGGCAACGTATAAAGGGAATTGATTCTTTCTTGTTGACCAGGCACCTTCAGTGTTTGGGCTGTCAAGCATGTTTGACAGTAGATATGTAAGGTTAACCATGGATCGCGTCTTTTATTTTTGGCAGGGTTTTTGAAGAGTCGAAGTTTACTATGGCAAGTAGCGCAGACGATGCCGATGACGCATGGTACGTCACTAACACAAGTTTTGGCATCAGATGCGGTATTGTCACAGGAAATTATCCTGTAGAGCAGGACGATCCTCCTTAATGTATTGTTCCCTCCTTAGGTAGTCATTAGGGTTTCGTATAGGATAGCATAGGTAGGGACCTTGCTTCCAGAGGGGCGAGGGATGTAATGAAAGAAGGATGTAGCAGTACATACTCCTTTCATTGTTTTCTTTTTTCTATTTTGTTATGTCGAAATGTCTCGAAATCTTTTCAATAAAAAAGATTTCGAAATATGGAATGCCCGCCGGTGGTTTTCAGGGGGACGCTCCAGAGTCTCCAACGGACCGCGTTGGCATTCACATGTGAATTAATGTATATTTAAACGTTAAAATAAATGAAAGAATATATTAACACTGCAAGACGTATACTTTTATTCTACGTAGCTTAGTTAAAAGTGCGTAAAGTATTACGCTTAGGAATAGGCGCCTACCAGGCTTACAGTACTAATTGTTATATTCAAGATCAGATTGATATAATACTTTACGAAAAACGCATATTTACAGTGGTGGACATATAATTAGAAACAGTACATAAAACTTAGGTAAACACAGAATGAACTATCGTTATGAGTAAAAAATATATTGATTAAAACACTATTAACTATGCCAGAATATAGCCAATGAGTTAAAAAACTCATAAAATATTATTAAAAAATAAATCTGTTCCATCTTTAATTATTAAAAGAGTTTAAATATCATGATAGTTGAATTTCTATTACTGGCCGCTTGGACAACTAATTAGAAACAGGACCCATGGTTCGTTCCATTTTTTAAATTAAAAAAAAACCTCTTTTTACGCTGTTCCTGTAGTTTCGGCGGCAATTAAACGTCAATTTGGAATTACGTGAATAATAAGTATTGTTAAAAATGGGTAAAAATAAGAGTTGTGACGAGTCAACTAGGCAATTAATCGTTAAATTACATTTAGATCGAAAGTGGACTTATAGAAGAATTGCTAAACATCTAGAATGTTCTGTGAAGAAAGTTTTCAACGCTATTGCTCATTAAAAAACAAACGGAACTAAGGTAAACGCGCCTATTACCGGGGGTATCAAAATCCACGACCATTACCGTGGTATTTTTAAATACGCTTTTTATAAGCAAACCTATTAATTTTCTAAAAAAAACATTTTACGCGAACGTAGCTTATTTAATTGACTTACGGACCCGTTAGCGCTAGTGTGTGTGGATGAAACAGAGTGCTCGCAATTCGTCAGTATCCGCGACGGCAGCGCAGAAAGAGGTCGTGCCATACTAACGCGTGACGCCACAGGTAAGAGAACTCGAATCTTATTCAGTATTTTACGTAATATATAAGGCAAGTGAACTAATGTTATGGTATTTAAATGGTTGTTTATTGTTTTCTGCTCGATTTTTGAATGTTCTTTATATATTTTCTGGCCTGGAAATACGTTTAAAATGGAAAATAAATTACAACGGTGATAGATACCATTTTTTGCTGTGGATACTAATACCGTGGTATACCACGGTAATAGATTTTTTATTTCAGGTAATTTTTTTTGGTTTATGTGATCGGTTATAAATATTTTCTTACGGTTATTCTAATCTTGATCTATTCACGCTATTAAAGAACTATTTCCGTGGTATAGAAAATATTCTACTCACCATTATTTTTTAACAAAAACTTCTGTACTGGTAATAGTTTTTTTTGATTTTAGGTATTTTTTTTTTTGTTTATGTGATCGGTTATAAATATTTTCTTACGGTTATTCTAATCTTGATCTATTCACGCTATTAAAGAACTATTTCCGTGGTATAGAAAGTATTCTACAAACCATTATTTTTTAACAAAAACTTCTGTACTGAATTTGTAGTTTGTATAGAAAACCTTAAATTGTCAAAACATTTAAATATTGAGATTAAATCGTTAATTTACTTACCAGTTATGTAATTTTGTTTTTATGCCAAGATTGTAATATATATATTTTCGATTTGTAATAAAAACAAAAGTGTATCAGTTTGTTTTTATGGGTCGGAATAAGGTTTTTCCAACACTCTATATTAAGCCTATTACCGATGGTACGGTCCGATAACCCTCGGTAATAGAATGTATGGGAGTCTATTACCGACCCATTCGATATTTTTTTGGGTCGGTAAAAGGTTCTTAAAGAAGTATCTAATACCGAGTGACATTTTATTCATCTATTAAATTAATCACATTTAGGGTACCGTAAGTTACCGATTTCTTTGATACTATTTACTGATCTTACTACTTGAACTAAAGTTGAGACTTTTAATCATCAGTTGTAAAAACTTCCGTGTTTACTCCATAATTATCATTATATTTGATAATTATATTAAGGATATTTATTTATTCATTTACATAAATGAATAAATAAATATCCTTAATATAATGAAACGAATGTATGTTAATATAATTATATTTAAGTACATACTTAAATATAATTATATTAACATACATTCGTTTCATTATTTTAAGCAGTTTATTTTAAGCAAGACAAAGTTTTGGTTTGCTTAACATTTACTTAATCTTAATTAATAAGGATTTTAGTGAGTTCATTTAATATAATATTGCATATTTAATTATTGTAATTAATTATTATTTCCATAAATATAACTTAGTTACCTGGTGGTTTTTTACATAACAAGGATCTTTTGCAACGTTTTTTATTTTTATTGTTTTGTCCTAAGTACAATCATATTTTAACGTTTTATTTCGTTTTCCTTAAAAAACTTGTTGTACATAAATAATATACGGAACCAAACCCGTTATTTATTTTTAACCCTCGGTATTTAGTTCCGAATCTTGAGTCGGATGCCTATTACCGATGGTAGAAAATGGCTGTTTTTTATACCCTCGGTAATGGAAGCCGAATTCGCGGTAATAGAATCACAGCCTGCTGATTACCACGGTAATAGAAAACTTGGGTATTTTGGTTTCAATAATTATTTTGCAATATATAATAAAGTAAAATGAATCCAACAAGTTACGACGCTGAAAGCTCAATAAACACACTCAAATAAAAAAAAAATCGGTCGCTAAGAAGCTTTGATACCCTTCATTTTTTGAACTTATTTGAAAACTTCCTTAAGTACCACGGTAATAGGCGCGTTTACCTTACTAAAAGTGTTGTTAGAAAATCTCGTCCAAGGAAAACGTCTCTTCGGGAAGATTTGCAAATAATACGTGTAGCTAAACAAGACCCGTTTAAAGGCTCCAACGAGATTAGAAATAAAGTTTTTTTCACCTGATGACCCAAGGAACATTTCCTCGAAACTGGTACGCCGCAGATTAGTGGAAGCTAAATTGTTCGGGAGGGTTTCTCGAAAGGTACCGCTTCTTACCAAGCAACACCGAGAGAAGCGATTATTATTTGCAAAGAAATAAACTGGACCGTCAGAGAATGGAAAAAAGTGTTATTATCGGATGAAACAAAAATAAATATGGTGAATTCTGACGGCAAACGCTACGTTAGACGTCCAATAAACCATGGTTTTGATTATAAATACACGAGGAGCATAGTCAAACACGGCGGTGGTAATATTAAAGTATGGGGATGTATTTCTGGTTGCGGAGTTGGACCCATCCGTAAGATTGACGGTATAATGGATCAATTTCAATACAAAAACATCTTAGAAGAGACAATGATTCCCTACACCGACGACCATTTGCCTGTGACCTGGATCTTACAGCACGATAACGACCCAAAACACACGGCCCGCAGTGTTAAATCCTTTCTTAGTGAGCAATGTGTGACTGGCCTGCAAATAGTCCCGATTTAAATCCTATTGAACATTGTGGTAAGTCGTTAAAAAAAAATCTCCATTAAACGTAATTCCAGTCAAAATGAACTTTACGAAGCCTTTGTTGAAGCATGGAACTCGATCACACTCGAAAAAATGTATGAAATTGCTTGAATCAATGCCACGTCGTTGCAGAGCCGTCATTAATAACAAAGGCTATGCAACTAAATATTAATTTTTAAGAAATTTTGTAAACCAAACATTATTTTACATAAATAATTTGAAATTGTTGACGTTAATACGTTAATAACTTTGGTTTTTACCTCATTTCTTTAGTGTTTCTAATTACTTGTCCACGACGGATGGTAGGTACTGCGAATGTCGTTTAGTTGTTTGTACGTAACTAAATATCTAAATGGTAGTTGTAAACTCGGATATTTATTTGTTTTTTAATCAATTATAAGTTGTTGAACGTATTCTATGCATTTTGTTGTTTTATTTCCAAACACAAAAGTTTTACGGCAATGTGCCTTGTATAATGTGAAATACGTCGCAAGTGTTTCTAATTATATGTCCACCACTGTATATGAAGTTTAATTTTATTTAGATTCCTATTCAAAAATATTGATAAGTAAAGTTAATCCTCTACAAAGTTTCCCAACTCTAGTATTTATTCAATTTCCACAGCTTTTGACGCCCGTGTCGGCCAGAGCCGTCAACGTGTGACGTCATCACCTAACAAGAAAACAAGTAGTATTGTGACCCTATAAATTAAAATGCATGTCGTGTGAATATTTTGGGACTTTCATAGGTACTTTATTGTGGTTTTATAATGTTAATAAAATATAGAAATTGTGAGAGGATTCCGGGAGGGAAGATGGCCGATTTAAAGATGTAAGCCCACGTTTGATTTATTCTGTTTACTGTTTTACTCTACTCACTTGACATTATAATTGCAGAATATCACGGTGGACCGCCATCACTACATAGTATAAAACAAAGTCGCTCCCCGCTGTCTGTCCCTATGTATGCTTAGATCTTGAAAACTACGCAACGGATTTTGATGCGTTTTTTTTTAATACATAGAGTGATTCAAGAGGAAGGTTTATATATATAATACTTTAACCCGGAGCGAAGCGAGGGCGGGTCGCTAGTTAATAATAAAAGAAGAATAAGAAGAAATTTTGATATTGTTAAAAATGTATTTGGTTTTTCCGTCACTCAAATACACTATTACATAGGGTCAATTATGGTATCGATTTGCAATCACTCCGTTTTTAGAGGTCGACTTGTACGTATTTGTTGCGGCGTCCGGGAGGCGGCATTTGTTTTGCAGCCTGCCTGGCTTTCAAAAGGTTAAAGGTGGTATAGTTTGTTACATTTAAGACGGCGAAAAGCACTTAATGCGGAATTTTACAACTTCTTTTGTTGCTAAATATGAAAAGGAAAGATAACAGTGGAGATCTTAAAACTAAACGAGGTGATGCACATGTACTGGAATGTCTCAACCCGTCTTGATCTTGGAAATATAAGAAAAGGTTTTTTAACAAAACTTTCAATTATAAAATAAATAAGCTTTTAAAAAATGCATAGTACTTATTCTTATTAAATTAAATTAAATATCCTTAATAAGAAATCAAAACTTAGAATACTTTTTCTGATTCTGATGATGTCTCAGTGTCAACAACGTTTATTACAAAGGTTTTAGCTTTAAGCATTGCACTTTACTCGTTAACAGTCTGATCACAACTGAACATAAAAATAACTCCTAAAAATACGCATAACAACTAGGTACATATATTTGAGACATGCACGTACAATATTATTATTCACAAAGGACTTTCGCTCTTTTGACACACCTCCATAATTGTTGTACAACCCTACTTAACCTTTTGAACGCCAACAACGTGATATTCCGCAACCGCCCCGATACAAGATGTATGGAGCGACCAAGTGCCCGGCGGCGTCCCGGCACGAAAATCCGAAGACGTGATTTGCCGGCTTTGGCGGTTAAATGGTTAAAGATAACAATTAAATAATAGACAGTGGTAATGGTTTATTTCAAGTGCTTTTTCGGCGTCTTAAATAAAATAATCTATATACCTACGTCATACTACTTAAAAACTTTCTTATTTTCTAAATTTCGCACCTCTTTTAAATATACATACACAGAAATTTCAAAATTTCTGTGGTATGGCTCCATACCTTTTTTATTGCAGTAGACTTATCTATCTACACTAATATTATAAAGAGGAAAGATTTGTACCTTGTATGTTTGTATGTTTGTAATGAATAGGCTCAAAAAGTACTGGGCCGATTTAAAAAATTCTTTCACCAATAGAATGCTACATTCTTCCAATTTGACATAGGCTACATTTCATTTTGAAAAAAATTAGGGATCCTTGGTAAAATTTGAACAATATAACCGAAGGTGTAGAAAAATGAGTCTTAAAATGTCTTTCGTCGAATGCGCTGCCGAAACTATTAGCGATAGAACAAAATAATGTACCTACAACAATATTGAAGAACATCATAATGTCTACAAAAAACTCCGCGGTAGCATATGTCCAACTATTGTAGTTATGTCACTACAACAACTTTTTTCATTTTAAACATTAATGAAAATGCTAACCAAATTCATACCATGCTATTTATGTGTTTATATTAATCCTTATCCAAATAAATTATTTTATGGTCAGGTCCATTTAACTACCATTAAAATAGTTTTTAATTTAAATTGGACTTTCCATTCAAAAGATATTACGAATTAAAAAATTCAAACAGTAAACAAAACCGCCATAGCGCCGTGGCCGTTGTTTGCGATGCAGTCTGAAAAGCGCGCCGGGCATCGCGGCGGGCGGGGTGGTGGGGGGCACTGAAATACAGGAGTGGGGCGTGCACGTCTAAAAAAATTGCAGCGGGCGAAGCCGCTGGCGGGTCGCTAGTCTTTACATAGTCTAATTCAATATTAGATAATATTAGTGCTTAACAATTGAGAGATATGGATGTAAGTTTTCAATCTTTAATTCAATATTGACACAATTATACAATATTTCTCGTTTAACAAAGAAGCCCATTTAAAAAATTCTAAAAATTTAATAGCATAAGCGACCAACATATCATAACCGATAAAGCCAAAACTTTGCACTCTAATTCAATATTCATTAATAATCAACAATACAATTACATAAAAAAAATGTTATACGTAACGCTCGTTCTAACTTTTCGCCATATTTTACAAATATGTCCCACACCATATAAGCAACATTTTTCCAATTTTAGAATTATCATAACTTTTAGGGTAAAAATCCGGTCCCACTACTGGACTATAATGGTATGGTGGAAGGACGGAAGGATTTATAGCTTAGGCTTATTAACTACCTAATAAGGTTCCGTTTGCGACCTTTTGGTATGGAACCCTAAAAACGGCACGATGAGAACAGAGATTACATCAATAAAAAACCGGACAAGAGCATTTCGGACCATGCATGCTCAGTGTAGGGTTCCGAAGCCAAGAGAACAAGTAATAACTAATTTTTAATTTAATAGTAGATTGTACAACAAGGGCATACATAAAACAAGCCAAGCCAAGCCAAAATGGGTTTTAAGACCGAGTTATACACTCTGCTTTTCACTTCAATTACGAGGAAATAAAACAGAAATAATATTAATAATCTTTTTCTTGGATTTAGGTGGCAATGTCTTTTCAATGAGTTCTTTTGTATTTTTAACCATTAGTGCGTTAGGTGTGAGCATTATTTCCTCTTCACTTGACGATATTTTCACGAAATTCCGTAACACAACAAGTTTTGCCAAGAAAACAACTAATTAAATAGTTAGTCCAAAATGAGACAACAACAACCTCGTTCCCGCCATTGTTTTTTTCTGTTTTTCTACTAACAACTAATTAACGAGAGAAAAACCTCTTTCCGCGACTGTATTTATTTCAAAACTTTTTTAAAATTTCTGCATGAAAGTTTTAACTTAGGTCGAACGTAATACTGCCAAGACATTCGTTGATTTTGTATTTTTTTTGTTAATCATGCTTGTTTTTATTAGATTTAAATTTCATTTTTGTTTTATGCAACATTGAAGGCAAATAAATTAATGTAAATATATTCAAATAACAAGTTTATTTAATGCAGTTACCTCGTGTGTCTGGCTGTAGGGCTTAATTATCTTAGTCTAGATGATGTCAGCACTTTATGCACTAGTGCATAAATGCTATTTTATGCAGCCTACCCACACAGAAGTGAAAAGTTAATTAGTGCCATCTTAGATGATTTTAGTAGGTATAAACACTTTCATCGCCTATATCTCAAAACCTAATGACGTCTAATAAGTCGTGATAGTTTTCCTTTTAAATTAATTATATGCTTTTTCATTGAAGATATTTTTCAGATTTTTAGTAAGCATTTGTTAGTTTTGGCCGTAGGGGGGACGCACTGGACTCGAACATAAGTTAGCGCTTTAAAGCTTAACATTTCATAAACGGATCCCTTCATCAAAAACCGCGCGGAACGCGCTCACTGACGTTCGCATTGCAAAGATGCCGCCGATTCGTATGGGCCATTCACCCTGGCCACGTAAAAACATCGCAAATATGACCTTGTAGCTTAAGATCTTAAGGCCTCATATTTACTCCTATAGCTTACCGCGACGGCATCGTCAGAACTCTCAGAACCGAGTTTAAATTTTACAAAGTTGCTTCCTACACAATAGAGACTATTGGCGTTATAATAACATTAATAACATGCGTTATCATTTTGAAATTAAATGTATGTTAAACCTCAATCGAATTTGATATTGTTATTTACTATCATCTATATAAATGTATACATGATTTAAAGTCCTGACTGACTGACTGATATACAGTAGCGGTCATAAAATAAGGAAAGAATGAAAAAACTGCAGTAATATATTTTATAAAAACACTTAGATTTTATTTTTTTAACCTTCGCAATTATTACATTAATTATGTACCTACTTAGTTCCATTTATCAAGTTCAAAGTATAAAATTAAAAGTCGAATAATAAAATCTTCTTTTATAAGTTGCATCATTATTTATATCCAACAGTGTGTATACAGTACTGGCCAGTGGCCATAATAATATAATTAGGAACAAAGTTTGAAATGTCAGAAATATAAAAAAGAAAGAACCATATTTTGCCGTCTATAATTTCTCGCCTTGTTCACGTTGATTCTGAATTTGTTTTCACTTTTTGTAAAAGTAATAGTATACTTAGGATCCGAGTATACAACGACCTTCACCGAACTGGCTAATGGACAAAAAATATTTTTATTAAATTAAATATGTTAAAAAATATAAGGCAAGTGGGTTGACTAAACATTCAGTCTAGAATATGATTAATTAAAATTGAATTATTGACTTTTTTACCTCACCGTTTCGGTTAATACACAAATGACATACTTGGTAATCAAAAGTTTGAGGCCTATAGAATATGCAAACGTTAGGTTAACTATTTTTTTCCGTCATAACTTTTGGGTAGGCAGGTATAAACTTGTAAATCGATATTAGTAATTTGCACGGGTCTAGTTAATAAATAAACTTATGCCAACATGTATTTAATTTAATATCACATATAATATATACACTCATACATAATTAATACATGTAAAAAAACGGACTGTTTTTTTTTGTCAACCGACTTGCAAAACTATATGCATTTAGCATATATCAGTCAGTAATCTAAATAAAGTTTTAGGTCATACCCGTCCTTGTCGTTTATTGAGAAAGTTATTGCTGTTGTAACGTTTTCGGAAGGCGACACTGAGCGTGGTCTGACATGCTCTGGCCTGGTTTTTTTTTAATAGCTTGTATTTGCTGGGCAAAGGTCTCTCGACCGACCTCTTATTTGAAAAATTACATATGCTGGACTTTTTGTTGGAGAAAAAGCTAAAGCGAAAGCTAGTTGTGTTATATTAATTATAACTGTGTCAAATTTATTCATTTCAATTTTGGAATGCACGGTTGTGAGGATGTCCGTTCTGAATCACTACACAATTGCCTTACATTTTGACGTAATTATGTAAAGGGGTAATTCAGAAAAAATAAATACCTAAACAACTTGGCAATACACGGTGAAATAGTCGTCGACTCGACAAATAATCACTTACACCGTTAAATAACTCAAATAAATCATTTTTTTGTTTAATTTTTTTTTTATCGTCATTTATTTTAAATTATTGGACACCCAACATTACGATGTATTGTTGTCACGAAGTTCGAAGAGAACATTCAAACTCTTTGTGATTTAGGTAACTACTGGCTGGATAGTGTTTTGGCATTAACCGTCAATAACGTCAACGTTGTAAACATTTCTCAAAAGAAAATTAAAGCGATTTATTTGAAGGGTCTTCCGGTAACCTTCGGGGAGGGAAGATGGCCGATTGAAAGATGTCCGGCTTTTGCTTTTGATTTATTCGGTTTTCTGTTTTATTCTACTCACTTGACATTGGCGAAATCACTGCGTATGCCGCGGTGGACCGCCATTAAAAAAAAAGAAGAAAAATATTTATTTGAATAAATAAGAGAAAAATGCCTCGTCCGTATCCTTATACCAGCATGTAAAGATTTGATATGGTGTCTTTGTACGCTAAGACCGGTAAAATTGGACAAACAAGAACTTTATCAAGGAAGATATCCAGAGTCGCCGGCGCCGGTACCGAGACTTAATTTGATTATGAGGATGATACAAAACCTTCGCGATTTTGGTAAATTTAACGTTCCAACACACGCTCAGGCCCGCGGTCGCCCATGAGGCTATCCAGGAAGGTTGTACAGAAGCAAACGTGTCACTTTTCAGCACTCTCGTCAGCCGCAAGCGGCCGTGCTATGACTTGTCTTCTAGTGTCGCTTGACGCGTGGTCAAAATAAAATAAAAAATAAATAAATATCACAGGACAACACATAAGTTGACCTAGTCCAAACTAAGCTCTAGGCTTGTACTATGGGTACTAGACAACGATAAGTTTACTTGTATAGAGATATATATATATATATATAAAAAAAAAAAAACATGTATTTTTTTTAGTTCTATCATTCTTATTTTAGAAGTTACAGGGGGGGGGGGGGACGGACACACATTTCAACACTTTGGAAGTGTCTCTCGCGCAAACTGTTCAGTTTAGAAAAAAATGATGCTAGTAGCCTCAATATCATTTTTGAAGACCTATCCATAGATACCCCACACGTATAGGTTTGATAAAATTTTTTGTTTGAGTTTCATTTCTAAGTATGGGGAACCCCCAAAATTTATGTTATTTTTTCTATTTTTGTGTGAAAATCTTAATGCGGTTCACAGAATACATCTACTTACCAAGTTTCAACAGTGTAGTTCTTATAGTTTCGGAAAAAAGTGACTGTGACATACTGTGACAGACAGACATGACGAATCTATAAGGGTTCCGTTTTTTGCTATTTGGCTACGGAACCCTAAAAATTAATAAACTAAATGGCTAAGCTTTCTATTGAAGACGATGAAAATTTGTTAACGTGTTGGTTGCACAGCGCCCTTTTTTGTACTTCTCGTCTTAAATTAAACATAAAGCTAAATTAAATTGTCTTTTATCCAATCGACAAAATTTACAATATTTTTATTTGTCAGATTTTAAATAATTTCTATTACTTAAAGACGGTAAAAACCTTCATCACTTCGTCTTACGAACATACATAGGATCAATTGAACTTCTTTTGTATAGTAATATATGTAGTAGGCAATGCTAGTATTATGTCCTTTTTATATTCCATGTCAAAAATATTGATTACACAATTTGCGCACAATAACACTGGGCCGACAAACGCCAACGACTGAGAAGCGAGGATGGCCCAAGAGCCGCGCGCGTTAAAGGTTGACTCCATGGCTAGCGGCCGATGCGTCAGTGGCGCGCGGCTCGCGACAGTAGTAGGTAAACACTATGGAAGCGTATGGCACCGCTACCGTGTTTAGCGGCTGACGACTGAGCGAGCTGCTGGCCTCGGAAGCGGCGTCATACGCTTTCATAGTGTAAACTAATGTCGCGAGCCCCCCGCGACTAACGCATCGGTCGCTAGCCATGGAAGTCAACCTTAAGAGGCTATAGTCAGCATTCTGACACAGCGTATGGCGTGTCGCTGTTGGAAGCGGTCGAATCTATCTCGTTAAAATTTGATACAGGAATACCTACGAGTACCTCAGGTCACACTACCAGAAATGTATATACTTTCTGAGGTTATATTGATAATGGAAGTCTACGCGAAAAAAACGCGGCCAGAAGCTAGTAAATAACAATTTCGTCACAAACAAACAGGTAGGTAGGTACCTACCTGTCGCTTTCGTTACCTCCAATTCAATCAAATAGATCCTAAGAATGAAAAGTCAACGTAGGCTCAGGCCACTGAACTGATCACAACAGGGCAGCGATCCCATGGCCGCCACCTATGTTCACTTCATAATTTAGAGTTAAATGGGTAGTAAATGTTCGATATTGTTTCGCTACGCTCGCTCACCTGCGCAAGGCAGCTAGGTAACTACACCAGTTTTAAAGAGTAATTAATTATTATAGCTTTAAAAGTAAGAATATAATTAAAGACACAGAAACAAACAACATTCTACGCGGAGGTCAAAAATACAAGCCCAATCGCTCGCGAAGCACGAACACTTAAAATATAATTAAAATAAAACAAGTAGGTAAGTACAATCGCGCAAACCGAACTCGCACAAGCGCAAGCGCGCCTGCGTCTTGCACGCAGGCGCACAACAACATTATTGAGCTGGGAGCGCTGCAGGCGCGGCGAGTGCGCCCGCGCCGATTGTGTTCTAGACACCTACGGTTTTGTATTTCTACCCGTAGCCGTAGCCGCTGTAAGGACGTCCTACGCCACCGGACATGCAAGAAAAATCTATTTTGTTTACTAAAAAGTATTCCGTCTCGCTATATTAAGTGTAGGTACCTAACATCTAGACAGATTGGTCATTTATAAAATAGTAAATTATTAATGATAACAAGAACCTTTTTTTTATTATTTAAGTATGTAAGTATAGGTGAAAAACTTAAGTAAAGGACCTGTTGTACGAGTATGTAGTTGTGTAAAAAAGTAATATGGAGTTGACGTCTATTTCAAACATAAAACCTTAAACGGTCTATACAATTGTGTTACAACTACATACAATACAACAGGTCCTTTACATAAGTCACCTGAGAGTATAGTTAATAGGATAACAAATATTTTAGAGCGTATTAAATAATAAATCTCATTACGTTAAGTAGGTACATTACATTTTAATTTGGTTAAAATAATAGTTATTCCTATAGTGTAGTAGATAATGGTTCGACGTCGCGCTCCGACAGCAGCTTGTGGAGTCGTAGTGTCGGGTTAGGG
This sequence comes from Acleris holmiana, assembly GCA_949316455.1. NCBI lineage: Eukaryota > Metazoa > Arthropoda > Insecta > Lepidoptera > Tortricidae > Acleris > Acleris holmiana. The sequence goes on from OX438762.1 coordinate 35,360,327, forward strand.
TCTCCCAACACCTATCGACGTCTGTTCGCTCTTATTGCGTACACATAAAAAGTTTTTGATCAACTAACGACGATTCCGCGTCGATAGATGTGGGGAGTCCCTTAGAACGGTGGGCCCGAGAAGAGTAACCATGTTGGTGCATAAATAATTATTATATTACGTAGAGAGATGTTCCGGGCACTCACTGAATACTGGGGCTCTATTATAAATCTTATTGGGTAGATCTCACTATTCCCATTGAGCTTTCCCATTGATGGTAATACTGATACTACTTGTATCACTATCCCCATTGCGTTTATATAACCGCTACTATTCGCGACCAATAAAACGCTCGGATATAAACGTAAACGTATATATATATATATTAACGTTTAAAAAAAACCGCTCAAAATGGAAATAATGAGACATTTTGTAGGAGAACATAAGTCTCGCTATTAAGTGCCATTCGGCGTTTCGTAATTCAATGGGAATAGTGAGACTGATTTGAAAAAAAAGTGCGGTCTCAGTATTACCCCTGCAATGGGAAATGGGAATAGTGAGATCTACCCATCTTATTTCTTTCGACATGTTACATATATAGTACGAGTAATGGCGACCGAGTTAAAAACGATACACGATAACAATACGAGTACAGGTAAAGTAGAATATGGCTCCTGACTATTTGTATTCGTATATACATTGAGGCAGGATACAGTCCCTTTTTTATCACCGCACCTCGTTATATATGTTATTTACGCGCCCGACCCAACTCGCGTTTCCTAAACCTAACACAGATGAGAAAAAGGAGGCTGATAACTTTCACAGTGCGCAAGTGAACTGACTTTTACGGACAAATTGCACGCGGTCAGCCAGGTGAGGTAATTGAAAAAGTCACATTTTATGTTAAGAGGCCGTGCCAGCTTAGCTTATTTTCGTGATTTTACAGTTCAAATACTGCTTTTCTATAAGTTTTAATGCACATCATGATATATAATCATCAGTTATGATCGAATAAATGAGTTACGAATGAATGAGCTACTTTTTTATCTTTGTCGAGAATTAAAATTCGGGATTTAGGTTATTTTAAAACATTATATATTGCTATTTTATTTTTAATTTTTGGATGTGTTTTTAAGGTAATGATTTTGAACTGAAGTTTATGAACGAGTGTTTTAAGAAGCCGAAATTTAAAACTATTTTTTGACCATTTTTTATAAAATTTTACCAAGTTAATATTTTTTTTACACAAAAAAAATATATAAAGGTGGTAAAAAGTAATTCATATGTTTTTTAGACAACTTTTACAGCAATCAATTGTTATTTTTTCATACCTTTCAGACATCAAAACGATCCGTGAATATGCGATATTCTAAACCTCTTACAGCAAAACTCACGAAACATTCGCCGGTTTCAGGTCGATTTATCAAAATTAAATTATAAAAACAAAAAAGTATTTCATACATTCGTTGAAAATCAAAGTTATCTTTCATGTTGCGCATTAAAATTTGTAGAAATAACAGTAAAATCACGTCTGGAAAATCACGAAAATCAGCGAAATCGGCGAAATTTCGTGTACGGCCTCATAAAACCTGTACATTGAAAATATTTGTATCTATGCCATTTCCAGGCTTAATAATCTTATTATAATCGATGGCTGATTGGGTACGACTAGCTTTTCACCAGCGAGAGCTGCCGAAGCCGAGCGGCGCGTTACGAATAAAACCGTGAATGATAGCTCTGCGTCATTAAAAACATCCTCGGTCACCGCTCAGTTTAACGGGTGGAGAGCCGGCTAGAAATAAATTAGCAATCTGTGTGTGGTCGTGACGCGACATATACATCATTATCATATGCATAATATTCATGGTAGAGGCTCGTCGCAGCTCGGCAGCGCGGCTGGGGGCAGGCGCACCTTGTAGCGAGCGGCGCGTGGCCAAGAGCAGCTCGACGACCGGGCGCACGGCGGCGGCGGCGCGCCGCTCGGCCGCGCGCAGCATCACTGCACGCAGCCGCGCCTCGCGGGTGCGGCCGCAGCACGGCCCGCCGCACACCGCGCCTGTAACAAACAAACACCATCAACATCAACTATTACTGCAGAAACTGAGAAAAACGCTGTTGCGGGACGAGCATGAGAGCGTGGCCGAGACGCTGTTAAGTCCGCGCTATATAACGAGTCCAGCAACCGCCCTTTCCAGCCGAGACTTGTAGTGCTTTTGTCCGACGTGCGGGTAAACATAAAAAATAATGCTTATTTACATTTCAAGCACAGTGCCAACCAAAGTTACCTTCGAAAATAAAACGTTCCCGCTATCAGCATCGAAATATTATATAACCTCATACTTAATGCCATTTAAATTCAATATTGGTACAGTCACCTCACCAGCAATAATGTATCATATCATAATACAACATTGCGCTTCAAAAGATCTATCATTCTCTTATGCTTCAAATAATAAAGACGTGTCAGATATTTTTGAGTTCAATGTGGGATAATATTGCTGGTGACTGTACGATATAGTATAAAACCGAAATAACGTAACTATTAGTATAACTAGATTTATTTATTTCTTCTTTAATTAAATAATCAGCGCAATTGCAGCAGCCAAATCCTTATTCGTCAGACATCTTTTATAATATTTCAATATAGCTATGAGTATATAGTTTTTCACGTGACGTTGAGCCTAATTAACTCAGTTTTCGTTTTTAATAGATCACTGACCATAGATCATAAAGATTGATCATTGACTCAATCAATTGACACGTGTAGTGACCCTCTATACACCACCTTTTGTCACCTGTTTCACTGATTGTACAAAAATACGATTGCGCAAACATTTTGTAGGTCTGTGGGGGGCCTGAGGGCAGTACTATCCCTCGAATGCGAAAACGTAAGTTTTCGGATTTTTGGCCGCCATCTTGAATGTGTCACTTCCGGTCCAGATCTCGACTTTGCGACGGCATTTTCACATTCAGCAGGGTTGAATTAGCTTAAAAGAAAAATTATTTTCGTCTAGGACATCATTATCACAAAATACTAGGTTGATACATATACTCGCAAAAACGGGTACTTAATAAAATACACGGTTACGCAATTGCTATGCAGTGAGGCGCAAACTTTGTGATGTCATAGTCTACGCCTATCCTCAGCTCACTCCCGCAAATAACTCTGGACGCGGACGTCCCTCTCGCTTGCCGAAGTTCGTCCATTAAACTCAGCCCGAGTCGCCCGACACACCAATATTTTAATAAGAGTAAGTGCCAAAAGAAGAGAGAAATTGGAAAATTATATTTTCACCTCAGCACCTCAAAAGGGTGGTTTTGCTGTTTAAAGACAGTGACCAAAATTCGATTTTGCTGCGAGCGTGAGACAAAGTAGACTAATTTTTGTTCAAAATATAAAGGTGGCCGTGGTGCGGCGCACGGGCGACTGGGGGATGTCGTTTTATTTTTACCATGTTGTTATTTTTATGTGACTGTTACATAATAACTTCATACGAGTGTTTTAATGCCTAATTATGTACAATTACATACACTGCTTTATCTACATAGGTACATATATTTAAAAAAAAACGAAACAAATTAAACTATTTTTTGCGCCAAGACAAATAGAACGTCAAAAATGGCCGCACTCATACTTTTTTTTTTATTCAGAAACAAACTAGAATCGGCCTCCACTATCATATCGTTCGATATCAAGTAACAAGCGAGATTTATCAAAATTGTATGCAATTGACATTTTATTCGGAATAAAATGTCATCTTGAGTGATATTAGAATCGAAGTCAAGTAAAATTGCTTTGTTTTTCAAAGATGTTCGAAATTTGAATGTAATAATGTCGTATTTGATGTTATTATTAAAGCAATAATATTAATAACATTTTCACAAATAAGAAATTGGATCTAACAAAACAGTTTATCTGTATGCTACTCGTAAGTAATTTGTAGTATTTGAACGCATCATAGAGGGTTTATGATATGTGTGTAGATAAAGGTTATAGTATTTTCTAGCTGCTAAGGTGAAAAATTGTATCTGCAAAACAAGAACAAAGTTATTTGCATCTCGTGTCTTTGAATCCCTCGCTGCACTCAGGATTCTAACATAGAATCCATCGCTTGGTCGGGATTCAAAATCAACATGCAGCAAAAAACAACTTTGCTCTCTTGTTGCACAAATAACTATTTTTACACTAGCTTCCCGGTAGCAATTCTGGCCAAATACGTACCCTACTAGATAGATTAGCGATACTAGATTTGCATAAAAAAATATGTGCATATTTGGAATGAAAACACCGTCGCGTCGTCGTATGTCGTACATATGAGATGAAAAGAACTCGAGAAGCCTCAAGGGCTAGTGAAAGCCGCGGGAACTTCTGGACACGCGCTTCCGTCGTCCCACTTAGGTAGTTCAAAGCTACTACGAGTATATAATAAATAATAATATGGTACAGTTTGTTATGTTATAGGTATTCCTGGTATACCCTGTATACGTATCATAAGTAAAGACTTAACAGTTGTTTGTAAGGAAAAGCTTGTTAACCGATCTGCAGCATCCCTCAAGAGCTTTTTCTAATTCCATCTATCCTTGCGCTTCGCTACGGTGAAAGTAAAACTTTTCACATTCCAATTGATCCCTCGCGATCTCCTCACCATCGCAGTCTACCTAGACTTTCACGACTTCAATTTATTTTACCTCGGTCAACGTGTTAGGTACGCTAAAAAACAATTGTATGTTGAAGATTTTAACATTCCCATAACATTCTACCGAAATACGATTACAAGCATGTGGTGTATTTCGTAAGTTTTGGCACAGGACCGCGGTGGCTGACCGCAGCGGCACGTCTGGAGTTCAAGGTTGCAGCGGCGTACTGTGACTGTGACAAACCAATAATAAAGACTACAAATATCTCGCGCGAACTGGTTCCGACGCGGCTGCACCGCGCTCCGCGCCCTGCGCGCGTCGAGACCCGTATTATTATTTCGGTAACTCCAATAGGTACTACGAGTTGCATTAACACTGACGAGCCAACTGCACACGGATATTATTTTTTAAGATACAGGGTAGGTACCACAATTCGTGATGACATGATGCGGGATTCGCTTTGAGTTTGAAGCCGCAATTGCACTACTTCGTTCACCTTATGCGGTTGCCGAATTGGTTTTTAACTACTCTGCCGTCCTCAAACTAAAAAGCCGTTAAATGCAAGAGGGTCATTTTGAGTTATGGCCAAAAAACGTTTGAAACTATGTCTCTACAAACTGGTGCACGATATCGATGTAATTTTTTTTATATACTAAGTAATGAGGGTTGCTTTATATTTTTATATGAATTTGATATTTTTTTACTTATTTTTTATAGGTGAAATCTTCAATTTTCCTTTTTAGTTATGGACCCGTTGAATTTAATGTAATACTTTACATAGCTTAATGATGGTTAAAGTATGTTTAGCGGCCTTCTAGCTCAGTAATTTAGGATATCCGCGTTACATTTTACAAATATAACAAAAGTTATATAGAAAACATAACTAAAAGGCGGTGACATGACATAGCCACTTTTTAGCTATGCATGTCTAGTTAAAACTATGCAAACATACATGACTAGAAAACGGCCACGCGACTTTAACTGCCTTCTAATTAAGAAAAGGTAAATGAGGTGGAATCTGACATATAGTTTTAATATTCAATGCTTGAGAAAAAGGCAGTTAATTGCAGAACAAATCACAATAACTGCTTTTTTGTTATGGATTGCAATCAAAATATGTTTTTATATCCAATGACTTGGGGAAGTTACTGCCACAATGTTATTTGGATCCCTTAGAGGAGTGTGAAACTACATTATGCAAGGAAAAGAAAGTTGTGCTCCCTGCGTAATACGTAAAATAACTGCAAAATTACTGTTTGATTAAATAGAGGGGTGTCCCAGAATTTTACGCAAATATTATTTATATATTAGAAAACCTCTTCCATACCGGTCAAGAATTTAGTTTTAACTTTCTAATAATATTAATTAACTTAATAGTTATAATGGTTCTCATGATACTGGTAAATGACCTTGCGGCACGTGATGTTTTAAGCCAAGGAGTACCACCCTTGCCTCCGTTGGCTAAAAACATGTGTAATTTATAATTCTAATACTTGAGAACTGTAAAGCTGGAAATTTAAATGCAGTCCTAAAAAAGCTCATAACTCACTAGGTACATTTACTTGTCAAAAATACACTACAACACAACCGACATATTATTATTACTAGGTACAAAAAGAGCAAAATTAGAACATATTTAGAAATGTTGCACTGCACTGTGAAGTCAAATAGGACTCAGCTTATGTTCTGGGTGCAGCACATGCTCAGTGCAGCAGCCGAAGCAGCAGCGCTGGTTTTCAGCCGAACCCATATATAAATAAATACAGCCTATACAATAATACGAGGGAACTTCAATAAGCTCTCGGTATTGATATTTTTCAACCTTTTTTTTTTTTTTAAACAGCTGCTAAGTATCATTCATTAAAATTTGAAAAAGTGATATTCAAATATTCGTTGGATTGATTTTCTGCAATTACGTAATAAACTTGATTACAGGAGTAATTTGCAATGTTAATTAAATTAAATACAAATATCAGGGGACGGATGGATTATGTTTATGTTTATAAATGTCACAAGTCTGCTCATTCACTATCTACAATTCAAAAGTGGTCAAGTGAATTTAAACGTGGGAGGGAAAGCAACGATGACGACCCTAGACCTGCTGGGCCTGTTGAAGTTACTTCACAGGAAAATGTATAAAAAAGTGGAGAAAATTATATTGGAGAATGGTCGAGTGAAGGTAAAATCGGTAGCTCAAACAACCAATTCTTATTAATTAATATGTATTTCTACTGTACAACGATATCGTCCTTGATCATCTTAACATTGTCATAAGTTAGTGTGAAATGGGTGCCGCGAATGCTGACAACGCTTCAGAAAGATATTCCTGTTGCTTGTTGATCTGACTTTAACTGAGCTATGCAATGAAAATCCTGATGAGGTACTCCAAAAAATTGGTACTGGAGATGGGTTCATCATTATGACCGAAAGAGCAAACAAAAGTCCATGCAGTGGCACATTAAAGAAACACCTCATCCTAAGAAGTTCAAGGTCATCCCTTCAGCTGGCAAGCTCTTTGCCAGAATATTCAGGCATTTTGAAGGAATATTACTGATCGATTATAGAGATAAAGCGTGTAAATATCACAGGACAGTACTACGCTAATATTTAACGGCAGTTAAAGAAAGTAATCAAAGAGAAGATGGGGTAAATTACCAAGGAATGTTCTGCTTCTGCCCGACAACGCCCTTGTGCATACTGCTCATATTGTCGAGGCTGTCGCTTTTGAATCTGGGTTCTAAACTATTATTCACCCACCGTATAGTCCAAACTTGGCCCCCAGCGACTTCTTTTTGATTCCTAAACTTAAAAAAAAACTGGGATGAAATCGATTTTCTGACGATGACCGTTGAATATGTCGTGGATATATTATTTGAAACTAGGTCTGAACGTTTATAATATCACTACATAGTATAAAACAAAGTCGCTTGACGCTGTCTATCCCTATAGGTATTTATGCCTTTAAAAATACGTAACGGATTTTGATACGTTTTTTTGAATACATAGAGTGATTCAAGAGGAAGGTTTATATGTATAATAATTTAACCCGGAGCGAAGTGAGGGCGGGTCGCTAGTACTTAATATTGCGATAAACGACCCAAACCAAGATTTCCTGAGTGCCTTGGATAGGTACGAAATTGAATCGATTGAATTCGATCACTTAGAAGAAAAGCACGCTGTAATATTATTTTTTACCCATATTAAGTAAAACTTGTTGCACGATTTCGAAATTTTGTTTAACTGCGCCAACTTTTGACAACATGCCACCTTAGTCGAAAAAAAATATTTTTCCTGTACGAAAAGTCAAAAGTTGTTGAATGAAAAACGAGAAATGTAGTGATGACTTAAAAAGTATGAATTTATTCTGAATACCTACGTCAACATTTTGGAATAATAGTTTAATGCAATTTACTTACGTTTCTACGTCATTGAGAATTAAATATCAAATTTTAGAATTACGAATTATAGGTAATTTTAGAGCCAAGGGAGGCAAAGGTAACATTTTTTATCACAATCATTCAAACCTTAATACCTGTAAACTAATTAACAGAAAATAAAATTAAAACTAACTAACGTATTAGAAACTTAAAACTATAGGTATGTAATAATATTTACGTCAATATCTGGGACACCCTGTATGTTATAAACTTTGAGTTTAACAGCGAAGTTTTACTATAAAGAAAATAAAGAGACTAAATTCGCTACAATACGGTTTTTGGATTATTTCTAAATTCCCAATATTTACTGAGATACAATACTTGGAACTCGCAGACATTTTCAAACGAGACTCTTGCGCGGGGGTCGCTACGCCGCCTTCTAGTTAGGCAATATAGTGTAGCTGTGATTTAATTAAGCAGGGATGTATTTTTATTACTATTATTGCTAGCTTATAAAGCCGTGACGGTATTTATGGTATGTATTTTGATAGAATTAAATTTTATTTACAAAACAATAAGGTGGCTATTGGACTTTAACCGCTTTTTTATTAAGTATACACGGATTGACCGCCTTTTAATCTGTGACCTCTTTGCAGGTGAGTATTGTGTTTGTAAGCTATAAGGCGGCAAAAGTCCAAAAGCCGCTGTTAAGTCGTTGAAAATCAAATAGCCGCTTTTAAGTCTTGTACAGTATTACGTAATATTGGCGGCTATCAACTTTTAATCACCTTTAAGTTAAGCAAGTGTTAAATAACTGCCTTTTTAGTAGCAATAGCCCAATAAATCGTCATTTAGCCGCTAGAGCGAAGGCTGTATCTCGGTGGTTTTTAAAGATATTGGCACCAAACCTAGATAGATCGATAGCTAATAATTAGCTGAATCGCGCTGTATAGATAACTCAAAAAGGTCGTATGATCCTTTAGTCGCCTTTTAGTTTAAGGACGGCAGTACTGCGTTCACCTAATTAGGCGGTTGCGGTTGTCGCGCCTGTCGTTCTCCGGATGCGGCTGACTACCGTGTTCTTGTACGTGTGTTTCTATGTAATTGCCACTTGAAGCGTCACTGCCTCCATCGGCTCGACCGTAAGGCGATTTTCATGATGAGTTGATGACAAATAATAATCACCGCTATTAGATGACCTGTGGATTCACTGCGCTAGTTTGTTACTAGGACACGTTTTTTGTGAGCTGTAACGTCGGCGCTGACCACTTTGCACTTTTATACAGGGTTATTGGTAATTCGACGTATTCCCGTTGGGACCTGATAGCGGTGACTATTTGCGATAATTTTAACCCCCATATGCATTATGCAAAAGTGAACGATGTTTGAGTTATCATGATTATTTTTTTCAAAGTAAGTTTTAAGGCAACATATTTTTTTTTAAAGTATTAAGTAGTAGTAATTAAATAAATATTTTTTTCTTCTGATTTATAAAAACGATTAAACATTGGTTATTTATTAATATTAAAACAACAATTATTGGTTCAGTTTTGTAAATGCGAGACGAAAAACCATATGAATTTAAAAAAAAATAGATTTTTTTTACTAAAAAGTCTTAAAAACAAAAAAAGCAGGTTTGCAGATTATTTTAAAAACATAACCCTTTTCTTAGCTCTCCAACAATGCATAACAACTAGGAACTTACTTCAAAGAAACTGAAAAAAATGATCACAAAGGAAGCAGGCGGAAATTCGTATTCGAACTAACGTTCTTTGATTTTACATAAAATTCAATAAAAACTATACCCAATGTAAATAAAACATAAAAATACAAATTTAAAATAAAATGTAATGACCAGTAACAGTTTAGTAGTAATAACAGTTAACAATTAATAATAAGTAACAATTAAGACATTTGGTAATTTAGCCTAATTAAAGTTTTTGCTCGAAGTGACTTCCCCTACTGCGTACGCAAAGTCGCATTCTTTTTCTGACTTGTAACTTAACTACAGAAGTAGTCAAATTATTCCGCATCGCATTTGCTGCGTTTATAATTCTTCTTTTGAGTTCTTCCGCGGATGACACAGGCGAGACGTCGTAAACTAGGGATTTCATGTGACCCCAGACATAAAAATCCACCGGCGTTAAGTCCGGACTCCTCGCAGGCCACGGAATGGGTCCTCCTCGCCCTATCCAACAATTAGGAAAATGGCTATCGAGCCATCGCCTAACATTGCCACCAAAATGTGCAGGACATCCGTCTTGCTGATATATCATGTTTTGCCTTGTTGACAAAGGCACGTCTTTGAGAAGGTCAAACATTTCATTTGTCAAAAAAAATTGGTAAGCTGCAGCATTGTTGTTGGGTAAAAAATGTGGTCCGATTTGTCGTCAATTATTCCTATCCACACATTGACCGAAAAACGGCGTAGCGACCTTTTTGGCCTCTTTTTATTAGGATTTTTGTGCACTTTCTCACTCCAATAATGTTCATTGTGGTAGTTAGTGTTCAATTCATGAACAGCAGCAGTATGCTCATGAATGGCAATCTCTATTTATGGTATATTGGGTGTTGCAACACCTTTTTTAGTTAGTGGTCTATGAAACTCAAAACCCAACGTTGTTGCACCGTTCTAATTTTAATTATTTCAATAAATAGTTTATAGTGATTAACTGCTCTGTTTTATTATTGAACAGAGCAAGTGGTCCTTCGAGCTTTCGTAAATTCGCGAGTGCAAAGTTTGCGTTGTGTTGGCGGCAAGCGGAATTCGTTGTACTGTAGTTACCACGCCACGCGGCACGCGTACGAACGCACTACGCGATTCGAGAACTAAATTGAAATCTATATTTCACAAACTACAATATTAACAAAATTTTACTGATATCAGTCAATGATAATGAATGTCAAGTGAATAAGTTGATCTCGCGTGGTGGTTAAATTTGGCGGCGGAGTGGCAACCTATATTGCATTCGTTCGTCGTGTCCCCAATAGTCCTATGTCCTATGCCATATGTACAAGACGAGATCAATTTGAGACGATTCCTGTATTTTACTTTGGATTCTATAAATTTGAAGAACAATTGGGTTATCCCAAAAAAAAATACCACTAGTTTTTAATTTTTTTTTCGATAAAATAGACTAATTGAAGACACCAATTTCACGGTTTTTGCATTTAAATCAATATATTAATTTATTTTAATTTTTAAAGAAAATGTTTTTATTACGTCACTACAAGCTGGTTTGTTTGGGAAATGCTTTAAAACTATTGAATTCGTTTGAGAGTACGCATTTCTGTCAGATCACGTAAAATGTCAATGTCAAGTCATGTCAATATAGGTAAACTAAAGTATTAAAAAAAAATGGTATTGTGAACATTATATTCTTATACCGAAATCATACTTACATTAGAGCTTTAGCTCCACGTATTTCAGCTACGTTGTGATTGGAGCTGTCTCCCAAGTATGTCAATATCCTGACTATATCCACTTTGGGTAGGTTAGTGGAATCAGCCCTTACAAAGTTTAATAAATGTACAGCGTTGGTCGTCATTATAAGCAAGAATATCGATATCCAAGATCTGGCGATGGTCAATATGTGTAGCAGGATCGTCAGATTCCGTAGAATTTGAAGCAATGTTGTTAAAATGCAGAAAATCAGAAAACGAGTAGTTATACGTTGCACACCAAACAAACCGAAATTTTATTTTTAGTTTGTCGAGTTTGACAATTTCACCCACAGACTAGACTAGCCTACGGGCGGAGGTTCCAAAACGGACTTGTATTTTAATCATACCATTTTTTTAAAGATCTGACCTTGTCATGTTTATATACAGTTAAAAATTGTCTTAATTTTAATAAGCGTTAAAATAAAACAGAAATAAATAAGACAAAATTCGATATACATTATTTATTTATTACTGCATTCCGGACTCATATTATATGCAGTACTATGGTTGATCACAGATTAGACACGACTTACCAATGAAGATCGTGACGTCACTAAATTACAGGTCAAATAATGTCAAATGATAAATTAGAAATAACTATTTAATACTAATTTTGTAAAATAATCTGATAACAGGGAATGGTTCTACAACCCTTTTTCTCGAAATGGTTTTTGAATCACTATACATTACAAAATTATGGGATAACCCAATTCTGGTTGGAAGAGAGTTGGCGTGCTTTGCAGCGTGAGCAGAATCGGATCTATACCTATTCGCGACATGCCTTTGCAAGCCATTGCCATACAATTTATCATCTAAGAGAACTTCAACCAGAAACATTGCCTTTTCGATGCAGATGCAGAAACATCGTCAACTTTTTAAGCTGAGTACCTATATAGAAAATCGGTCGGCGGCCAGTGATGAAGCGATGGCGGTATTCCGCGGTATCTTGCCTGTGGTTTAAAGGAGCTGTCACCTGTCAAAGTGCATCAAAGTAAACAAAGTCAAAAGTGGGGGGGCCATTTGCAACGTTAAAAGATGGCGGACGTGTAATTTGTTTTAGACTTTAATTTTTGGGTAATTAGGTGTTCAAAGTTCTTTTCTGATAGTGATTTGTACTTTTTATGCCTTTGTGTCGCACAGTGATTGAAGACTTGGACTTATTTCGTGTATCTGGCATCTTTCTTCTCGTTTCAAGTGGCCTCGCAGTGGTGCAGAGGTTAAAACTATCTTGACCTCTGACCTACAATTCACCGTACAACGTTGCCCCCAATCTTCCTAGAGAAGATTGGATTGTGTTTTATTGCTATATTGATTTATAATTATATATACTTACTTGACACTGGCGAAATCACTTCACGTGGAAACGCCATATCCCCGCGGTAGTAGCTGTTCAAGTCGCCGCGGGGGCAAAGAAAGAAGAAGTCAAAAGTGCGGTTGTATTTCAAAGTGTGCTAAGTTCGGTTGTGTGTTCGTAACAATGGGTGAAGAACTTGCTCGATTACGGAAAGAGCGCGGAACTCTAAAAGGAACAATCACACGTACGAAAACCTTTGTTAATGACCCTGTTGGGTTCAAAGCGGCTAGCCAGGCTGAGCTAGAAGTGAGAAAAGAAAAAGTTGTGAGTACACTAAAACTATATGAGTCAATCAATATTGACATATCTATGTTAGATCCTAATGACAAGGAAAATGTGGATGAAGTGGAAAGTAAATATTATAAGGTTTTAGCTATGATAAATAAGGCTTTGAAGTCTTACTCCAAGCCAGAAAAAGTTCAATGTAGCAATGTATCTAGTTCAAAACTACCAAACATTGAAATTTCTACCTTCGATGGTAGGGACTTTACAAAGTTTAAACCTTTCATAGACTTGTTTATAGCACTTATTGACAAAAACGATTCTTTGTCAGATATACAGAAATTGTTTTATCTCCGCAAATATCTAAAAGATGATGCCTTGTCAGTCATTATAAATCTGCCCATTGTTAATGAATCTTACAAAGAGGGTTTGAGCCTTTTGAAAAAACGGTTTGATAACAAACCACGGCTTGTATCAAATCATATTAGCCTTTTTATTAGATTTGCCTTCCATTCAAAAAGGTACCGCGGCTAATATAAGGTCAATTATATCTGAAATTCAACAGCAGCTATATGCATTGAAAAACTTAGATCAACCCATCAATAATTGGGATATGCTATTGATATCACTATTGTCAAGAAAGTTAGATTCCTACACTAACAGGGCATATCATCTTGATCGCACAGACCTAGACAAAATGCCGACTATGGCTGAATTCATTTCATTTCTTGAAAAGCGTGCCATGGCGCTTGAAGATAGCCCTGATTTAAGGAGTGCTTCCTATGAAAGCACCAGGGCTAAATCTGCTACATACAAAGTCAGTAATGTTACTGTACAAGACAAAGGAAAACAAACTGCATGTATTTATTGTGAAAAAATAAGTCACCCTATATATTTGTGCCCAAAGTTTAAAACAGAGGCTATAGGAAATCGACTTTGTGAAGTCTAAACAGTTATGTATGGTCTGTCTCAAGCCCCATAAAAACAAGTGTAAATTTAACTTTAAATGTAAACTTTGCAAACTAGACCATAATACTCTACTGCATGAAGATGTAGAAATTGTTAGCAGTTTTGCCAAGCAGCAAACTTCAAGTGCTTTGCTCCCCACTATAAAAGTAAAACTTATTGATGAGTGATGAGTATGGTCAAGAAATATTTGTTAAAGCTTTACTTGACACAGGTAGTCAAGCATCATTTATCCAGGCTCATCTTGCTAATAAGTTAAACTTGCAACAATTAAAAATAAATACAAAAATAATAGGTATTTGCAATAATCCTAACAAGCTTGAGAAATGTGCTCAAGTAGTGCTACGCTCCAGTAATGATGAAGTGGAAATAAAGATCTGTTGTTACATTGTTGATACCATTACAACCAAACTACCACAACAGTATTTTGACATTTCAAAAATGATGCTGCCTACCGGTGTCAAGCTTGCCGATACTGACTTCAATATGCCGTCAGAAATTCTGCTATTGTTAGGTGCAGATTTCTATTTTAAAATAATTCAAAATGGTCAAATAAACTTAAATAATAATTTAGTGCTTCAAAATACATTGTTTGGCCACATAGTAGGTGAAAAAGTGGCCAATATTGTGTCAAATTTTGTATTAGATGACAGTACAGAAAATCTGTCTGATGTCATGAATCAGTTTTGGCTAGATGAGAAAGTCCCTGAAGAAGCCAAGATCACCTCGGAATGTCAACAAGCAGAAAATATTTTTCAAAAATCAGTACAATTGTCTGAAAATAGATTTTATGTTGACATGCCGCTTACTGTTCCCATGGAGCAATTAGATTTAGGTGACTCATTTTCCATCGCTCTTCAGAGATTTTATTCACTGGAAAATAAATTTAAAAAACATCCTGAATATTTTCAGCAATATAAACATTTTATTTATGAATATGTAAGCTTGAGGCATGCCAAAGTTGTTGACATTGGTGATTATGACATTAAAAATGATCCCGTGTATTTTCTGTCGCACCATGCTGTTCTTAATGAGGACAGTAAAACAACCAAATTAAGGGTTGCCTTTAATGGAAGTATGAATTCTAAAAATAAGGTCTCACTTAATAATAAGATGTATAATGGGCCTATAGTGCAAAATGAGCTATTTGACATTCTTACACTGTTTAGAACATATAGATACACACTTATGTGTGACATAGAAAAGATGTTTAGACAGGTTTATTTGAATAAAAGTCAGGTAGGTCTCATAAATATATTATGGAGGGACAGTCCTCATAAACCTATAGTCTGTCTTCAGCTTCAAACTATTACATATGGCTTGAAAGCATCAACATTTTTGAGTACCCGTTGCCTTCTAGAGCTTGCTGATCGGTACCATGATACCCATCCTTTGGCTTCTGAGGCCATCAAGAAGAATACTTACGTTGATGATGTGATCACAGGCTGTGACGATATAGAGCAGCTGAATAATCTGAAAAAAGAATTAATAGGGTTATTAAAGTTAGGTAGCTTTAACTCAAATGGTGCTCCAACGTAGATGAGGTCCTTGCTGACATACCTGAAAATCAAAAATATTTTGATCAAATGGACATAAATAAAGACAATATTATTAAAACCTTAGGGGTAAAGTACAATGTACTTAATGATTCACTTACCTTTACAGCTCCTAAAGTAGATAAAGAAAAGCACAAAGCGCCAAATCTTGAGCTTCATAGGAAAAATATTTGATCCTTTAGGATTGATTGGTCCCATAATAGTAAGAGCTAAACTGTTTATGCAATATTTATGGACTTTAAAGGTTAACTGGGGCTCTATACTGCCTCGAGAACAGATTGTAGACTGGGAAATATTTTTAAAGGATTTGCAGGAAATGGGTACTGTTTCCACCCCCAGAGCTGTTCTCAGAGGAGACGTAGAGTCAACAGAACTAGTAGGCTACTGCGATGCATCATCAAGGGCAATAGGTTTTTGCCTATACTTGCGGGTATTATACAAGGATGGTACTGTTGAGGCCCACTTATTGTGCTCAAAATCTAGGGTTGCACCACTCGGTAAAACCATAACTATACCAAATTTGGAATTGAATAGTGCTGTGCTCCTCGCTGAGCTTTCGAATAGAGTGTACAAGACTATAGAGGCAAGGTTTCAACTTAAAATTATCCTATATTCAGATTCACAGATTGTGTTATCATGGCTTAGTTCGGGTAACCTTCAAAGTAGCAAATATGTTTCAAAAAGGGTGTCTCAAATCAAAAATTTGACATCAGGATGCACTTGGGCCTATGTTCGAAGTGCCGATAATCCTGCAGATTTAATGTCAAGAGGCATAACTCCTCAAAAGTTAATTAACAACACTTTGTGGTGGCAAGGTCCACAATATCTCTCTGACCCTGTGTATCAGCACAAGGTAAATGACTTCTACTTTCAAATTAAAGCTGACAACCCTGTAGAGGACCCGCAAGTAGAGGCAACTGCAAATGCTGCCAGCCTGGATGACTCATCTGATTTGAATGTTTTCAGTACATTTTCAGACTTAACAAAATTACAGAAAGTGTTAGCATGGATTTTGAGATTTCTGCATAATTTTAAATCTAATGACAAATTTACTGGACCTTTGTCCACCAAGGAATTAAGAAACTCCTTAAATTACATAGTTAGACATGCACAAAACTGTCATTTTGATAAAGAAATTCAATCATTAAAGTCTGGCCAACAAATAACTACAAACCTCAGTGGTCTACATCCCTTCTTGAATGGAGAAAGTATATTAAGGGTAGGTGGGCGTTTGCAAAACGCTTCTGATTGTTCATTTGATAAAAAACACCCAATAATATTGCCCAAGTCCTCCCATATAACAAATATAATAATTCATAAAGAGCATTTGAGATTATTACATGCAGGTGCTAAATTAGTACTGAGCTCATTGTCGCAAAGGTTTGGTTGATCAATGGGATTCGAGAGGTCAAGAGGATAGTCATAAAGTGTTTAAAATGTTTCCGTGTCAAGGCAACGGCTGCCAAGCAGCTGATGGGTTCATTGCCCTCTCAAAGAGTAACGCCTTCTAGACCTTTTCAAGTCACTGGTGTGGATTTCTGTGGACCATTCGACATCAAAGTTGCTCGAATTAGGAGACCATTAATTAAGAAAAGCTATGTAGCACTATTTGTATGTTTTACAACTAAAGCGATACATGTAGAACTTGTCAGTGATATGACTACTGAAGCATTTTTGGCATGCCTTTAGCGCTCCATAGCTAGAAGAGGACTACCAACACAAATCTTTTGTGACAATGCAAGAACCTTCAAAGGAGCAGATAAGTTTTTAAAAGATTTACATAAATTACATTCTTCCAAAATTAATAAAGACTCCATTGAAGGTTATTGCACTACCAACTATGTTAAATTTAAGTACATACCCAGTTACTCACCTGTGTTCGGGGGTTTGTGGGAAGCCGGTGTAAAAAGTCTTAAGTTCCATCTTAAGCGAGTTGTTGGCACAACCTGTTTGATATTTGAAGAACCAAATACAGTTATAACACAGATAGAGTCTATATTAAACTCACGACCATTGCTGCCCCTAAATGCTGATGTTTCAGACTTCAGGTATTTAACACCTGGGCACTTTCTTATAGGCGCCCCTATGACTAGCTACCCGGAAATAGATTTCACTGATAAAAATATAAACAGACTTAAATTCTGGAATGTATGTACCAAATTAAAGCAGGACTTTTGGAAAGTCTGGTCCAGTGATGTGACTTAGTTATAGTAAAATTGAATAATGTTCCTTCACTACAGTGGCCAATGGCTCGGATTGTAAAGACTTACCAGGGGCCTGATGGTAAAGTAAGAGTTGCTGATATTAAAATGGGTCATTATGGTAAAATACATAACAGGTCCTACAACAAATTATGCCCACTTCCTTTGTAAAAGATTAAAAAATATAATAATTGATGTAAAAATAAATGAAACTAAACATGTAAAAGCATAACATTTCTAGTAAGTAAAGTATAAAATGTAAAGATTTGGATTAAAACCTAAGTAATTCTGTATAATTATATAAAACCATAGCTTAGCAAAAAGTTAAAAGTTAAAATGTATAACTTACCTTATTTGTGGTCATATTTAATTTAAATAGTTGATTTATTTAGTTAGCTGTTGCCCGCCCAGCTATGTTCAATTCATGAACAGCAGTATGCTCATGAATGGCAGTCTCTATTTATGGTATATTGGGTGTTGCAACACCTTTTTTAGTTAGTTGTCTATGAAACTCAAAACCCAACGTTGTTGTACCGTTCTAATTTAAATTATTTCAATAAATAGTTTATAGTAATTAACTGCTCTGTTTTATTATTGAACAGTTAGTAATCCCATCTTGATCGAATTTGGATTCGTCGGTCCTAGGATTTTTTTCAAAAAAGACGCGTCTTCTAAATCCGCATTTAACATGAATCTACAGAAAGCAACTCTCCTTTCAGGGTCCTCTTCGTGAATAACTTGCACAGGAGTATAATGGTGAGGATAGAATCCTGCATTATGCACTGTAGACCACGGTTTCCATTGTGTTACAGTGAGTCGTGTGGCGACGGTGTTTGTCGGAATTGTGGGTTCATCGATAAATTCTTGCAGAATATCCTCTTTATAATTAACAACATAGACTTGGGGTCTTCCGGCCTTAATTTGTCGTCTCTGAACACTACCAGTTTCTCGGATTCGCCTATACACTCCATTAAAAACTGATACCGACGCGAATAATCTTGACGAATAATCTTCAGCTTCACTGTTACCGTTGCAAAAGCCGTAACAAAACAGAATATCGGCGTATTCTTCATTTGTGTAATTTTGAAACATACGCTGGTCATTTTGATCTTCCATATTTCAATTCAAATTAAAAATTAAACCGCTATCATAAGTGTAGTTTACTTCAAAAAACACGGCGCCATATAAAAAACCAAACCAATGCACGCGTGAAAGTTTTTGAAAAAAAAGATCTTTTAAAACTTTGTCCTTTTTTCTTAACCTGCCAGTTTGCTTTTTGCATTGGCTTGGGTACGCATTAATCCTATTTGCAAGATACCTATTCAAACAGCGATTTTATGTTTAGTTCGAATACGAATTTCCGCCTGCATCCTTTGTGTTTTTGTTTTTTTTTAGTTTTTTCTAAATAAGGTCCTAGTTGTTATGCATTTTTGAAGAGCTAAGAAAACGTTTATGTTTTTGAAATAATCTGCAAAACATGTTTCATAACTTTATTTTGTTTTTAGGGCATTTTAATGGAAAAAATCTTAAAACAATATTAACATAATATGGTTTTCGGTCTCGCATTTTTAAATTTGTATCAATAATTGTAGTTTTAATATTGATAAATAACCAGTGTTTAATCGTTTTTATAAATCAGAAGAAAAAATGAGATTTAAATTGATGCTTTTTTTTTTATTTGATGTTGCATTTTTGACTTATTTTGAAAAAAAAACTAAAAAACATGTTAACTCAAAAATGGTTCATTTTTGCATAATGCATGTGGGGGTTAAAACTATCGCATATAGTCACCCCTATCACGTCCCAACGGGAATACGTCGAAACTTAACTCGTATAGGTTATATAGATTATCTTGTCTAATTGGAAATAAGTGTTAGTTTTTATAAAAATCTTAATACGTCCGTAGGCGTCGCGACGCGCGTGGTCTGCGGCACTCACGATCATTGTTCATCCTTGTCTTCAAACTGCCATTAAAATAATTAAAATAGAACATTGACAGCATCCGCTATTTACCGATTGTTTTTAACACCAACTTTTAAACGATGCCGCGGTGGAGGTGTTCCTGTTTATTTTAAACATACCTACGAATAGATCTGCAATAGTAGGTACAGTGAACTAAAAATTTATGTAGGTACACTTACACTTTTGCACCTTATTAAATTGAAATGATGTCGTTGTATTCTACGACCTACCTGGACATATTTTAAATAAATTAAATTATAAACCTTCGATAAAATGGTATAGAACACATAAAAAAATGATGTGTGTGCCAAAGGAAATCGTTATACTTACACAGAGTGCTACGTTACATATTGAATGTCACCTTTTTGGAAGAGGAAATAGTCCTTATTATTATTTTGGTCCTCGCAATAACGGCGCGAAACATGAAATCGTTCAGATACGCTCACCTATATATCCTACGAGTCGTATATCAGAAAATTATTTGCGTAAAAATATACTAAGCCTCAAAAAAACATTTTCGACTGATTATGTTGAAGTAAGTGGGGACATCTTAAAACTATGCATGCCTAATCGCAATTTTAGCACCACTTACTTATGTAGTATAAATCTTTCTTTGTCTCAAGGGAAATTTTCAAATAATCTTAAAAAGTCTGTACATAACCATTGTATAAAAAAAGGACCAGAAACTTCTATTGATAACTATTATATAGGCCAGTGACACTGGTTCCAGTTATATCGAAAATTTTCGAAAAGGTTATGTACGACAAAATCATGTTTTTTTTGATAAGCATCATATCATATCCTTCATCAAAATCAGTATGGTTTTGGAATAAACAGATCCACAGCCTTAGCTCGCTTTTTACTTGTGAGGATTATCACAGAAAGTTACATACATACATACATAACATCACGCCTTCATTCCAATTCAGAACCTCCTCTATTATGAAGAAGGTTAAAAAAAAACAAAACATCTAAGCTAAAATTTTAAGAGTAAGTAATAAGTATTATTTTTTAAAGACCGATACATGAAAGTTGATAAGTATCTAGACTACTTTTTACAAATAAAAAACCGGTTAAGTGCGAGTCGGCCTCGCGCCTTATATCCATATTTATGATAGAAAACCCCTCAAAAACTACTCTTTTGTTCTACGACTTAGAAAACAACTTAATGTACAGTAAGTTATACGTGATCATCAAACTTTCAAACTTGACTAGTAAAATCAGTGAATCAAAAATAAATTATTAATTTGTATAAAAAATAAAAATTACCTCACTTTTTAAAGTCGTAAAACAAAAGGAGTTCCATTTGAGGAGTAGAATCGATCCCTACATTTAAAGCCTCATGGTCAGAGACACCTTGTACAGTTATACATTAGTAATATTTCAACAGAATAACACATACTTATCACACAATACCACAAAATAGATAATAGTACAAGTACAGAAGGCACACTCCATTGATTTCTACAAAAGCCAATTTTTTCATAGCCAAAACATTATGATTTATGGCCCTCTGACATCGTCGACTCCAGCGCAAGCCAAACAGAACGTTAAGGCGGTGAACGAACGGTGAAAATGAATTGGATTACTCACCGCCACATAGTCGGTTACTAAGAATTAGCCGGTGTTAAGTTAATTTTTTAAATAATGTGTTAGCTACCAATTGTAATCAAGATTAACAGAGGAATTACCAGTTACAAGAATTTACCCCTCCCACCAACAATACATCCACTGAGCGCGTGTGCCAGCAGTTTAAACTTGACCGTCTCAGGAATAGCACGTTATTGATTTCAACGTTCTCAGTAATAGAAATGAAACAAAATTTATTTTTGTGCTTTCTACTTTATTTTTCGCAACGACTGATATATTCAAGTAATTCAGATAAGAGTTACAATTTGTTTAAAGTATTTTAACTTTATTTTAAGGTACATTTAACAAGTCTTTTTAGGTTTGTTGTTATTTCTGTAGCTCTGCCTACCCCACTCTGGGAATTGAGGCGTGATGTTATGTATTTAACAAAATGGTATATATGTAAATTATTATTTCTTGTTGATTTTCATGTTTAAATGTAACTTTGTTATATTATCGCCTCCTCTCCGCTATTTTTTTTGGATTTGAATACTTTATCTATAAGGCCAGTTTACGTCACATATTTTAGTGCGGATGGCCCAGGATGTTCGACATAAAGGTCTTGTAATATTGGAAGTCATACAAAAATAAATTTAATAAAGTGCATTTATTTGCTTTAGTTACCTCTGGGGTAAAAATAGTGACCCGACGTTATCTTTACGATAAAATGCAATTGCAAGATTTGCCTAATCTGGATAAAAAAATAAAATATCTAGAAAATTATCTTTTGATCTGCTATGATGGCGACACACCTGATAAAATAAAGAGTTTGAAACAAAGATTTGCAAATTTAAAACAGCTTTGAAAGAAAAATATACTTTCCCTAGTGGCATTTGCTGACGCTCTTCCGTTGCGACTTGCGATCGATGACACCACAGATTAGAAACGATTTTGTGTATGTTGTACACATCACTAAAAGACTCGCGTGACGTCAAAGTGCCTACGCAAAATGTTACACGCTCGGTTCTCATATAAAACGACGAACTCTTTCCTTCTATCTCGATATAGTTCTGTGGCTACAAGTACGAGAACATGCCGGTTACCCGCAGCCCGGGTACTATTCAGTGGCTGCCAACGGCGCATCGGACGCACGCGCACGCTACTTCGGCGCACACCCTTACGTAAATAATAATTTCGTAATATACCGCAAGTGAACGTGCCACTCTTATCTTATTAGGGCAATATTAATTTATTTTTAACCGTTGACAGCGCTCACTATTGGCGACGCGGCACATAGGTACGTCGATTAAGGGAATTTTATTTTTTTATACATTATTTCATGATTTATTATTGTTTTTTGTGTGCATGCTTGACTAGCTAAAAGTGAAAATTATAAAAAGAAAAAAGTCTACTTATAATATATTTTATTTGTGTTTCTGATAACCTCATATTGTCGTTTGGTTACGCTCCAACAAACATTGATAGAGCTTCCAATTTTAAGACAAGAAATTTCCTCTTGGTCTGATTCTGATATTTTGTATGCTTTTCTGTATTTCCCTGCACGAGCTGGAGAGTTCGTGACTGTCACATCATACATGTCTATATTTTGTTTAAACCTAAAGACAATAGTAGTATGTATGAACTATGAACGAATTTTTTTATTGGCAAAAAGCTATCATTATTTGTGGAGAATAAAAAATTTGTTTAAACCTAAAGACAATAATTGTATGTATGAACTATGTACGAATTTTTTTATTGACAAAAAGCTATCATTATTTGTGGAGAATAAAACAAAAAAATATAATGCTGCAGGTACGTTCACGCGGCAATGCATCCTACCCACCTTATTTATCTTATTATATTACTATACAGGCACAGTTTATACTCTGTAACTGTCGCCCTTATTAACGTTAGTTCCTTCAAGTTGTATGTGTTATACTATACTGTAATGACTAACAGGTTTTGACCTAATAACATGTATTACAAGTACTATTATTACCTTAGACATTATGAAGTATAATTATTATGACATAAATTGGTAACACTACGAATTGTATGACTTCCAACCAGTACGACCCGCAATAATTGTCATTCCGATGTATACTCTTCAATATTATGACTCAAAACATTATGACAAATAATATGTATAATGTAAAACGGCTTGGACAACAATGATCGAAACTTAAACTTTATTGCAGTTAATAGAGACCCGATGCAAACATGTCCTGTAATTGTTTACATGCATACGTTAAAACTACTCTTATTTGTTTTGGGGTGCGCCAAAGTTGACGTAATTGTTCAACCCACATTGTTGTTGTTTAGTGGTGGGAGGACCCTGTGCAGGGTCCGTCCGGATCGCTACCACCATCTTATCCATTAACCATCCGCCAAGCAACAGTGTTCGCATTGTTGTGTTCCGGTGTGGGGATAAGACAACCGGTGAAATTACTCAGGGTTGGCAGCGCATTTGAGGTCTTAGGATTATAATCTTGAGAATTCAAATGTATGGATCTCAGATTTCACTTACCATCAGGTGGCCTGAGTGCTCGTGTGCCTTCTCCTTAACATAAAAAAAAACCCGGATTTCGGAAAGACCGAAAGTGTTTGTCATATATTTTTACATCAAAATAGTATTCTTTCATACACATATTTTATAAACCTAGTGTTACGCTATTGTTTTTACCCGACTGCCGAAGGAGGAGGTTAACGGTTTTTACCATTATGAATGTATGGCGGTTTGTCCTCTCGTATAAGTAGAATCGGTAACCCATTTTTGACAAACGAGGTGTCGTTAGATATCCCGTCATGGTGTCGCTAGTGTCACTGGGTGGGTGAACATTTGAAACGGAGAAGTATTTGTGCTCCACTAATGACAGAAAGTCTCAATTAATTAATGTGATTTGATTCTTAGACTAAGTGTTCTTGTGGTAGCACTTACTTTATAGTTTCATTTCATATATTTTAAAAATACAATAATAAAATACCACCTATAATTGCAATAGTTCTCGTGTCGACACAACAAGACATTAATTTAAATGAAAATGATAATACGCAAATTTAAAAACTTGAAAAATAAAATATTGTTTATATTTATAGTTTCATACTTAGTTTTCAAAATCCTAGTAAATAAAAAGAATACTTAATCACTATTTCATTCAAAACGGCACAACACGACATAAATTTAAATGAAAATGATAATACGCAAATTTAAAAACTTGAAAAATAAAATATATTTATATTTATAGTTTAATACTTAGTTTTCAAAATCCTAGTAAATAAAAAGAATACTTACTCACTATTTCATTCACAACATGAAGCTAAAAAATTTACATGAATAATTCGATATTCATCTCGGTTACGCTTATTTGGCATATTTTGGCTATTCGTCCGTCAATGTTCAACCAAACAACACCTGAGGCCCCATCCGATCAGAGCCGGAGTCCCACAGGGCTCTGTTCTCTCCCCAATTCTCTTTTCGTTGTTCATTATGCACTTTTTGCTGATGACACCGCCATCTATACGACCTCTATCCGCCCCTCGGTTCTACACGGTCGCCTCCAGGACGCCATCAGCGAGTTAGGTCATTTGTTTAGGCTCTGAAGGATCGAGGTGAATCCGGAGAAAAGCGCCGCTGTGCTTTTTTGCCGGAAACTCAGTCTCAGTTGGCTAGGTCCCTCCCACAATTCTATTCGACTCTACGATAGTCCCATTCCATGGGCTACCGAGGTCGAATATCTAGGGGCACCCTAGATCGTCGATTGCTTTTCCGGAAACACATTCAGCGTGACCGGAATCGCGCGGCCTTCATTCAAGGCCGTCTATATCCGCTGTTGAACAAACGTAGTAAGCTGTCGCTTAGAAATAAGATGACAATTTACAAGACGTGCGTTCGCCCCATACTAACTTATGCTAGTGTGGTCTTCGCTCATGCGAACTCGACTGCTCTGTACCAATTCCAGGTGCTGCAGAATCGATTCTTGCGCAGAGCCGAGGGTGCTCCATGGTTCATGCGCAACTTAGATCTTCACGACGACCTCGGTCTTCCAACCGTGGCCAAGTTTATGAAGGATGCCTCTCGGCGGTTCTTCAATAACGCTCCTCACCATCCTAACCCCTTATCACGCGATGCCGTAAATTACGTCCCGCTCGTGGGCGTATCCCCTCGGAATAGGCGTCCCCGATACGTACTGACCGACACCGATGACACTATCACGGCTGCCCTCGCAGCCCGCGAAGATATTCGTCGTCCAACTGGCTCACAGGGCAACACCAGCTTAGCTCCATACACACCGCCTCTCACCTCTCCGTCCGCGTCGGAGGCGTCGGCGTCCCCCGGCTCGCCCTACACGTGGGCGACCCCACTTTGCACCGGTACCGGTACCGGTTAACTCACAAAATCAACACCCAGATGGAGTTTCTTTCGACGCTTCTTCTCAGTCTGGTCTAACGTAATTTTTCCGAAGCGTTGGTTGCACAAAACCAATTCGATTGAAATTCTCCCCTAGCGTCCTAAGTCCGAGGTCGGCCCAATAGGGGCGCCCTTAGGCATGCTAGTGTAAAAACCCTTTACCTCATGGACTCCCATCAGGAGTCCGCCCTCTCTCCGGCGAAGTAGTCAAAGCCATCAGCGGCTAACTACGCAGGTCCCTCAAAATAAAAATAAAACCAATCGAAACGCTAGTTAGCGAACGCATCTTGGCTAGGGTCTCTGTTCGTTTTGATTTTTTTTAACCTATGTATATTTTTCCTCGCTGCTCGAACGTGTCATAGTTTTCGTCATAAGCCTTTTCTATCTTTACTTTACTACATTTACTTATATTTGAGGCGAGATTTTATTTGAATGTGAACTTGCAGGTTACGAAGACTTTTGTCCCTATGGATATTCTAGTTAATGTTTATTGATAAATAAGCTATACCTTAAAAACATGTATGTTTTATAGGTTCATTAAAACAGTTTAATTTGTAAAAGTTGAAAGTGAGATTTAGTTCAGTTAAATATTGCTAGGCGAATAATTAGTTTATGTTTAATTTGTTACAGTGTGGAGAAAAGGCAACGATTTTCCATGTAGGTATATATATTATGTGCAATTCCATATATAAATAAATGTTATTATTATAATGTTACAAAATAATTATATTTTCGTAGGTGCACTATGTACTTAGTCAGAGATTTGATTAATATTAAGATAGTTTTGTCAAGCTTAGCCTTTGAATAATGTAAATACATTTACCGATAAATAAAATCATTTTGCTACGTCTCCTTTCATTTATGCCAAAAAAATACAGTGTCATTCTTCTCATCAAAGCATCACAGAAATCTCAACAATTGACATTCTCCTCACACTTTGTCATTATACTCATCACCTCTGTTAACAATTTTTTTCGATTTTGGACAATATAAGCTTTAGCGACACGTGCCTCTTTTACAATTCGTTATTCTACTCTCTAGTCTAGATAATTATGATTATTTGTGTTGCGTAACACGATATTTATCAGAAAGATAAATGTTTCTAACAAAATAAATCATTCTCAAATATTCACCCGGGTGCTATATTAAAAAAAAAACATAATGGCGGATTTAAAAGTATTTAACATGGGCATTTAACATAAATATTGACGACAATATCAATAGTTTCAGTGTTGTTTTCACACAATCATGAATGCACATGATCAACATGAATGTAGAAAACATCCGCCGCCTAGAATGCAGTTGAGTGGTTGCCGGGCCGGTACTATGGTTTTGTTGCAGCGAGCAAGCAAGGGTGTTGGGGCAGAATAAGCGACTTGGATAGGCCAGGTTAGACTTCGATGTTAAGTATTTCTTTTGGTTCCAGCCCAGATTTTTTTAATGATAAGGATAAGGCACACGAGCACTCAGGCCACCTGATGGTAAGTGGTATCTGAGACCCATAGACATTTGAATTCTCAAGACTATAATACTAAGACCTCAAATGCGTTGCCTAACCTGAGGACTAAGATGGAATGCCTCTATATGCTAGTAATTTCACCGGTTGTCTTATCCCCACACCGGAACACAACAATGCGAACACTGTTGATTGGCGGGTGGTTAGTGGATAAGACGGTGGTAGCGATCCGGACGGACCCTGCACAGGGTCCTAACACCAATAAAACGAACCCCCACCACTTTAACGCAAAACATTATTGAAAAATCTATGAATACTTTATTTGTAACTGTTAAGTAGACAAAAACCCGAAACTACTAAGCCTATGGCCCGTTTAAAAACCCCTTAACGCTCGGCTCAACGGCCACACCAATCGAATGCTGTGATCGAGTGAGGACGCTCCTTTATATTCGCCCATGGACTTATCACAGAAATAAAAGAATAAGTCCATGGAAATCACACGTGGAGACAATTGTTCGGTAAAAGAGTATTTTCTCTTGTGGACTAAAGAGAAGACAATGAGGTTAGATCGCTTCGTGTGACGTACATAATGACGTTTGGCTTCGTTGATAGGAATGTGGGTGCATTTGAGTTGGGTATTTAATCATAGACGAGCGAGGTGACGAGACCTGCAAGAGATACAACCATTACGTTTGCGTCGCATCAGATCTGGGACTTCCGCAATTCTTAATCCTGTGATACTAGATACGCCCTTTGTTAGTATGTGACTATAATGTAAGTAACGAAGAATTCCAGGCCTATGGCCATGTTCATATTTTTTCATCACACTTGCTTGTAAACACCTTTACGAGTCGTATAGGGTGTTATTACACGCAGGCGCGGCGTATTGTATAGAGCAGTTATAGCCTATTTTCCATCCGCGGGAGTTATGGATTTATATTACTCTCATGGGAGTTATGAGTTTAGTTTTAAGATATATAGAACCCACTCGTACGTGACTTTTGACTAAGGAGGTTAAAATCATCCCAGGTTTATTTCCTATCTTCAAAACTTGGCTACAAACCAATTTTACTTTATATAAAACTTATTCGGTACACGTAGGGTGATCAAACCAGTAATGGACAAACTCCAATGAAGGACACTTGACTCTTATTTTACAGACAATAAAGGTTATTCATTTGTTTTGCAACAATCAATTGATAACCTTTGAATTAAGAGTAAAGTGTCCATTATTGGTGCCTGTCAGCTTAAAGCGTCCAACACTGGTGCGATCACCCTAACTGCATTATACTCGTATTTATATTTACTACTTTTTTTTGTATTTTTTTTTATGTCACTTAGGGGTATGAAAAGTAGATAGTAGCCGATTCTCAGACCAACTGAATATGCATATAAAATTTCATAAAAATCGGTCAAGCCGTTTCGGAGGAGTATGGTAACTAACACTGTGACACGAGAATTTTATATATTAGATTATTTCAGAGACATTTGCAAATTTTGTATTCTATTAAATTTACTACACACTAATTAATACATTGGTGAACATCCTAGCCTGTTTATGCAAAATGTGGTTACAGAATTACTAACAACTCTTTTTGTGGTTGTTGGTATTTCTGTAGCTCTGTCTACCCCACTCTGGGAATGAAGGCGTGATAGTATGTATGTATGTATGTTAAATTTAGTTTTGAAAATCGAAAAATTTAGCAGAATGGCATGTCAAGTTTGACAACTAAACGCAGTTCTTAGCATTATCTGTGGAAAAAGTTGACATATTAACAATGTCTTTTAGCGAGGTGAGTGCCATTCATTTGTTTGATTGTTTTCTTTGATAGTCAATATTTTTCATTTCATCGCAAATGTGATGTAAAACATTGTGTTTATCACGGGCAGTAAGAGGATTAAACTCGAGTCATTAAAAACCCTTCGCCATCGGTGTTGGGCTCCTGATGGAATTTCGTTAGTAAGCCCCTTCTTACGGCCCGCGGCCCTTGGTGCACAATTTACTCTGGGGGTGGTACGGTGCTTATTAAATTAAACTTTGAAATACATATAAACCTTATTTATTAGAGGTTCAGTCATCTAGAGCACACATATTCAAAGCTCCGCTGAAGTAATAATTGTTTGTAACGATTAAGTGACTGCAACCCTTAAGGTTATTTTGTATAGTATACTATACATTAGTGGTAATATTTTTGTAATTTTTATTTCATTTAAGTTTTGGGAACACTTAAAAAGAAATGAGGCTAGATTTCAGTACTTTTTTTTAATTTTACGATTTTAAGGGTTAGTCTACCTCTTAATAATCGGTGTATTCGTGTATTCCTATCAGTTACCTTCCCCCACGTAGGTACGTAACAATAGTATCTAGAGAGATTCCTCTTGCCATGGATGACATATTTTGTTTTAGATCTAAGTTATAAATTTTGGCCTCTATTTTCGTGGCGATTGAGTTCGGCGATTATTCATTCGAGATGAAAATGAAAACATTAACACAAATATTTCGACAAATCTCTCTTAGTCTCGATTGGTTCGGGAATTGGCCCTTAGTGCGAATGACATAAAAAAGTAGCAACATTATGTTCAGTAAGTGTACCTTTTAAAAAATTAAAAATGTTAAAAACCAAAAAATATGGGGCTATACTCGTAATACAAAAATTAATCGAATGATTTTCATTGGTTACTAGCAGCTTCGCCGCACAAAAAACGTCTGACTTTTTTGACTAGACGAGTTGTTTTCGACAATCGCTAGCGATTATGTTTCTATTAAAAATATATGGAATTAACGTAAGTGTCACGTTACTATCTCGGTGGCTTACGTCAATTCCATACATTTGTCTATCGAAACATAATCGCTAACGATTGTCGAATGCAACTTGTCTAGCCTCACAGTTCTGACAACAACAAACAACAACAAAGAATAAGCTAAATCGGATCACCCGTTCACGCGTGATGCCGTGAACCAAAGGAAATAGGGATACATTTTTACATCCTAGATGAACGTTGGACTATAATGACGTCGACCAATCAGTAAACAGGCCGGCAAAATCATTCTTCGCCCACCCATGTAAGTGATGTTTCGTGCCCCAAACCAGACCACATTTGGCAATATTTCCGAGCAGTGTTGAGTTTTATCATTAATTATTCTTCTTTTCAAATCCTGCTTAATGTGGTGCATTGGTTATGGTTGCCACCTAACAAAATTTAGTTGGACGTCTAAGTCTGTTTGAATCGAGGTACTACGATCGACGCCAAAGTATGTAATGTTTATTGCTTTCATTTAATACACCATTGAAATAAAGCGCAAAAATGAAAACATGTTTGGCGTCGACTAATATCTACTAGATCGTTCAATAAGTCCCGAGACTAACTAGGAAATGGCGCATATATTAAAGACTTTTGATTTTTAAAAAGTACTGGCCATCCATAAAAGATGTCTCAAATTAAAAAAATGGAGCAAATTAAATATTGATTTTGCAGACATTTAAGTGACGCTACGCTTTTAATTTTGATACAATGGAAAAAAACGAGCTTCGCGTGTTGATAAAACATTGTTTTTGAATGGGGGAAAAATCCCGTTGAAGCACAGCAATGGCTTATAAAATGTTATGCGGGATCAGCTCCCTCTAAAGCAACCATTTGTCGGTGGAATGCCGACTTCAAACGCGGTCGCATTGACACAAATGATGGGGAACGCTCAGGTCGTCCAAATAAAGCAGTAACTCAACAAAATATTTACTAAGTCCTGAAATTCGTAATGGAAACTGTCTGAAGATAAAAATGGGTGAGATAGCCGAGATAGTGAAGATTTCAGCTGGTAGTATTTTCATGCGCATGGAATACTTTTCATCGACTACCTTGAAAAGTGGCAAAATATAAATAGTAACTATTACATGAGCTTATTGGAGCCATTGAAGTACGAAATTGCGGGTAATCGGCCTCAAATTAACAAAAAGAAAGTGGTGTTTCACCAGGACAACGCGCCTTGTCACAAGTCCGTGAGAACGATAGCCAAAATTAATGAATTAGGCTTCGAATTGCTTCCACATCTCCCTTATTTGCCAGACTTGGCCCCCAGCGATTACTGGCTGTTTGCAGACCTCGAAAAAATGCTCCAGGGTAAGAAAATTAGACTCAAATAGTGAAGTTATCGCAGCAACGGAGGCTTATTTTGAAGCCATAGATAAATCGTTCTACTCGCATGGGATAGAAAATTAGAAAAGCGTTGGAGGGACTGTATCGCTCTTGGAGGAGACTACGTTGATGAAAAAAAAATATTTTTATAAAAACCTTCTTTTAGTACTTAGTCTCGGGACTTATTGAACCACGGTTATACATCTATCGCGTCAGATACACAAAACGTTTTTTCAGTAGCCTAGGAGGCGCGTGGATATTTATGTTTTGCACGCTTCGGTATGAATGGGCCGGCTCGACCGGAGAGATACCACGGCCTCACAGAAAACCGGCGTAAAGCAACTCTTGCGTTTCGCCGAGTGAGTGAGGTTACCGGAGGCCCACTTCCCCTCCCCCAAAATGATGGCGCAGTTCTGTAATAATAGGCTACCCCAGGAGGGTACCAGCTGCGTTAGCGTTGAAGAATCCCTCTCTGGACTTCCACTCAGGATAGACCGTACCTGAGCGTGGACGCCCAGACTGCCCCTCGTACTCTGGGGGGGCAACACCGCGCTCAATATTTGTCCATCTGCCCGAGGCAAGAGAAAAGGAGCTTCCGCAACCCACGACACGCTGACCGTGGACTTCTGCAACATCAGGGGTTTACACTCAAACCTTAATGCTGTTCACCACCACCTCGAGACAGCAAAGCCGGCCTTGCTCTTTTTAACTGAGACACAGATATCATCTCCAGCGGACACATTTTACCTCTCCTATCCTGGGTACGGAATGGAACACTCTTTCGTAACTCGGGCTGGGGTGTACGTGTACATTAGAGATGATATCAGTTCTCGCCATCTCAGCAATCTTGAAGGTAGGGACCTCTCCATTTTATGGCTGCGTGTTGATAGCGACGACCATCCCCGCATCTTTGCGTGCCTGTATAGGTCCCATATCGAAACTGACCGACCCATGGAGCAGATCCAAATGGCTCCAGACTCTGTGCAACAGCAAATCCTTTCCGCAAAGAACGTAAGTAATACTTGGCGATTTTAATGCCCACCACGCCGAATGGTTCGGTTCTAGTAAAACCTATGATGCGGGGAGATCTGTCCACGATTTTGCTCTGGCATACGGCTTGACGCAACTGGTTACTGCGCCCACGCGAATCCCAGATGTGGAGAGCCAGAACCATCTTTGTTGGACCTTCTGCTAATCTCGCATCCGGCTGGTTGCCAAATATCCGTTGAAGCCCCACTCGGGTCCTCGGATCATTGCAGTTCCATGCCACTCTCGCGCCCGCTGCGTCGGTGAGCTGCTCGTAGCCGCCGTGTGTGACACTACAAGTCGGCAGACTGGGATGGGATGCGGACATTCTTTTCGTCCTACCCTTGGTGGCAGGTCTGCTTCGCGCCTGATGATCCCGACGTCGTTGCTGATTCCGTTGCTGGCATGGTGCTGCAGGGAATGGAGCTTTTTATTCCATCCTCTGCAGTCCCAGTTCGTGGCAAATCCCAGCCTTGGTTTGGTCGATCCTGCTAAAAGGCTTCTTGCCGGAAGCAGGAATGTTACCAAGCCTGGGTAACTGCGGTGACGGCACGGGATGATCAGGCCAGCGCATTACAAAAGCAGCCAGGGCGAAGTCATTGCACATTGGTCGAATTGACGAGAGACTAGAGCGCCTCCCTTCGGGAACTCGTGCGTTCTGATCTCTTGCCAAAGCTATCCAGGGAAACTTCTGCACGCCATCTTTTCCACCCCTGCACATGGGAATTGATTCGTTGGCCTACGACGCAAGAGAGAGAAGAGAAGGCCGATTTTCTGGGCAAACTCTTTGCGTCCAACTCGACTTTGGACGATGAGGGACACGAACCTCCAACCATACCGCGGTGCGAGAGCAGTATGCCGGATGTCCGGTTTCACTGAAGCTCGGTGCGTGAAGCACTTCTTTCCCTCAACGTTCATAAGTCGATTGGGCCCAATTTAGTCCCTCCTATTGTGTTGAAGATGTGCGCTCCAGATTTGGCACCGGTTCTAACACGCCTTTTTCGACTCTCCTACTCCTATGGCGTAGTCGCGACGTCGTGGAAGTCAGCTTTGGTGCACCCGATCCCTAAAAAAGGAGACCGCTCTAATCCGTCCCACTACAGGCCGATAGCCATAACTTCCCTGCCTTCGAAGATAATGGAGTCCATTATCAACTGCCAGCTCTTAAGATACCTAGGGGACCACCAGCTGCTTAGTGACCGACAATACGGTTTCCGTAGGGGCCGCTTGGCTGGTGATCTTCTAGGTTACCTCACACATCGTTGGGCACGGGCGATCGAGCCTAAGGGCGAAGCATTGGCAGTTAGTTTGGACATTGCGAAGGCCTTTGATCGGGTTTGGCACATAGCTCTTCTGTCTAAGATTCCATTCTATGAGCTTTCCGAGAAATCATGCCATGGATCACCAGCTTCCTAGCAGATAGAAGCATAAAAGTCTTAGTTGACGGTGCATGCCCTGAGTCCATCTCTGTTAATGCTGGTGTCCCTAAAGGCTGTGTGCTATCGCCCACGCTGTTCCTTCTGCATATCAATGACATGCTGCAAATCTGCGGCATTCACTGTTATGCAGATGATAGCACGGGCGATAGCACACAGCCTTGAGGGACACCTTCTACACCGGCCGCGCCAATATCCCTCGGGACAACGTCGTCGAGAGTCGAAACAAACTTGTGTCTGAAATTGAGACTTCCCTAAGAAAAGTTTCAGAATGGGGTCGACTTAATTTAGTCCGCTTCAACCCCACAAATACTCAAGTTTGCGCGTTCACCGCAAAAAAGCTGGCGTTTGATGTATCACCTCGTTTTGAGAGCACTTCCCTTACTGCCACAGCCAGTATCGGAGTCTTTGGTGTCGACATTTCGAGTGACGTCCAGTTCCACGGTCATTTAGAGGGTAAGGCCAAATTGGCCTCGAAGAACCTCGGTGTGCTCAACAGATCGAGACAGTATTTCACTCCGACCCATTGCCTGCAGCTGTACAAGGCGCTGATTCGGCCACATATGGAATACTGCTCTCATCTGTGGGCTGGGGCTCCCCATTACCGGCTTCACCCTCTGGATGGCATCCAGCGAAGAGCGACTCGAATTGTCGGCTGCCAGCGTACTAGCGGTTGTCGACTAGACTCTTTGGCACTGCGTAGAGATGTAGCCTCACTCTGCATTTTCTATCGCTTGTATAACAGGGAGTGCTCCGAGCAGCTATTCGGATTAATTCCTGCCACATTCTTCCGCTTTCGTCCTACGCGACAGAATTTCCACCACCATCATTTAGATGGTTGGCAGTCCACAACTGTGCGTTTTACTCGGAATTTCCTGCCCGCACAACTAAACTGTGGAATGGTCTGTCGCCTGCGGTATTTCCGGACCAATACGACCTTCAATCAAACCTTCAAGCAAAGGGCGTACTCTCTTTTTAAAGGCCGGCAACGTACCTGTAACTCCTCAGTAGGGCTAGACAAGTTGCATTCGACAATCGTTAGCGATTATGTTTCGATTGAAAGATATATGGAATTGACGTAAGCCACCGAGATAGTAGCACGTGACTATCTCGGTGGCTTACGTCAATTCCATACGTTTGTCTATCGTAACATAATCGCTAACGATTGTCGAATGCAACTTGTCTAGCCCCACTGGTGCTGCAGGTGTCTATGGGTGACGGTATTCCCTTACCACCAGGCGATCTGTCTGCTCGTTTGCCTCCTATTCCATAAAAAAAAAACATGATTTAAATATTTGAACATTTATTTGCATTAGTTATAAAAATAGAGCATATTTATCATATCATTTATTAATTGTTATATATACCTATACTACAATATTTATAATTTTCACTGTACAAGTAAACGTACCTAACGCCTGCCATCGCATCGATGTACTAGATCTCATTTACAATTAATAAATGATTTGTTAAACATGCACTATTTTTATAATCAGTGCAAATCAATATACAAATATTGAATAGAGAAGCAGGCAGTCGGATGCATAAAAATAACGAAAAGCAACAACTTGACCGTAATAAAGTAATGTTATTGTATCAATAAGCATTAAACGACACGATAATAACAAAACACGAACCATACCGGGCACTTTGCGGTTTAACGTGTTCCTTGGGAAAACGGCAAAGGTCGCTACGGTCAGTTTCAATAGAATGGTATTAACAAGCGAAGATTTCAGTACAAAAGGTACATAATTTAAAAAAAAACGTAAACTAATCGTTTGTTATTAATTATATTAAAATAACATGATAAAATTAACAAGGTGATAAGTGATAAGGCTTAACCCGTGTGATAAAACTTATTAACATAAGAGTCATTAAAATGTCGACATAAATTCCCATAAATATAATAATAGGGTTACCCTTTATCTTGCATAATATCGATTGTCCGAGATACACTTCGCATAAAAATCGCGGAATCATTTTTAGCCGAATGATACTTTAGCATAAAATACACTCGGCGTCAAAAATATCGCCCCTCCTCGGAAAATAATTACAATCGACTTTAAACCCTATTTGATCAAGGACAACAATATGATTGTTAAGTATCATTTGAAAGGTAATAAAGTGTTTTTTTTCGAAAATTTAAAAAAAAAAGGATATTTCCATGGGGTCAAAAATTAAAGGAAATGACATTGCGAACAGTTGAAAAATGTTTATTCAAGTTTAAATTTACAACAATAAATGGATAACAAAATTTTACAAAAAGTGCCTAAAATTAACTTAAAACCTAGTGTTACCCCCCCTTGCCCTTATCACTGCCTCTAAACGGTCTTTCATTGATCGCACCAACTTTACGATGTCCTCTTGTGGAATGTTGCCCCATTCTTCGATGACTGCGTCCTGAAGATCTTGCAGGGTGGTAGGGGCGGCATCTCGTGACCGAACCCGTCGCTTCAGCTCGTCCCAAAGGTGTTCAATCGGGTTTAAGTCAGGACTCCTGGCTGGCCACGGCAAAACGGGAATCCCGATCTCCTCCAGATAATCCCGAACAATTAATGCAGTGTGGGAGCGAGCGTTGTCGTGCATTAATGTGAACCCAGAGCCGACGTAACCCGCATATGGCATCACATGCTCTTCCAGGATCTCGGCAATGTATCGGCGAGCATTCAGGGACCCTTGGCCGCGAGTGCCTCCAGTCCTGGAGACGCAGACAAGGTCGGTTTTGCCGTCTATAGACATGCCCCCCCAGAACATGCAAGAGCCACCTCCGTAGCCCACTGTCTCTTCAATACAGGCTTGAGCAAATCGTTCGCCCGACCTTCTGTAGACTCTGGCCCGCCTGTCGTTGCAATAAAGACAGACTCTCGTCTCATCGGTAAAGAGAACCTGCCCCATTGCTCAAACGTCCAATCGACGTGGTCGCGGGCAAATTGCAAGCGATCTCTGCGATGCTGTGCGGTCAACATTGGGCCTGTAGCAGCCCTGTGAGCCACGATATCCTTCTCCCGCAGTCTTCTTCTAACCGTAGAGATGCTAACTGATCTTGTCCGAGCTTCTCTGAGGCGTTGTTGCACCTCAACAGCACCAGCGAAGCGATTGCGTAGAGATGATGTCACGATGAAGCGATCATCTCTTTCGGATGTGCAGCGTCGCCGACCAGCCCCACGTCTTTTGATGTAGCGCCCAGTCTCCTGGAACTGCTGAAATACTCGGCGGACAGCATGACGACTTAAATTGAGTTGCCGAGCGACATCACACTGCCGAACTCCTGCTTGCAGTAGTGCAACCACTTGAGCTGATTCAGCAGCGGTGGTCTCCATGTTCGAGGGTTGTTTTCTTGCTTGAGTTCCTTAGATGTGTTTTCTTCGACGTCTGGATAGTGAATGATTAACATTTGACCTTGTACAGGCATTTTATACCCCTGGAAAAGCGCACAACTCGCGACCCTTCAAACGAGTATTTGTGCACTTTTTTTTCGAAACGCTCTGATTCACAAGCCATTACGTTTTGTTTAAATTAAACATTATTAATTTAAAACACATTAAACGTGCTTTTAATTGATACTAATATTAATTATGTAACATAGTTTCGCTAAGGTCTAGATTAGCTTGAATCTGATTTTCGCGGAGGGGCGATATTTTTGACGCCGAGTGTAGTATGCTTAGAGTAACTACGAAGCGCTCGGACCGCATTGCAATAAAATTGGTGTAGTAGGTAGGATATATAAGATTAAACAATTAAACAGAACACAAATAAAATAGAATTTTTTTACTTTATGCCTACTATTCTTGTAAATACATAGTATACGATACAAATTTCGCCGAGACAACAATTGTATAGTAGGACGAGTAATGCGAGGTGTTGGGTGAGGCGCATGAGGCTACCACTCCACTGCTATGAATTTATACCCAACTGTTATAATTATAGATAGTGCCTTATAAGTGTACATTTTCCTGCTATTACTTTATCAATAGTGTTCTAACAAGTTTCTTGATTACCCTACGTCTGATTTAGAGAATTAGTTTTCGATAAATTGTGAGATTTAAAAGTTAATAATAATATAAGAAGATGCAGGCGTTGCAGCGCACGTTGTGGGTCGAGCCGGGGCCGGTGGGTTAGTGTCGTTAGTCTTAGATGGCAAACGGTAAGCAGCCAGCGCCTCCATCGATCGTTGGCGGCTACGACGAAGCTACGGCTACGGCCGCCGGCGGCGCGGCGCTACGCCA
This sequence comes from Acleris holmiana, assembly GCA_949316455.1. Lineage (NCBI taxonomy): Eukaryota > Metazoa > Arthropoda > Insecta > Lepidoptera > Tortricidae > Acleris > Acleris holmiana. The sequence goes on from OX438762.1 coordinate 35,398,278, forward strand.
TTACTTATGTAAGTAACGCGGGCACGCGGGCGCGCGAGCGCGGACATCGCGCGCGGTGACGCAACGCAACCCGACCCTCCCTATTGATTCGTCGACCCTCTAAACTAAACAGCCACGGGGTCGATTGGTGTACTCAACAGTGATTCATGGGACCGACGTCACAAAGAGAGATTGGAGTGCCTCGCAGCCGGATTTTTAAAACAGTTCATGTGTGAGTCTTACTTACGCACCGAGTTTACCTGCAGAGGGTTTTTATTGTTACAGATCCAAACCATTATGACTTTGACACAGTTCATTTATCGAACTCACAGCCCGACAAAAATACGAGTTACTACGTGGTGGCGCTACATTCTTAAAGGAGGTCTATTTTATAGTGAAATTACGTTTTTTTTTAGAGTTACCTGTAGATACAGATAGGTAAGGAGACCGGGGACAATTGAGCCGAGGGGCAACTGGACCACACGGGGTGTCTATCATTTCATCGAATTTCAATTCATCGAACGCTATTTTCTGCTGAAACCATAATGTTTTCAGGGTATCTTAAACATCAAACCTAACCTACGTAATTAATGTTTAAGATACCCTAAAAAAACATTATTGTTTCAGCAGAAAATAGCATTCTGTGAAATGAAACTCAATGAAATGATATATTCTATGAAGTGAAATTCGATGAAGTGATGAGTTACCGGACCACACGCGATTTCTCAAAAATTAAATAAGTTATCAGTTTGTGCCTACCATCAGCACAACAAAGCGCTCCAAGTAACTGTCAGTCAGGCGTGAGGCGCGGGCAAAGACCGGCGCGGACGCGTACTAGACGACGGTGATGTTTTTGGACGCTCAAGCTAAATATTACGCCAGTATTAATTAATATTGGTAATTTTTGTGCTAAATAACAGTGTAAGGTAAACGCGCCTATTACCGTGGTACTTACGGTACCCTAAATGTGATTAATTTAATAGATGACTAAAATGTCACTTGGTATTAGATACTTCTTTAAGAACCTATTACCGACCCAAAAAAATATCGAATGGGTCGGTAATAGACTCCCATACATTCTATCACCGAGGGTTATCGGACCGTACCATCGGTAATAGGCTTAATATAGAGTGTTGGAAAAACCTAATTCCGACCCATAAAAACAAACTGATACATTTTTGTTTTTATTACAAATCGTAAATATATATTACAATCTTGGCATAAAAACAAAATTACATAACTGGTAAGTAAATTAACGATTTAATCTCAATATTTAAATTTTTTGACAATTTAAGGTTTTCTATACAAACTACAAATACAGTACAGAAGTTTTGTTAAAAATTAAGGGTTTGTAGAATACTTTCTATACCACGGAAATAGTTCTTTAATAGCGTGAATAGATCAAGATTAGAATAACCGTAAGAAAATATTTATAACCGATCACATAAACCAAAAAAAAATAAAAATACCTGAAATCAAAAAAAAACTATTACCGTGGTATACCTACCACGGTATTAGTATCCACAGCAAAAATTGGCTTCTATCACCGTTGTAATTTATTTTCCATTTTAAACGTATTTCCAGGCCAGAAAATGTATAAAGAACATTCAGAAGTCGAGCAGAAAACAATAAACAACCATTTTAACACCATAACATTAGCTCACTTGCCTTATATATTACGTAAAATACTAAATAAGATTCGAGTACTCTTACCTGTGGCGTCACGCGTTAGTATGGCACGACCTCTTTCTGCGCTGCCGTCGCGGAAACTGATGAATTGCGAGCACTCTGTTTCATCTACACACACTAGCGCTAACGGGTCCGTAAGTTAATTAAATAAGCTAAGTTCGCGTAAAATGATTTTAGGTTTGCTTATAAAAAGCGTATTTAAAAATACCACGGTAATGGTCGTGGATTTTGATACCCTCGGTAATAGGCGCGTTTACCTTAATCGGATTGTTTTGAGTTTCGTTGGTTTCTTTTGACTTTAAAACTTAACTTAAACGTATAGTTACAAAAGTGATACTCTGCCTAAATCCGTGTGAACAATTATTAGTTTGTTAAAGGGTCTGTCGGGGCGATTGGTCCATTTATTGTGGGGTCGATTGAACCGGTTCAATCGACCCAGTGGTTCAACCAACCCTTGTACTCGTAATTTTGTCATGAAATGTGTTGCTGAATAAAATCGCATGATGGGAATTTAACTAAAGTATTATTTTATTTGTAATTAAAACTTTACTTAATTTTTTATACTTCTAATGGGTTTTAGTCCCGATTCTTATTGTTTCAAAAATACTTACTTATACTTGCTTAGAATTTTTTTTTACTCGTGAACGTTAATTTGCTAATGAAAGAAGTCAATAGGTGTATAGGTGAAAAACTTAAGTAAGTCGCAAGTTGTATGTAGTTGTGTACAGTTTGCAAAAAACGCATAAGCATAAATCATTAAGTATATAAATATTTAATATGAGTTGTACATATTAATAACACGCCATTTCGTCATCCTCATTTTCATCAGTGGACTGTACAGAAACAATGTCACTGTCATTATCTTCCGAGGAAACGCTTATAATGAAACTCTCCGATATTGCATCCATTTGTAATTCTTGACATTGATGCTCTTGCTCCTCCTTCTTTGTATGTAAGCATACATTTTTCAATTCTTCCTTAGTTATTGTACATTTTTTTTCCTTTGCTAAACTTTTGACTCAATATTTATTGAAACGTTTTTTTTGGCAAGAAATCCTTTGACTACTCCCCAAATGTTTTCAACTGGATTGAATTGGGGATGATATGGTGGTAAGCGAAGTGCCGTATGTCCGTGTTGACTTAAAAAAGTACCAATTTTGTATTCAACGAATTTTTGCTTATTTTTGAGTACAAGGTCGTATAGTTATGTCTTATACATAGTTGGGGAATGGTCAATATTTCGCTGAGTGAACCAATCCATCGTGACTTGCTTTCGCGAGTTCGAATTCGGTGCCGGATTTTGAAGCGAATTATGGTAACATGCATTACCCAAAACGGCAACACTGTTTGGTTTTAGGTTTGGTATTAATTGAGTTTTAATCCATTTGGAATAATTGTTGAAATACATGTTATCATGATAGTCACCGATTTTGTATATGGGCTTCATACATTAATAATGCGTTAGGAACGAATCCCTCCATTCCGCCTGCATGGACTATCGCGAGACGTTTTCCCTTTGAAACTGCCTGCTTCATACCGGAAGTACTTCCATCAGACCATGATTTTTGTCTGGAGTATGATGTGTCAATGTGTCTCGTCAGTGATTACGATCGGCCGCCCTTGGGCTCGGTATTCGTTAATTTTGCAAAGAAAAATGATACGTAAATAGCGAATTTCATGTTTTTCCATCAGGAGCCTCCTGTTGTCTTCAGTTTTCTTCCATTTGAACCCCAATAAAGACACGTGTTTCCTTAATGTAGTAATGCTACCTCGATAATCAATATCATCGTTTAGTTTTTCAAGGACCACTTTTAACGTGGGTGTCTCTTTATTGGTGATATGAAACTTATGAATGGTTCTCCTTACCACCTCTCGATCGAACCCGTCAACAGTCAAGCACCTAATGCGTGCTTTTCGGTTAGATTTCTTTATACTTAGGTGTTTTAAAATTTTGATTTGAATGCATACTTTCAAATTCTTTTAATGTGTTGAGAACCAGTTTTGTCGGTACACCAGATATTTCAATGACCAATTGTTTTGGTGTTGATAAACAATTTGAATCTTTATCGCAAACCTCCTGGAAATGTTTGTATAAATTACACAAAACTCTTTTCGTTTGAATATGCAGTGGTTGTCCTCTACCAATTTCAGGAATTGGTGCCGTATTAATTTTACCAAGCTGAATTCAAAAACGATGTTTTACAATTTACTTATGTGGTAAACTGTAAGTATTATTGTTTATTCATGAACGACGAATGTCTATTCGCACACATTACTCACACATATAGGTGACTTACTTAGGTTTTTCACCTATACACCACACGTTTAAAATTCAACATACACATCTGAAACGACTAATACAACATACTTATAATACGTACCTCTTGGAATTGTGACTGGGGCAGCTAAACTACTCGGGGGCAAATTAATCAAGCTCGTTCTCATATTAAACCATTACTACAAATGACATTAGAATTTCTAATACTTAAATTGTATTTTATTCAACGAGTATGTAAATTCTTAAAATACAACGTTTACTTACTTGTTTTAAAATGAGAATATAACCAAGCGTTAAACAATTAGAGGCAAACGTTTCATTCAATCCAAAAAGTATTGAATGAAACGTTTGCCTCTAATTTGACTATTTCGAAAAAAAAAGAAGTTTTGTCACTAATTTTACGAGGGCAGAGTGAAAAGACTGGAAAAAATTAATCATTTTTTGTCCAAGGAAATGTATATTTTTCAACGTAGTCCCCATGTAACTCAATACAACTTGGTCCATCGCTTTTCTAGCTTTTCGGTTCCCTCCGTATATAGTACTATCTCTCCAACCCTTCAAAACACGTATTGGTTTCTGTGATAATTTCTTCGTTGTATTAAGCATTACCGTATTAAGTATTTCAGGGACCAGTGTTCAAAATATTTTGGATGATCACTTCTCACGCTGGATACCACATTAACTTAGTGAAGACCAAAAAACGGCTCGCGTTGGATGATGTCGCAAAACTCTGCAGCAATACAACCGAGGAGACTCTAAACACATTTAAGACATTATGAGTGGTGACGAACCCATACACTTTTTTAGTAGTTTCTTTGATGGAGTTGATTGATTTAATGGTTTCTAAAACGTACCTAACTATATTTGTATCGTTTAAAGGCCGTTTCAATTTATACTCAAGTTATTTTTTTTTTAGTTACAAGTTATATTATTTGAATGCCCTCGAAAAAAACCGCATCAAAATCCGTTGCGTAGTTTTAAAGATTTAAGCATACATAGGGATATAGGGACAGAAAAAGCGACTTTGTTTTATACTATGTAGTGATATCAAATTCAAAGTTCTGACTCACTGGCTAATAAACGCCCAGCCTAAACCCTGTTAATGAGAAACGTATTTCAGCGATTACTAAAATGTAACCCCTCGGGAGATACAAAAAGGGGTTGTACTTTGTAAAGGTTTTTTTTGAGGTCAAATTACTTGAAACTTAGTAGAAATGCTCTTCAGTAGAAATTGTGAAACACGTATTTCAGCGATTACTAAAATGTAACCCCTCGGGAGATACAAAAAGGGGTTGTACTTTGTAAAGGTTTTTTTTGAGGTCAAATTACTTGAAACTTAGTAGAAATGCTCTTCAGTAGAAATAGTAAACACGTATTTCAGCGATTACTAAAATTCAACCCCTCGGGGGATGGAAGGGGGTTGCAAAGTTTGTATAGGAGAAAATATTTTTAGTATCAAATTATCTTGAAACAGTAGAAATGCTTTTCAGTGTAAATAATGAGACAGGTATTTTATCGATTACTAAAAGTAAAGGATTTTTTTAAGGTTAAATTACTTGAAACTTGGTAGAAATACTCTTCAGTCAAAATAATACAAACCGTATTTGAGCGATTACTAAAACAATGTTTAGCCTACTGTTCAAGATTAAAAATATATTATTGTCGATGATTTGGAGAAGCGGCTGCTGCTAAGGGTTTAAAGTGTGCACAGGAATTTGGTAATATTCAATGTTTGATACGTGAATATGTATCGCTGTCTATATACACCTAGGAGTAATTTTTGCCATACTTACGACTAGAGTTCCGGCGGTCGTTTTTGGTCTTCATCGTCAGTTCCTCTTCACCAAGAGGTGCTTTTATAATGCATATTCTTTAGACCTTGCAGGTAATACAAAAATCGCGGAATGTAAGCCTATAAAATATATTAATTTAGGGTTACCGTCGATTCCTCATGGATCCCATCGTCATAACCTGACTTGGTGACATGGAACCACCCGAATTTGATATTTTAGATGACCATAAGTTGCTGACCAAATGCATTTTTCTGCTGACCAAAATGTCAATATTTTCCAACCGTTTAAATCGGTGTGATTTAAACGGTTGGAAAATATTGACGGTAATAATTCTTGCAGCTAGAAAGGAGAATCGTACCTACAACGCAGGTTCCTATTTAGGTACATATTGTCCACTTTTAACAATCGAGAGGACTTATGCGCTTTAAATTCCACGGAACAGCAGATGTTTGGATGCCCGTAGACAGAGTGGCCTCATTACTATAGGATCGTAAAATGTAGATCTATGCTACCCCAAATGTAACGCGTGCGAAGCCGCAGGCAAAAGCTAGTTCATTCCAATTACCAAATATTAGGTTAAATTACAATCTTTTAAAACCGGGCAAGAGCATGTCAGACCATGCTCAGAGTAGGGTTCCGAAGCCGTTAAGAACCACAAACATAAAAAACAAAAAGTACCTAATAACAATTTTTCTACTCGTATTTAAAATCTCATCTCAAAAACCAATGATGTCTATACATAGTCGTGATAGGTTTCCTTTAAAATTCGTTGTATGCTCTTTCATTTAAGTTTTTTTCCTGATTATTTGTTTTATAGTTTTGGCTGTAGGGGGGGGGGGGGGGGGACGCAATTGACTCTAACAAAAATATGCACTTTAAAGCTTAAAATTTCATAAACGGGTCCCTTAATCAAAAAAAAATATTCCACAAAGCCGTCATATTTTTGAAAGACCTTTCCAACGACATCACACATAATGGGGTAGACGAGAAAACAAATTCATCCCCACGTTACGTGTAGGGGAAGTAGGTACACTAAAAAAAAATATTTCGAGATTTTATTTTACCACTTTGTTGGCGTGATTAATATTTAAATATATTCATGCCAAAATACAGCTTTCTAGTAGTAAGAGTCTCTGATCTAGGCTGCGGACGAACGGACAGACGGACATGGCGAAATTAGAAGGGTTCCTAGTTTGACTGCGGAACCTAAAAAGGTTATTTTATATCGAGCTGTATGGGAATATTTTATAACATACATATTGTTCTCAGTGACTTTACATAATGTTATACTCATAATTGAAGTTCATCATTTAAGTTGTTATTAAGCGTTCGTAATAGGTACTACCACCACTACCATTTCTATAAAAAATATATGAAAAAAGGCATGGATAATTGGTACTATTATGGAAGTGTTCTTATTTTCTTATTTTGTTCCCCTTTCTTTAATTCAATACTTACTATAAGTCACACATAGATTCAATTACATATATGTACATTTTTAAAAAAGGAAGTGTCAAGTTTTTAGTTTAAGTGGTGCTTGATGCGCAAGGATAGACGAATATTATCCTACCGTGATACAGTTTAATACTAGTACGGAGGGTAGAGTGGACCTCTCTCGGCTAGCTAACCGCGCGTCACTTACTGCATGTTGTTCTCAAATAATTACATTACTTTACGCAGGATTAAAAACTACCAACTGTTTATCACATATGTCATATTTTAGCTAATTGTATTCCTGTTGAATAAAATAAATAAATAAACAAATATTCTAAGCCTTACTCATTTCCACAAGAAACAGTCGAATGGTTAGATGAAAAAACCACCTCAAAGTCCAACTAGTAGTGCGTTATTAGCGCATTAAATAGTGATATAGTTTTAAGCAAACACCGCCCCAATAAGGTGACCTCATAGACGTTTTCTTTAAATCTATTGATTTTGATCAATATTGGTATATTAAACCAAATCCGATATCACGTAGGTAAAGTATCATGCAAGAGAGCGCGGGGTGGCCGGTCGGGCGAGCCGACTGGGGCGCCGCGGCGGCCCGCTCAGACGCAGCGACGTGAGCGCGCGCAGGGCATTCCTGAGAATTCTAAATTGGTCGCAAAGTCGCCGTCGCAGCTGCACGCGGAATTAGCGCGCCGCCGCTGCCCCCTCGCCGACACATTCAATTATTTCAAGAGTTTACGTACGTACTACATACCTATATACGTGCTTCTAATTGGCGCGAACCTTTGCGCGATGCATAGGCACGTAAAGCTTGCATTGACAATTAGCAACATTCATCTGTTCAAGCGACAGAAAGTTCAAGAACTGTCGGCGTCGACTCGGCACTTCATACATCATAAGTCTGGTTACAGACCTCAGTTTAGAGTGCAACACAAGGCATTGCACGTCAACTCGTAAGATCTACTAAGCTAGCCATTTCTTGTCGTGAAATTCTCGAGTTTACCTTTATATGAAAAGGTATCTAGGAATATAATGTATACTCGTAAATACTGCAAGCCATAAAGCATATCGACTATATTTATGATATGTCTTAATAAAACAATGACAATGCGTGTCCGTCAATCCTTATCCAATACCTAGTCTCAAGCGGTCTCCGTTATTTAGAATGATGCATATCCTGTTTAGTAGTTAGTCAGGGCACCCCGCGCTAGCAGGCCGGCCGTGACGACCTACACACGCGTGCGAACTCTCAACTCAGTCAGTTGAAGGGAATGAAGTGAAATTCGATCTCATAAGTAGTGGGAGACTGTAACAAAGTCGCCGCAAATGGGTCAATTCAATTGTGTTTAGCAGAGCCATCCTCGCCAACTGACCTAGAGGAACTTGTTTAAAAGTAATTGAGTAGATCCTATTAACTTTCAAATTTGTATTGTCGATTTCGCCTTAGTCCAAGTAAATTTAATATTTAGCGTGTCACCGCAATACGAACATACGGTTCTAAATTAAATAACTACAAGGATAACTCCTCCATCGATATACGAGTGGGTACTTAACTATAAGAGATATAACCAATTGTGTTGGTAAAAATGGGGTTGTGTCGTACGTAAGTATAAGACTAATGAAATAAAATCGATGAAACCAGGTGGTTTTGTTTTTCAATCGGTCCTTGCCTGCGTCTGTTAGTAAATAGAAATCATCGGTGAAGTGATCATTACAAATAAGAGAAGATATCGTTGAGCAATAATATAAACTAGCATACAAATATTGCGCGCGACGTAGAAGGTGCGCCGCCACAGGTCGCCGGCCGCGCGTGCACTCGGTGCTCGGTGCTCGGTGCCGCAAGGAAAAGGAAAATCACTCACTGCAAGCTCGGTTGGACAACGTATTGCGTATTTATTTCTTGCATTCACTCACACAGAGCAGTATATTATTATTCTTTATTTCACTATTTATCTATAAAGTAATAAATCTCACAATTGTAAAAAGAAACAAAAATAAACCGCATGGGGCCAAATCTAGAGAATACGGGGCAAGTTCGGAGCGTAACTGTGTTCATTTAGCTATCACAACTCTGAACGAATGAGCTTGGGGCGTTGTCGTGATGAAACAGTACTTTTTTATTTTTCAAATAGGGTCGTTTGTCCTTCAACACAGCGTCAATTTCATCCAATAAATTGGCATAGTAGTGCACTGTTATCGTTTTCCCATATTCTAAGTAGTCAATATGTATGCCCTGCGAATCCCAAGAAACGGTCACCGTGACTTTTTAACCCGATGGGACGGTTTTTGTTTTCTTTGGAGCTGGTTCACCCGGTACAATCCACTGCATCGAATGCTCTTTTATTTCCGGTGTGTAGTGGTGAACCCACGTTTCGTCTGCGGTCACGAAACGATGCAGAAACTCCTTCGGGTTACCTTTGAACACGGCCAAACACGGCTCCGAAGTAGTCAGTCGGTCCCGTTTTTGCTCCTCCGTGAGTAAACGCGGCACCCACCCCTCCATACTTTCATCATACCTACCCAATTTTTATTCTAATTTCTCGACGATTTCAATTCGACGGTCGGCTAAAAAGTTCTTAGCTATATCGTCTGTAGACACCTCAACTGGGCAGCCTGGGCGATCCTGGGCGATCATCCGACGGTTGTTCTCCCGCGCCTACTCGTTACACCAGTATCTGGCGGTTGTCACAGGAGTACATGCATGGTACTCGTAAACCGCTTGTATTCTTAATTTTATTTCATCACATGTTTTTCTTCCAAAAACAAGAATCTAATTACAGGCCGATACTGTTATCTCTTCATTTTAACAAATTATTCTTAGTTCACGCTTTCACTGAATCGCTGTCAAATGAGAAAAGAAAATGCTGTTTATTTTTATTTTCCCGCCTCTGATAAATGTATTACATATATTATTTAACATATTAAAAAAACTGGTACTTATCAAATAGCCCTCGTATATGTGTTAGTTATTTACCATTTCTATTTTTTTATTTTGCCATGTTTTTTGTTTTAATTTTAGTACCCAGTGACACTTGTGACGTTAAGAGGAATCTTATGTGCGTAAAAATAACATCCTGTACCAATAATCCTTTCCGGCTGATTTGACACTACTCCCAAAACACTAGTCGTTAATAGTCCGTAATTTCAAAATCACTTTCTCTCGATAACTTATTTTTTCAATGTAGGTATATAAAAAAAAATAGCGGTAAGATTTTTTCAATTGATATACAGGTATTGAATACAACCGGTTCTACAATCCCTGCTCTAGTCGTTAATAGACCCTAATTTCGAAATCACCTTCTCTCAAAAACCTCTTTTTTCAATGTACACTTCTCTCGATACAACCAAAATTCAAGTGGACTGCAATCCAGTGGATTGTAATTTCAGACTTGTCTAAGGCGTGCCTCAGTTTTTTTTAATAACAAAAAGAGGTATTCTCAATTGGCATAACAGATAATATGCTTGAGTACCGGTATTATACCGCTAATCAGAGCTTTAGCGAAAACCGGTAGTCAGAATACCGGTAACGATCCCTGCAGGCCTATTGCCTAACGTACTCACGGTCGCAATCGTTTTCATTTTTGACAGTTCGAAGACGAGTCGCTGTCAAAATCAAAACGAATGTTCCATGTAACCCAAAATTTGCCAAAAATTGGTTTTACGCTAAGATCATAGAAACAAGGGAGATATGGTTAAGGGGGCATGGTTCGTGACGCCTCGATATTGTCAAACTGGACATATCGGCTCAAGGCACGTCAAACGTCGCCTCAGTCGCCCAGCGATCGCTGTCAATACACGAGCTCCGTTTAAATTGTAAAATAACTGATTTTAGCGTTAAAGTGATCAAAAATAAGAATGCAAACGTAATTTTAAAATCTAGGGGCATAACATACAACCAGTAAAATTAATTTTCAAGCATTATTTCTATTTTTAAATGAATATTAATGTTTGTATGGATTTCCGAGCATAAGGATGTGGACGTGATTTCTATAGACTATCGATAAATTGCTTGTTCTACAGCGACCAATACAATTAAACGTTTTATTAGTTTAAATTTCTTTATCGTCATATCACGCATAAAACACAAGGAAAACAGTTTAGACAAATTTTCACGTAGGACTAAGTATATAAAGTTTACACTGTAAGTGCATTTCCTAAATTTCGGTTGTAAATACTTATTCAAATCTGGTTTCTGTTCAACTGTTTTGCAGATTTATCCATTGATTTGATTATACATTGTCTGTCTACCCGTCTGTATATCACATCGAAGTAATTATTTTCATAAATATAGCAGTTTTATCCGATTTATTAGTAAACCATGAGCATTTAATATCATCAAATTTTAATTTAACTCCTAAATAAGAAGTCTAAAGAAGAAGATTGTAGAATTTGTTTAAGAATGGAATTTTTAATTTTCATGCATTTGGGATTCAAATTCAAATTCAAGCATTTATTAGTGACAAATAATTAGATTTATTATTTATTTTATTATTTTGCTCGATAGAGTTTATAGTAAGACGTATTCTGAGGAAAATCTCAACTGGCTACCTATTTCAGTTAAAGGAAACAGCCATTATGTGAGCTTATTGAATCGTTTAGGAACGCGCACCGCTACTAGTAAAATGACGTTATACATAATCCCTGAGCGCTGGGCGTCCAATACCTTACGACACTATGAAGTAAAAAAATCAATACCTCGGAAACTGTTAAACGTATCGAAATGAATTGTACACATATATTTTTAGTTTTTAATAAATAATACATGTCATGAGGCAAATTCCTAAACTTGTTAACATTCTATAATATCATTATTCTATTTTACTATTAATAAATGTAAAAAGTTAATATGATTAATTTTTATTACCCTAATAGTAAAAAAAAAAAAATAACCTACCGTCAAATACATTAACGTTCCCAACAAGTTTTATACGGTTATCGATATATTTTGAAACAGATATGGTCACGTTCTTACTTGAGTAGCAGAAAAATGGCGTACACTGCTCGTAAAAAAAATCACTCGAAGTCACTGTAATAGAAGTCTTTAAGACACTGATCATAAGGATTACTGTCCTAGCGCCATCTAGCGCTGAATAGCAAGGCTATTACTCGTCGCTAGATGGCAGCTAAGTACACCAGTAAGCGCCACCTTACTTTGAGTAGCTGAACTACGATGGAAAAATCGCGACCTTTCTGCATTTTTCGACCTTGCTAAAATAAAGCTTAATTTTGTCTTACTATTAAAATTATGTTACGCAGTTTTAAGTTCTTAAACTTTAACCAATTATGAGAAGGTTGTTTTTGTAGTAGTTCATAGAGTGTAAGCGTAAGCCGCACACATTTATAAAAGTGGCGACACCGGGTCACGAATGAATTTGCACTCATGACATATCTCCCTTGTTTCTATGATCTGAGGTTTTACGTAAGTAAAATGTCAATTTGTAGTTGGATTCAAGCCGATTGCGAGTTGTCAACGAAAGCGGAGCCTCCGTTCTAACCAAAGAGCAACCGTATTGACCGAGTCAGTGATCGTAAGTAAGTTTTTATTATAATTTATACGAAAATAAAATAATAATAGTCTTAAATGGGTTTTTCTTTGAACAGAGCGATTCAATATGGCTCATAGCCATTTGCTGGCGATTGCTGAGAAGAAGCGTCTGAAAACGCAAGTGAAGGTGTTGAGGCGGCTTCTGTGGCTTGGAAGCAATCCTCTGGACATGTCCAAAAACTTTTTAACGCAAATGTCAGGCTGGCAAAGTCACAATTTGGTAGGTCGTGCATTAAAATTTGGCTTGCCCTCAAAAGTTGGCGGCGCAATACAGCCAGAGCTGAAGGTATTTTTACAAATTTATTGAATCAAGTGATTACTTCGAGCCTTAACTCCTGGCAATTTGCGGGCGAGTTCAAAGCAAAGCTATCGCGTAGCGAGTTCGCGGGAAGCTCGCGGCGAGTGCTCGGCATTTTGGATAGAACCTTATCACACTATCGATTTGTAAGTGAATTCAAAGCGAGGCGAGCGCGCACTGATTTCGCTAAGCGCTTGTGTCGCTTTGAACTCGCTCGCAAATTGCCAGTGTGATAAGGCTCTCACAGAGACAGAGTACACGTGGTTCTATTTTCTGTCCAAATATACAATCAAATGTTTTGTCCATGCAGCTAAGTTTGAACACGATAGAGTGTATAATTACTATTATACTATTGCAGGTGCTAGCAGTCATCAGAAAGGGGGCTAAGGTCCTTTGGTCCCAATGCGGAACAATATTTCTGAGCATTCAGGGCACTTTGTTGGCGTGACAAAGATGTATATTCAGGCCGCATTACAGTTTCTAGTACTAAGAGTCACTGAGCTAGGCTGCGGACGGACGGACTTGGCGAAACTATATGGGTTCCTATTTTGACTACGGAACCCTAAAAATGTTGCAAAAAGGAAGAACTGAGAGTTTCAGGTCATACCTACGTGTAAATAATGTAAAGGACAGGACTTAAACAGACCCTTGGGAAGACCTTTCCACACAAGTCTAGGACGGAGAATGGATATTTTTATTTTTATTGAAACAGATCTACCTAAAAAAAATACATATAAGATTAATTAACTTATTGGGATATTCAATTGTATCATCTTCTGCCTTAGAACTGGAAGGAGGATGCTTGATCTTTATGGGCTGTGTTAAAAACCAGTATGAGATTAGAGATTGTAAAAAAGGTATGCCAATAATTTTCTTGATGTTTTCAATTAGCATGTGTTTAAAGCAGCCATTGCAGTCATCCATCAGTTGCCGTAATGTGTATGTATAATGTCGCAACACTAACAACTAGTACCTAATGTTTGGCGATGGGGTTGCAACCTGTCACTAATGCACTGGCAAACATCTTAGCCTACTTGTGCAAAATCTAGTTAGTTATCAACAAGTCTTTTTACAGTTGTTGGTATTTCTGTAGCTCTGCCTACCCCACTCTGGGAATGAAGGCGTGATGTTATGTATGTATGTATGTAGGTACTAATAGATTTGGTAAGTTGTAAATAATAATAATAATAATAATAGAAACCTAGACTGAACCGGCCGCGACCCGCAATACATCGCGAAGCGAAGCACAGGAATGGGTGTTAATGCGCGGAAACATAATCGCGTGACACGTTGACGTACACGACCGGCGGCGTACGGCACGGCCGGCATGCCGCACGCCCTGGGCCTCTAATCAGGTGCGTTAAAACCATATCGTGTTTGACACGTTTAAGAATCGTTTATGTCACAGTCGCCATTATTGTAAATGACATAAGAGTTATCAAAACGTTGACAATACGGAAACACGTCAAATACGATATCGTTATTACCGTGTAGAATCCCAGCCCTGCTGCCGCGTCTCCGACTATTTTCTCTATACATATATTATTCACCTCGTCTGAGTGGGACGCGCCCTTTAGAATTGGTATTTCCCTGATCACTTAGGATTTAAACAATTCTTAAGGATTTAGCTGTAGCATCCATGTCAAACCACGCGACACCTGATTGCGTTAAAGGCATGAAAGATGGAAAAAAAGAAAATTACGAATTCAATGTGAAACAAAGAACACGTAAGTAACAGTCACATTTTAGTTTCCAGAGTAAGTGGCATAAAATCTAAGAAACGTCATTTGCTAATAAAAGTGTTACCTAGCGTAGAGGAGGGGTCATTGATAGCCCTTTCTTTAAATCCATTCAAGGTTTAGTTAACATTTTTTGTGTAGCGGTATTCTTTAGATAATTTAATTTTCACACCACCTGCTCGACAATGCCAAATTACATATCATGCAAACCTTACGCAAACCAACTCATTAAAGCCCTTGGCTTTAGCCGGGGTGTAATGTTGTACTGAATCTCATTATAACTCGCTGGGTTGTAATATTTTCACTTTTCATAGTTCTTATTACAATGGCCTTAAAGTCTAATTTCGTAATAAAAGATCAACTAATACTCGAAGGCCGGGCGCGGCGCCGCCGCCACCGCCGCGTCGAACCTAATTTGAAAATCGAACATTTTCTAAAATCGAGCTGGCCACGGCAAGCTGAATGGAACACATTTGAAATTAAACAAAAGCCGCGAGTATTGTAAGACGCTGCAATAAAATACATTGGTGATAACTGCAAAGTTTTAAATAAATATTGTCTTTGCACAACTGGACTAATGTCTCAAATATCAATTTTCACTTTTAATTTTAATTTACTATAATAAAACGCTGTTTTAGTAGACTCGCTTTTTTATTGTCTCGCAAAAGGTGAGAAAAGTAGAGTACACTCCTCGGGGATAAAGCTGTTTTCGTCTTGGGCGCGCTTGAACCCCTCACTGCGCTCAGGACTCTTCTTAATTCCCGAGGATGCCGAAGAAAATTATCTAAAAATTAAGAAGTTTTAAATTTTTAACAAGTTTTGATTCTTTTGCGTTTTTTATGCTTTTATTTACATTTTCTCCTGAATCGTATCAATGAAACTCAATTCTGATTTTCATGCATGTTCTCTATTGCAGCTTTGTTTGCATTCGCACTTCAATTTGGTTCTTTATTTTAATATTTGTCTTTTCTAAATTTTCATTTTCATTTTCAACGCCTTTCATTTTCATTTTTATTTCTGCCACAACTACGTTTCAATGCTCTACGGACGTCAAGGAGTTAACACTGGGGTTACCCTGAGGGTCAAGTGGTTGGAGCCTCGCCACGAGGTGAATTTTAAATCTTTAGTGCTACCAGTACCGATCAACGACCCTCGACCATTTTAATGGAGGAGTTCTAAACAAATGTTGTCTTGTTTAAGCGATGAGTTAGTTTTAGTATTATGTATGTTAGGCTATAAGGTATTGGGCCTTGTCGCCTGAAAAATAAGTTTTTGGTATGGAAAGGGACAGTGCTATAGCTATAAAAATTCTTCGTCTCGTTCACTGCACTTGGCAGGTTTTGACCCTTCATAATACCACCTTTGTTGTGACCTCTTTAGGTGGGCATTGAGTTTGCAGGAGTATTTTGGTCTATCTATGGTCTGTCTATAGTTGGGCTTTATCAACAATAGACACTCATACTCTATTTTCGGTCTATGTCTGTCTGTTCTCGGCCTTTAACTTTCTATTTCTTTGACGACACGCTAGCCTAGTTGGGAGTGACCCTGCCTTCGAAGCTAGGTGTCCTGGGTTCAAATCCCGGTAAGGGCAGATATTTGTTTGATGAGCACGAGTATTTGTTCCTGAGTCTTGGATGTTTCCTATTTATTTAAGTATTTATTTCTCTATATACGTATGTTTATCGTTGTCTAGTACCCATAGTACAAGCCTAGAGCTTAGTTTGGGATTAGGTCAATTTGTGTGAGAATGTCCTGTGATTATTATTATTATTATTATTTTAGATAAATCCATGAAGTACGATAACACAAGTCTGCAATGTTCGTTTGGCACATCTTTCGGCTTCGTTCGGGCGCCACAGACCTGACTCCTATGGTTCTGGCAGAATACCAGCGCTGCAGGTCCTGCAGCATTTTGCTGAGTCAGCGCCATTTCACAAAACAACACATGGCTCTCTCGCCGCATATATAATATTATAATGTTTATTTTAGTCTCTTGTTTGTTGTCTATTTTTCTTTGTTGTCCTTTGTTTGATGTTTTATGTTTAATTTAAGAGCCTGTGTTTGTGTTTATGTGGAATAAAGTTTTTATCTATCTGTCTATTAATCTGTTTTCTGCCTTTATTAATTAACTCGTAACACCCTCGCTGCGCTCGGGAGTTAAATCTGGAGTCCTTCGTTACGTTCAGGATTCAATATCGCGCCCGTGACATAAAACTGTGCTTTATCCCCTCGGTGTATAATCTACTATTTCATAAACGGATCCCTTAATCGAAAAATTGTTTTCACAAACCCGTAATATTTTTGAAACACTTATTCAACGACACCCCCCAATATGGGGTGGACGCGAAATAAAATACATCCCCGCGTTACGTGTAGGGGAGGTAGTGTTTTTTTTTTTCAAGATTATATTTTACCAGTTTTTTGTCGTGACTAATATGTATATTCATGCCAAATTACAGCTTTCTAGTACCAAGAGTCTCTAAGCTAGGTTGCGGACGGACGGACGAACTGACATGGCGAAACTATAAGAGTTCCTAATTTGACTACGGAACCCTAATTAGAAAATTAAAAACCCCCGACTAAAAACAGTCTGTAAAAAAAACCTCTAAAATATAAAAAATAATAAGTGTTGGCCCTATAAGTTTAAATATAAGTACTTAGGTAGTAATATTGTGATCCAAACGTCGTCGCGTAGGAGTAAGGGCGGATTGTTTGATAAGTAGTGTAGACCGGGGGCAATAGTTCCACTTTAGGAATAATGACATATAACTCAGAATCTAAAGTTACCACGTAAAAATCGCTAATGGTATTTCATTCTAGACTAATTGGCTATCAGAATCTAGAAAATAATTTTCATTTGATCGCATCAGAATGGTGCAAATTGAGTTTTTGTTCATGAAGTCCTTGTGTTACAATTGACCCGTAGTACGGGTAGTAATAGTAAATATCAGGGGACAATGTCACACAAATTGACCTATTCCCAAACTAAGCTCTAGGCTTGTATTGTGGGTAGTAGACAACGATAAACTACTTATATAGATAAATATAAAGAAAACACCCAAGACTCAGGAACAAATAATCGTGCTCATCAAACAATTGGAACACACAACTTTATTTGTTTGGCATTATTCGACCAGTTCAATTAAGGCAGACAAATTTCTAAAAATCCATAAATAAAAATAGAAGAAAATCTCCTTTGCGTAGCTATTCCAATATTTAAGGTACTTGCCGATCATGTGGCGTTCGTTTTTTCCTACCAGGGGGGTTATCATGAGCTAGCTTTGCAGTTCTGTTTACGCTCAGAGAAAAGGACAGAGCTATATAGCCGCCATAGCTCTGTCCTTTACGCTGACCGTAAAATGAACTGCAAAGCTAGCTCATGATAACTCCCCTGTACGAGTGATGATAATTTTAATCCGTGCATTTAACTTAAGCCGACTCAAGGACATTGTTTATTTATTTATTTATGATTTCTAGGAGTTTACAAAACTCAGTAGGATTTAAATTTGATAACAAAAAGCCAATTAAAGGTTCTCACCGATAGACAAAAAAGTACTTAAACGTAGCAGAAATAACAGCCAACGCATGCGCACGGCGCGCTAGACAAAGAGAAAAAGAGAACCACCACTTACGTGTGATTAAAATATTCTACACAGTAAAGAAAAAAACAAAAAGTTTATGCATAATAAAACAATTATTTAAAGAAGTTTTGTTCTTAGATAAGGAGTCTTTATTATTTTCATTGACACATTGTTACCTGAGAGGTGGATTACGTTGGGGGACATACATAATTAAAATTTACTTACACACTTGAAAATCACGCGCTTGCGCTCTTTTGATTTAATGACGCGGGAAATTAGGAGTCTGTTCACACATTTTTTTTTAAAGTTATATTAATGTCTATGCAAACACGTCACTTGATAATACAATAATTCATAGACCCGTCGGTATCATTTGCAAGTAGTCGTGTGTTCAGAGTTTTCACGATGTGAAAGGGTTATTCACTCCATCTGCATTCTATTTTGGAAATGTATAGTACTACAGTTTTAGTACGATAGACATCGTTGTCTGGTCAGGGGCCCTAGCCAACATGCAAACGCTCCAAACTTTTTTTTTCTATCGCTCAAAATGTATGGGATGACGGTCGACCACGTGCTTTATCGAAACGCACGAGAATGTCATCCCATACATTTTGAGCGATAGAAAAGAAAAACGTTAGGAGCGTTTGCATCTTGGCTAGGGCCCCAGATAGATGAAATGTTGCGTAGCAAGTGTACTCGTAGCTACGTTAGCAGTCACGGTCCTCCGCGCATCTGATCAAGCAGCGTTGCGAGGCGCGGACTGATACCGATCCCGACCCATTGCCGTTACTTAAATAAATCGTTTTCAATAAAAAGGTTAATACATCATAAGTACCTATGGAAGTGACCAATTGAGGTATCGGCTCGCGTTCTGAGCCAGCCGCCAGCTCCTATCGCCACGTTCTCGCGCCGGCTTCCTGCGCTGCCCGCCCCGCCGCCGCGCCGCGGCGCACCCGCACACTATATGTATGTAACGTGCGTTTCGCTAACATTTGAGTGACGCACGCAAGGACGCGCCGGCTAATAGCCAGTTTATCGCTTTATTAGATTACATCAATTTATCCCTGACAGCAAAATAGCTTGCTTCCTGGGGCATTAACCGCTTAAGCGAGTAAAAACAAATTTACAGAAAACTTCTTACAAAACGCCCCTTAAAAAACTGAAGAAGTTAACAGAAGAACTTGGCATTTATCGACAACCATGCAAAGGCCGAGAAACGCTTTGCTTATTGTTATACATACATACATAACATAACATCACGTCCTCATTCCCAGAGTGAGGTAGGCAGAGCTACAGAAATACCAACAAATCTAAAAAGACTTGTTTATAATTCTATAACCACATTTTGCACAAGTAGGCTAAGATGTTTACTAGTGTAATAGTGTCAGGTTAGTGTAGTTGCTCACTGCCTTTTAACAGCAAAACCACTTTAAACCACCCTTTTTCTGGTGCTGAAGTGAAAATAATATATTGTGAGTGCAAAATGCTTGCGCTCGCTATTGCTTTAATGTCCCTCCTCGAACACACGTGACGCCATACTTAAATTCATCAGGCATACTCAAAATGGCACTTCGGAGAGAACTTCATTTATCTTCTCTGCTGTTGGTACAATAAATAGTGGTAAACCTGAGTACTTGTTTGATAAGTTCGTGTGGCGTAAAAGCCGGTGCAGCACCCATGGGTTCCGTGAGGTCAGCGCCGAGCTCGCGGCGCCGTACCACCGCACCGCCGCATTCAGAGGAAGTTTTAAATATGCAGCCACTCGGTGCTGGAATAATCTACCCCCGCCACTCAAAAAGAGTAATAAAACTAATAAATACTATAAAAAGTTTTAAAATCAATTTGAAAAAACATCAATAGACATGTTTACCTCCAAATTGCAGAGTGACTGCAACTTATATCTGAGGGTTTTTTTCCTTTATATACTAATCCAATGTTTTGTATTAAATCACATTATATATGTATTTCTCCCTTTATAAACCTTTGCTCTCGAATCACACACAATTCTTTGTATTTTATATATGATTTATTTATTTACTAAATTATATATTATGTATATCATACATCAATTCATTACTAATGTAGGCAAATACGCAGGTAAGCTCTAAATCAGTAGCAGTAAGTTACAATTGATATTGTTTAGATACTCGTAGGTATAGTAAGTTTATGTAGCATGTACTAGTAATAGGTGTAATATTGCATTCTCACGCCTATTCCGTGCCGACAAGCTTTTTGTTTATTTAATAGCCACCTAGTAAGGGTCTGGCTGAAAACCAGCGCTGCAGCGTTGACACGCTAGAGCAAAATGCTGAGTCCAGCCCCTTTTCAGGCATCACAGTACACACTTACTCTGGTGTATGTAATAATCTATGCCCTCTGTTGATTCTATTATTTAGTTACCCATTGAGTTGCTTTTGTACTTCTGTCACCATGCTCTGTGATGTCGAATAAAGATTTTGTCATTTGTCATTTGTATTCCGGTGAAGGACTACTTACTTTTTATTTTCGGCTTCGCATTTGTCGGCAATTCGCGGCGAGCGCAGCCGTCCGGGAGTATCTATCTAATACGAGTATATCCAGAGGTCCAGTTAAGATAATGCATTGTATATGTGTAGGCAGTCCATTTTATCCAAATTCAGCAGTCAGCAGCTGACAAGTATGGAATATGTAAAGAATTCGTGAAGGTGAAGTAGTGTCGGCGGCGAGCGCAACGCGGAGATAACCTTACAGAAGAGCGGCTGCTGCGCTGTGAAAATAATTAGCACGCCTTATCTCTTATTCATTGATCCGCGATCTCTCTCCCTCGAGCCGCACATAACCTAAAAGAACTATGCGTTTGGTACAAAGGTACACGCGCTTCATAATTACGGTGCGGTCATCCATACAATACATGACAAATACAAAACTTGATAAAAAATAAAGGACCAATCACTAAAGTAACAGAATCAACATTCATCAAATTGAGATTTTTGACCGCTACGCAAAGGCTTAAAGCATTTGCGTGTTAAACATTGCACCGTCGCGTTGCTCATATCCGATAGGTAATGGCTAAGACACCGCCCTTTGAACCTGCGACGCGCCATGACCCATTGGTTGAAAATAATCAAAACTGTTCCTTGGCGCCACCGCTACATCTACGAACGTATACAAAGTGGTACCCCACCTGAATTATGGAAGTTTGCGAAGTCTTTTGGGGTAAGCAACCGTTTATAAATAGAAAACTTTTCCGCTTCCTTAACCTTCACAAACTTTTCACTAGTTCCAATCCGGGTTTCGCTCCAGGCATAGGTACCACTGTCACTGCCTTAGTTAAGGCCACCGACGACATTCGTCTATTTGCATTGCGCACGACTCCGTTAGCTGTGGAAGTTTTAACAAACGATCAACCTGAGTTACTTTCGCATTTATAATATTAGTATGGCACTGGTATGGTTAGTATGAACGGATTAGGTGCCTGCCAATAATACGTATATTACCTATTTAGGTATATGAAGACAGGGCGGCACGACACACGATAAGACAAAACAACGTCGCCTGTCTCTTTGGTCGCCGCCGCCGCTGTTGCCAACTAGGTAGGTAGGTAGGTAGGTATAATATTAATAGTTCCCAAATAAGTTTCGATTAATTTTATTAGGTAATTGAAAACAAATTTCTCATATTTTAGCTATTTTTTTTTGTTTGTGTGTATTACATACAAAGTAATATTAAAAACGGGTATAATTATGTACCTACCTAGTTAATAGGGTGGAATGGAAGCGGACGAGGGCCCTTTCTGAAAGTAATAATATACCTACTACCTACCAACCTAACCTACTATTAGCAAGTCATATCGATGATAATCGTTGTGGAATGGTTAGGAAGATTAATTTAATTAAGTTGGAAAGGTAAGTAATGAGTGCTTTATATTATAATTTGTAATGATGAACGCCCTAAGGTAGGTAAGTAGGTATAATTTTTCGTGAGGTCAAGGTTAGGCCATTAGCCCATCATTTGTAATGTTTAAATCGACAAGGTTTTTGTATTCCTCGTAAACTTGAACAAGCTGTTAGGTACTCGAAACCGAAACTATTACTTGCTTGCAAAATAATTAAGTACGAAAAACACACAATACCTATGTGTATAATGAATGACAGACGGTAACCAGAGCTAAGAAAACTGCGAAATTAAATTACATAGGTCTGTATAAGACTCACAAAATAATAAATAAAGGATGGAGCAGGTCGGTATGTTAATTGACGCGGGATCACCTTGTATCAACTTATAAACGGTAGGTATTTATGAATCGGCATATTGAGTCACCATAAAGATGGTTTGATGGCAGAGGTGCGCCGCGGATACCTGAGTGCGCGGGCGCGGTGCAGGTAGCGCGGCGGCACAATCACAATGGCATTCCGGCCGCCGCCGCCGCGCCCCGCCGCGCCGCGCCGCGCCGGCGTGAATCAAAACGGCGCGGCGGCGCAGCGGCCCGCCGCCGGCTCGCTTCACACGCGTTAAATAACTAACTACTAACGCGAAGCTTCTACCAAATTTTTAACCCAAGACTTAACCTAGAGTTAATCTGACAGGAGTTAAAATCTAACTCTGAGTTAATGATGATATGATAACCCGGCGTGGTGCAAGTTGGCCTTAGGAACCTAACGGGCCTGTGGGGCTAGACAAGTTAAATTCGACAAATCTAGCAGGAAATTTATTTGTATACCTACGTTTCTTTGAAGTTTTACTGACGTTACAGAATGAAAACAAGTAAAAAATTAAAGATAATATACATAGGTAGATATTAAGTGACTCTATGGTAAAAGGTATTGTGTGATCAGTGTTTTAGTACTTTGTTGAAGGATGGTATAGAATCGTGCTATAGAACTCACACATGCGCATTTTCATATTAATTCATTTGCTAGTATTAGAAATACCAGACCTTGTTCTACACGGTAATAATAATATCGTCTTTGACCTGTTTCCGTATTGTCAAAGTTTTGATAACTCTTATATCATTACAATAAAGGTGACTGTGACATAAACGATTCTAAACACGTCATACGCGATATCGTTATAACGCTGTAGAATAGAGGCCCTGTGAGGCTAGACGAGATTCGATAATCGTTAGCATTTATGTTTCGATCGAAAAATGTGTGCAATTGACGTAAGCCACCGAGATAGTACCACGTGACAATCTCGGTGGCTTACGTCAATTCTATACATTTGGGTATCGAAACATAATCGCTAGCGTTTGTCGAATGCAACTCGTCTAGCCCCACTGGTTAGTAAGGTTCAGTCAAAGGTATTAGTATCTATACAGCCATTGCGTCGAATATATGTATAGGTACATGGACATTAATGTTAGTGGTATAGAGGTGTATAGATATTTTAGACGTCTTGGGCACGTATATATATTTATGCCCTTGACTGTACCGTCACAGACGACTATTTAATTAACGAAATCAAACGAGTTTGCATAAACTTATTCCCACCGACAGTCAACCAGTGAATTTGAATGAATCACAATAGGTAATATCACTTTGAATTCGTAGCATGTCGATAAAAACCAAAAGATGTAATAAGTTGGGAGTTGAGTATAAGTAAAAGCAGCACGGTGACCCCGAGCTGTTCCCGCGTGGCGACTGGTACAGCGACGGAACCTGCGAGCTCCCGCGCCGGCGGGAACAATGAAAGTGAGAGAGCGCAGGAATGCGCGCGGCGGGCGGGGCCGCTCCCGGTTCCCAGGCGAGGAATGCTGGCACAACCAACAAAGCCTCCGCGCCGCCATTCAGCGCTCCCGCCGCCCGCCTCACCTCGCCTCATTATTACACACTTTCCCCAAAGTAACATGTACAACCGCCTAAACCAAAAACTGCTTCGTCTGCCACCTATATTAAGACATCGCGTGTATCCACCGATAGATTATTATCTCCACCACAAGACTTTAGCAAAAAAACCAATGCGGAATTGACAAAACAGATTCCGGTTTTCCAAATTTCATGAATAAATCACTAACTCGTAAAGCATTGATAACAACACAACGGGTAGGTACGAGGCGGAGCGGAAGCGGAATTTGGAATAAAAAATACAAATTACATTTCAAGCAAGTAACTGAAATACAAATATCAAACACGTACCTATTCCTATTTCAATTACGTATTTTAATTCAAAGTAATTCAAATACTGTCCAATCTGAACTCGAGTTAATGGAGTAAGCCGGTTGCTGTTACCAAAATTGGCAAGGACTGTATTATTAATAATTTAGTAGGTACTATTATTTCCATCTGGGCTTGATATTTGTGCATCTAACCATAACTGATATTATAATAAGGTTTTCATTAAGTAATATATTTTATTTAGACACGTCTATGTACTACACCCCATCATAAATATAGATAGTATTTTTAACTACGGAACTAATATTTACTATAGCAGGTGCAAGTGCCGTGAAAATGGTCACCCTATCTAAGTAAGATAATTATGTTTAAAATTGTATAAACTTAATAAATATGGTACGAAATGTACAGAATAAAATAGGTATAACATTAATATATAGCCACACGACACTAAAATGTATACTTACGTTATATTATGATCCTAACGTAAAAATGTTTGAATATGGAATAGGGGTTTTATAGTAAAAATAGACTTACCTGTGGAATCTAGTGCTACAATTTGGTTTCCACACACTTCTGAAATTTTGCACTATACAATACATTATATAAATTGAGAATTTAACAATGATACACATTTTTTTTATTTATCTAAATGTTAAAAGTGTTTTTTTTTTGACAGACCGGTCATAGTGTCAGGTTGATTATAGGCAGCTACCAACAAATAAATAAATATAAAGAGCGTAAAGGGCCGATCTTTCGTCTAGGTTTTTTTATTGACTTCAAAGTACCTATACATATAATTTGTCAAAAGTCTTGATAAATCAGAAACCCAACAAAAGAAATTGAGAAGAATTTAGAACCATGTGAAACTTTGCTATGCTCATCCAAGAAGCTCGGCTCATCTATCCACGACACTTCTGATTGGGACTTTTTGTTTTTAACCTGTCAATTTCAGTTGAGAGGGAGAAAAAACATATCTAGGGGTCATTAAACTTGTCTTCACAAAAATGTTCTAGTGTGCAATCTCCAGTATATAATCTTCTTGGGTCTGACTACCGACTTTTAAAAGGTTCATATCTTATGAAAGAATAACAAGACAATTGTTTCGCGCATACAGTTATCCTTCTCTTTCATAGCACTTTACAGAGAGCGTAAGGATATTTTTATGCATGTTCCTTAAAAAGTACACTGACGATTTAAGTAAGTAAATATTTAAGCAGTACCTACTGATGAAGGTTTATTACGAATGCATATCGATAGAGTAGGGTAAGATGGGGGAATGGCAGTCAGCGGGCAATGCCGGTCACGTTAAAATCTAAAACTTCCAAAAACATTATGCAATCGCTACTAGTGTCGCTATCTAGTATGCGGCCAAGTAAACTTATTTACCAAGCGGCGCCATTTTCCTTCGCGCGCAGTGAGTTTGACAGCTGTGTACAGGTTCGGAGGTGTTTTGTTGTAATAAAATCGAAAATTCGGTGAAAGGTAAGCTTAAAGTGATTTATACCAATCAATATCTTTCTTAAAGTAAATTACTACACGTTTACAAGTGTATCGCAATCGCTACTAGTGTCGCTATCTAGTATGCGGCCAAGTAAACTTATTTACCAAGCGGCGGCATTTTCCTTCGCGCGCAGTGAGTTTGACAGCTGTGCTGTGTACAGGTTCGGACGTGTTTTGTTGTAATAAAATCGAATATTCGGTGAAAGGTAAGCTTAAAGTGATTTATACCAATCAATATGTTTCTTAATAGTAGTTTATGCAACAGTTGTATAAGAGAGGTCAAAAAAGACGAGTGGTGTGGTTACGATGTGAGCCGCAGGCGAACATCGTAAAGCAAGACGCCACGAGTATTTTTTGACTTAGTTATACACCGTTGCATACAATACTTTTTCTACGACTAGGTTTCAAATAAAATGCAAAATTAAATTTACAAAATTTTATTAATATACCTAGGTTAGAATACGAACGAACGAAGCACAGAACAACAAACGAGCGGGAAACATTCGAAAAGGACAAAATATGTGTCTATGGTTAACATTGTTTTTAAATTGATGTGCACTTGCCAGGTTTTATATTTAAAAAAAAGTTGCACAATCCATTTAACTTGTGAAATAGGGACTAAAAAACACCTAATGATTTGAGAAATGAGTTCTTTTACCTGATTGGTCGATTTTAATATAGCTGCATTCTGGTTGGTTGATACCATGTTTTAAAGAGTTAAATTAGTAAAAGAGTTTACATACCAAAAAGAACCTAATGTTCCGATTGACAGTCAATGTGTATTGTGATTGGTGGATTAATTTGGTGAAGTATTTTGATTGGTCAAATTAACCTAGGTGTAAGCTTTGGCAGCTAGGCATGTCGTTTTGGCTCAAAAAAGCACAAGTGCTGTTAAGAGGAATAGACTAGATAGAGTTTTCTGCGGACATATTATCTATATTCTTATATTAGTGTTCGTGACTATATAAATGACAGATAAAAGTACAGGAGTAGGAAAAGTAAATTACTACACGTTTACAAGTGTACCCCATGTGCTTGTTGGATTTTAAGAAAGTATAACTGTTTTCGTATTTTGGGGTAATGGCAATCATTCTAAG
Source organism: Acleris holmiana (assembly GCA_949316455.1). Lineage (NCBI taxonomy): Eukaryota > Metazoa > Arthropoda > Insecta > Lepidoptera > Tortricidae > Acleris > Acleris holmiana. The sequence continues at coordinate 35,425,321 of OX438762.1, forward strand.
CGGGCAATACCGGTCAGTAACTTTGGTTAGTGACATAGTTGATTTTGGTAAAAATAAAAAGTAAAGACAATATGGTTAGAATCTAGTAAGTTAAAGAGAGTTCCTATGCGTCTCAATCTCAATGTGATTATCAGAGTAGAAATATACATAATTAATAATATGTTTGTTTCTTTATAAAAATAGAGTTATGTTTGGTTAAAATATAAAAATGTTTGAATTTAATTAATTTTGGTTGAAATGTAAAAAAATAAAGATAATTATGAATAAACTGTCGTTTTATTTCGTTGTGGTACATTTTAGAAGCAACCCCGTGTTAGTTTTGAACGACCGGTAATACCCCAACAGTAGACCGCTATTACCCGCATCTGCGCGGTAATAGCGGTCAACGAAGGGTTTTATAAAATGATTAAAAAATAAGAAGCCCTTTAAATAAGCTATATAAAAAGTCAGTTACCTATACCGTAAATTCTAGAAATAAAATAAAATAATTTACTGCTTAAGTGACCGCCATTCCCCCATCTTACCCTATCACATTGGTGTGATCTGATAGTCCAGGCTGTGGGGACATACGAGGGGCGGCTGAAAAGTTCTAAGCCTAAGTATTTTGAGGTTGTATATGTAATTATGGTACTGGCCACTAGATAGACCATTTAATAACAAATAATGGAAAAAAAACATAATGTCATTAGGTCATTACAATTGTAATTACTCGAGATATTCAATTATTAACAGTATCATGTCTGAATTGTCATTGCTTATTACGAAAATCGGACACTGGGCTGTGTTAACTTCCTCACGAAAAGTAAAAAAAACTCCTCAATGCATTTTTCAAGAAATGGCTGCTATTTATGGTGTCTCTGGGCCTTCCTATGCTACAGTTAAAAAGTGGAGTAGCCTATTTAAACAAGGACGAGAGTCCTTGAAGATGATCCTGAAAGTAAGTCGGAGTCCATGCAGTAGATTGAGAAGGGTGAAAGGCCGCCGAAGAAGTTTAAAGTGCAAAGATCGGCCTCTAAGCTAATGACTACGGTGTTTTGGGACGCGGATGGTATTATTTTAATAGATTATTTAGCAAAAGGCTCTACAATAAATGCAACTTAGTATTCTGAGCTATTGAGACAATTGCGTCAAGCCATTCTTGAATAAAGAAGGGGCAAAATCAATAAGGCGTCTTAATTTGCAAGACAACGCCCCCGTTCATACCTCGCGTGTTGCGAGACTAGCTCTGAAGGAAATCGGCTTCGAAGAAATTAACCACCCTCCGTAGATAGTCCAGATTTAGCCCCAAGCTACTATTTTCTGTTCAGTAATTTAAAGAAAGACCTAAGAGGAAAGTGATTTGGAAGTGATGAAGAAATGAAGGCGGCAGTAAAAGAGCATTTTCAAGGCCAAAGCAAAGAATATTTTTTTACGGCATAAAAGCCATATAGTAAATATATTAAAAGCATCGAATTAGAGGGGGATTACATAGAAAAATTAAAAAAAACTTAAATTTTCTAAATTATTTTTTTCCACTTACGGCTTAGAACTTTTCAGCTGCCCCTCGTATACATGATGATTTTAGTAAATAATACTATTCCGTCGCTTGTAACTTTTTACGTGTAAAACTTACAGAATAAACATGTTAGTTATTGTAATAATGTTTGTTGTCCGTTTCCGACGTCCGACTCCGGAAACAAGTACATACTTGTAGTAATGGACTATTTCACCAAATGGCCTGAAATTTTTGGGATTCCCAACCAAGAAGCAGTCATGGTAGCGGAGAAATTAGTGATGGAGGTGATTTGTCGGTTCGGAGTGCCTCTCGAAATTCACAGTAACCAATGCAGAAACTTGGGAGTCCCAGGTGTTCCAGGAGACTTGCCGAATCATGGAAATTCATAAGACATAGAACCACGCCATATCACCTACAATTGGATGGAATGGTTGAGAGATTCAACCAGACGCTGGAGAGACATTTGGCTAAGGTAGTTGAGTCACCAAAAGGATTAGGATAGGCATATTCCCCTCTTCCTGATGCAACTCACGAAAGCACTGCTGTTACCCCAGCGTACGTGAACTTTGGACGAGAAATTCGTTTACCTGCAGATCTTCTGGACGCCCTCCAGGTTCACCAAACTCGATCTAGGAGTATGCGAGCGATTTGCGGAACCGGATAGACGACGTTCACAGTCACGTTCGTGATCATGGACTTCAAGCCTCCTCAAATATGAAAACACGATATGACAGGAAATCTAACCAAATGGGGTTTGAGGAAGGTTCGTTGGTGTGGCTACATAAGTTATGTAGCCACACCAACGAACCTTCCGCCGTGTTGCCACCTTAGCGATTTTGTCGCTATATCTAGACATTTTTTGAGCTCGACAGCGATTTTCTAAAAAAAATGTTTTAGTGACTTTTAGTGAAAATTTAATGGTTTATGACAATATTGATAATTATAGAAGTTGGCGGCAACACTTAGTATAGCATAGTAATAGACGCCTCGTGCAGGAAGTGCGGGTGGCGACACCTATTAGCATTGACATTTCGACAGTTAATAGTTATTAAACCGTTATTTTATGTTATATTACACTAGATGGCAGTGGCAGTGGCATTAGAACATTGAAGTATTGAAATAGTTATAATGATTACCATTTATGTATGATAATACTAAGATGTACCTACATAATTGTTTGAAATCCTATTTAAATTATTATTTTCGGATGTAACTTCTAGGTACAAACATTGTAACCATAGACCGGTACTCATTGATTCGATGTAGGGGAATCCCAATAATTACGATGTATTTATTTCACTGAGTGTCATAACCTGTGGTCATAACTTACATGAATGAAGTTGCTCGTGTAGTCTTTTTTTTGTTTTCGCTTTCACCTAGTTTGTTCAGTATGGAAGTCCCATTTAAAAAGAAGACTTATACACGAAGGTATCGAAAAGAATGGAAAGAAGAGTTCAAGATATGGTTACGACCTGCAAACGATCCTACATAAGCTTTTTGCAGTTTTTGTCATTGTGAATTATTAGCAAGGATTAACGATATAAGGAAACACAGTGAAACAAAAAAAAACACAAAGAAAAAAGTAATGCCATCTCCAAAAACAAACAATTAAGAATTGTTTTTTTGACAGCTTCTAAAGACAATACAAGCTCCTTGAAAATTGAAGGTACGTTATCTCTATTTATTGCAGAGCACGCGTCCATTGCACAAATAGACCACTTAACTGAGGATTTGAAAAAAAGTATTACGGACTCTAAAAGTGTTTGTAAATATAAAAATGCACAGGACGAAATGCACTGAGGTAATAAAAAATGTTATATCTCCACATTTCAAAAAAAATGATCGTGGATGATATTGGATCGCAAAAGTATAGTACGTTAATAGACGAGTCTACGGATATGAGCATATCTAAGTTGTTGGGAGTAGTAATTAGGTACTTTAGCTGCAAGCAAAAAGCAGTTGTATCATCACTTTTAGCTCTAGAACCACTGAAGTCCGCTGATGCTCGAGGAATTGCTTCAGCGTTAGTCAATTGCATACAAATCCATGGTCTCGCCTTGGGGAACTTAATTGGAATCGGAGTTGATAATGCCTCAGTCATGACATGACTGCCATAAATAATGGAGTACACATGATTTTGAAAACAGAGTACGGCTTATCAAATTTAATTTTAATTAGATGCATTTGCCACTCGTTACAGTTGGCAGTTTCACATGCCTCCGAGCAAACGTTACCACGAAACATAGAGTTTCTTATCAGAGAAACCTATAATTGGTTCGCACATTCACCCAAACGTTGTGATGAGTACAAAAACATATATGAGACAATAAATTGTGGCGATAAGCCATTAAAAATATTACGGGCTTGTGATACTCGTTGGCTATCTGTTGAGGCAACGGTGTCCAGGATATTGTCTCAATGGGAAGAACTAAAATTACATTTCTCATTGAATAAGCATAATTGTTACACAGCAGAGTTGCTGTATCGTATGTACGCTGATGAGGCTAATCGCCTTTATATGTGTTTTATTCGAAGCGTCTTTAATGATGTACAAGTGGGAGTGAAGAGCTTTGAAAGTGAAAACACAAATCCAGTTGCCCTATTGAACGTTCTAATGACATTGCTTCGCTCTATTTGTAACAGAGTATTAATTCCATCGGCTGCAACAATAGACGAACATTATTTGTCCATTGAAATAGAACATTTGAATCCGGACCCATATTTAGGGTATTTGTTTGAAACTCAAATGCAAAAACCTCACTCCCTATCGACGCCACCAGGTCAATTAGAGTTTACGGTTAAACTGGCAAAAGAGATTCAACAAAGACTTCCTACAAATTACGTCATTTTAGAGAAAATGTGTCTTTTAAGCATAGAAAAGACCCTTCGACAGGAAAAAGACAACAAAATTGCAGATCTTGCTAAAGAAATGGGATTTGTTGGTGAAAGCATTGATAAAATATTGCAGCAATGGCATAATATTAATTTTGTTGAATGGAATGCCACCAAAAATGTAATTGACTTCTTGGCGGAGTTAGAAATTATAAAAATGCTGCAGGAATAAATACATTCACGGAGTTATCTGATTTGGCAATATCGGTTTTGTCACTTCCTCACTCGAATGCTGCTGTAAAAAGCGCTTTTAGTGTCATGAATATTATCAAAAATAGGTTGAGGAATATGATGGCAGTAAATACTCTGAATAGCATACTCTTTATAAGAAACCATCTAAAAATTGTCGGAAAAAATTGTTACAATTACGAGCTTCCGGCTAATGTGATTGCCGCTATTGGAACTAATACCTAGTATTCTTTTAAAATGAAAAAAATAGACGAGCTTTCTACATCTACCAGTTGTGGTACTCGCAATGAAGATGATGAGGAAGAAATCCCGGTTGAAGTATTTTTAACGCCGAATTTTAATGTATCTTATGTTATGTAGGTCGAATTTAATATAATTAGACTGTTTAATGTGTGGATGATTGTTTAATACATACATATTTTGTATTTCCTATAATTTGTTCTTTTTGTTTGTCCCATACAATTGAAATTCCGAAAAAGAACCCTGAATACCACAACCTAGACATAGTATGATAATAAACATAAGTTTATTACTTTGATGCACAGGCTCGCATTTTGAATTCCACATGAAAAAAAACTGGTTAATCTGTTCTGAATGTTTAAGCTCCTTACGCACCGAGCAAACAAACACCATGACAACGATCGTTCATTGGCGAGTGCTCGCGACGCGAGTCGCGATCTGCATCGTGGCGAACAAAACGAACAGCGACCGAGATCCATTTGCCGGTTGCCGGTGTTCGCTTGCTTGGTGTGTACGTAGCTTTATTTGAGCAATTAACAGCATCCCTAGTTGCCATACAACAAGATGGCTCAATAAGGCCAGTAATTCGAATGAAAAATATTTTTATTGTATACAATTCAATTGTCGTATTTTTAACTACAAACTTTGTTCACACACTTAAAATAAAATTGAAATTACTTAGTTATGTTTAGCTTCTATACATCTATGGCTCCGGAATGTATGAAGTAATACTTAGTGGTTTCTAGCGATTTTTTTTACATAAAAAAAACGGAATATAGTGACTTTTGAGTCAAGCTCTAGTGACACATTAATTTGCAAGGTGGCAACACCATAAAAACCATGCGACGAAAAGGAAAATCTCCGAAACTTCGGCCTTGGGAGGGGGTAGTGTTACGAGTAGGTATGGTTGGGTAGGTAGGTAGATTAGAATCGACGCGCCGGCTCAAAGCCAAGTCCGTCGCTATTGTAATGCAAGGCCGCAATGAGTAGAACCTTCCATTATCGAACGTCCCCGGCGCGTCAAGGCCCATCGGTCATTCAAGAAGGCAATCTGGAACGTTCGGCTATTGGGTGTATAAAAAGGTGAGACGCGCGTGCGGCGATTCATTCCTTACTTGGAGAGCGCACAGTGCGTACCTACGAGTGAACCGAGTGAACATCTAAGTTTATTGTGCGATAATTGTTTGTAACGATTAAGTGAGTGTGTTAATTAAAGTCTGCTCTTAATTATTGGTGTGCTCGTGCATTTCTATCAGTTACCTACCCCCACGTACGTAACAGTACTTAAAGCTTGTAGAAGTAACTGCGAACTGAATTGGCTACGTGCTTCTCATACCGTAGTTCAGAATCCATAAGGAAACCCAGGTTGCGTGCCTCATAAACACGCTATCCATCAACATTACACTGACAGTTGGTTTAAGGGCTACTACCCGTTGTTTACTGCCTAGTTTACTTATTGTACCTATTGTCAATCTCAGTTGGTTTACAGAATATATACACTTGTATATTATCTGCATAGACATGTTACCTACAGTTAATGATTTGAGCAACCAGATCAGCAGAATATAACAAAAACAGAATCGGACCGAGGATCGATCCTTGCGGAACCCCTCTGGTGACGGCCACCTTCTCTGATGCCTGTGATGAAAGATTGTTACCATTACTCAACTTCACATACTGGTAACGATTGGTTAGATAACTATCGAACCTACGCAAGTCCTCATTATCAAACCCATAGTATCACAATTTGGACAACAACTTGTCAATATTCAGTGAGTCAAAAGCCCCGGAAAAATCTAACAGTACTAGAAAGATGCACTTTCCCTCATCTTGAGCCCAATGAATATTGTCCACTACATCAAGTAAAGCATTCACAGTACTCGGCTCTTTCTAAAGCCTGACTGCACCTCAGGTAAAATTTGATTTTTTTCTAGGTAATTGGTTAATTGCATGCACACTGCTTTTTCCAAAATTTTCGAGAGACATGCCAGGAACTACGCTTAACTATGATCCAACTATTTGGCCCTTACCTACTTAAGGGTCATCCATAAAGTAGGTACGTCACAAGATTTCGTGATTTTTTGACCCCTCGCCCCAAGTCTGTGACGAACTGTGGCAAGGATGTCACAGTTGGTCACATTTGTGAGACCCCCATTCTCTAGTGTGACGTCACATATTTTGCAAGTTTACATCTCGAAATAATTACTTAAATGAAAACAGTTGTTTCGTAATTAGGTTTATTTCAATTCAAATTATTTTCAATATAATCAAAATTAAATCACATATTTGGAAAAATAACACAACCTTCAATTATTACAAATAGAGTTTTATAATATTTTTAAGTTTTTCGTTAATTCGTTATTTTAACACTTAGATGTATTCGATTTTAAAATGTGACGTCACGAAACTTAAAACCCCTCCCACCCCTTGTCACAAAATATCACACTTCGTCGACCCTCTCCCCTCCCTTAAAGTGTTGTACCTACTTTATAGATGGTCCCCTACGCCGTTTTTTGGCACGCGCTGCAGGCTCAACGGCTTGATGGATTTTAACATACTTAGGTATAAGGTCCCAAGGTCTTAGGTAAGGTTTAGGTTAGCCCGTGTGGTTGCCGGGTTAGAATAGTGCCACTCCATGTCTTCCCGTGGATGTCGTAAGAGGCGACTCAGGGAATAAGAGGTTGTAGTACTGTTAGGCGATGGGCTTGCAACCTGTCACTAATACACTAGTAAACTTCTTGGCCTGATTGTGCAAAATGTGGTTACAGAATTATCAACCAATCTTTTTACAGTTGTTGGTATTTCTGTAGCTCTGCCTACCCCACTCTGGGAATGAAGGCGTGATGTTATGTATGTATGTATGTATGTAGGTATAAGGTGTCGATTCGTTTTGGTTGTGGGAGGAGTAACATAGGCTATCATATTTTAATCATAACAATTAAAGGGGGCTGAGGGGTCCTTTTTTAATATAGGTAGGTATATCGACGACAATATTAAAATATGCGTTTGTTAGTCCTTTACCTCAAGAAAAATATGCTTTTGAGGTAAAGGACTAACAAACGCGTTTTAGGCTGATGTATATCAACTTACGACCTACATGTTCAAATGAAACATTAGACGGGATTTCATTGGGAATATGACTAAATAATCCAAATGAAATGATACTACACTTTCTAAGCGATATAGGAAAAAGAAGTTTGATTGAGATACATACGTTCTTTATCGGATATAACTAGGCTTAGGACTTTTCGTGGCGTACCGTGGTTCTAAAATTCATGGGGCCGCCGTATGTGAAATATAATTTTCGAAGTCAAAATCAAAAGTATGATGTAATATTAAGTATAATTATTTATAATGTCACATCGTTACTGAGGTCATTTTAATCGAACGTAATAAATTGTATCATAAACCTATTGTCACTGTACTTCAATGTCGCAATGACAGAGTATTAAATCTGTTATTTATTAGTCACAATGATAATATTTCCATGAGTTTGATACCATTTAAGACATGAAAATGCAGGTAAAAAAACACGTTTTAAAAAAAAGTTACAGAATTTTAGTGCGAACATCATCAATTCACGCGTCAAATTAAATAGGAGTCCCAAACAAACATCGATCGCGACGAAATGCGTCTAATACTACACGAAAAATTATATGCAATAAATAAAACTATCGAGGTTTATTTCAAATAGCAATTAACGCGTCAATTAAAACAGCGTTCCAAACAAAACTAGATCGCGGTGAAATATGATTATGGTGAAAAACCCTTCTCGGAAAATAAGATGCTACAAATTTAATATACTAATGTGAACAGCCACACGAAAAATTTCTTCAAGAAAAAAGCTTTTGAGATTTTGTACAAACGTGGTGAAATGCGATTCGGTGAATCGCTACAAGGAATTCATGCTTTTGAGGTAAAGGACTAACAAATGCTAAAACGTTGTTGTACAGATAAAGTGCTACTAAAAATATTGGCGAACTGTGACATTAAATGTTCACGATGATATGCTATTAAAAAAGCAAAACATGTACTTTGCGACTAAAGATACTGTCTTATACTGAAATAGACGAGTAGGATACAAAGCGAAAATTTATCAAACGATCGAGGTGAAATGCGACAAAACTAATATCGACAAAAAAAAGATTGAGACGCAACGCTATAGTTAAATGTAAGATCGAAGTGAAATGCGACGAAAACTTATAGCGATTAAAAAAGTAAACGATCAAGATACATCGCGATAATTAAATGTACGATCGAGGTGAAATGCGACTAAAACTTATAGCGACTAAAAAAGTAAACTATCAAGATACAACGCGATAATTAAATGTACGATCGAGGTGAAATGCGACTAAAAAAGTAAACTATCAAGATACAACGCGATAATTAAATGTACGATGGAGGTGAAATGCGACTAAAACTTATAGCAACTAAAAAAGTAAACTATCAAGACACAACGCGATAATTAAATGTACGATGAGGTGAAATGCGACTAAAACTTATAGCGACTAAAAAAGTAAACTATCAAGATACAACGCGATAATTAAATGTACGATCGAGGTGAAATGCGACTAAAACTTATAGCGACTAAAAAAGTAAACTATCAACATACAACGCGATAATTAAATGTACGATCGAGGTGAAATGCGACTAAAACTTATAGCGATTAAAAAAGTGAACTATCAAGATACAGCGCGATAGTTAAATGTACGATCGAGGTGAAATGCGACTAAAACTTATAGCGACTAAAAAAGTAAACTATCAAGATACAACGCTATAGTTAAATGTACGATGGAGGTGAAATGCGACTAAAACTTATAGCGACTAAAAAAGTAAACTATCAAGACACAACGCGATAATTAAATGTACGATCGAGGTAAAATGCGACTAAAACTTATAGCGACTAAAAAGTAAACTATCAAGATACAACGCGATAATTAAATGTACGATCGAGGTGAAATGCGACTAAAACTTATAGCGACTAAAAAAGTAAGCTATCAAGATACAACGCGATAATTAAATGTACGATCGAGGGGAAAAGCGACTAAAACTTATAGCGACTAAAAAAGTAAACTATCAAGATACAACGCGATAATTAAATGTACGATGGAGGTGAAATGCGACTAAAACTTATAGCGACTAAAAAAGTAAACTATCAAGATACAACGCTATAATTAAATGTACGATCGAGGTGAAATGCGACTAAAACTTATAGCGACTAAAAAAGTAAACTATCAAGATACAACGCGATAATTAAATGTACGAACGAGTTGAAACGCGACTAAAAAAGTAAACTATCAAGATACAACGCGATGGTTAAATGTACGATGGAGGTGAAATGCGACTAAAACTTATAGCGACTAAAAAAGTAAACTATCAAGATACAACGCGATGATTAAATGTACGAAGGAGGTAAAATGCGACTAAAACTTATAGCGACTAAAAAAGTAAACTATCAAGATCCAACGCGATAATTAAATGTACGATCGAGGTGAAATGCGACTAAAACTTATAGCGACTAAAAAAGTAAACTATCAAGATACAACGCGATAATTGAATATACGTTCGAGGTGAAATGCGATTGAATCGCTACAAGGATTTTATGCTTTTGAGGTAAAGGACTAACAAACGTAAAAAATGTAGTTGCTTTTTATTATTTAACTAGCGACCCGCCCTCGCTTCGCTTGGGGTTAAAGTATTATTTATAAACCTTCCTCTTGAATCACTGGATAAAAAGTAGCCTATGTTCATCAGGGATAATGTCGGCTTCTAATAGTAAAAGAATTTTTCAAATTGGATTGATTTGAAAAATTCTTTAGTAGTTTCGGAGCCTATTCGAAACAAACAAACAAACAAATCTTTCCTCTTTATAATATTAGTATAGATAATTCGTAATAAGGTACATAGGTAACTTCCTAAGTATAGACACAGGTACCTAGGAATAAACAGAGACACGCTGGCGGCGGTTTCGTTTTTCCATACAGGTTTTAAAACCTGACTATAGGTACCTATGCATTATGTAAAATTCCGTTCAGCCACTTAAGGTACCTATCTACCAATTTGACAATTAATGTTTCATGTTGATACAAATAACAAATACCTAACCATTAAAACCAACTATAGATAGGTAGACATTGATCCCAATAGACAAAACCGGGCAAGAGCATGTCGGACCGTGCTCAGTGTAGGGCTCCGAAGCCGTTAAGTACTTACTAAAATCAATTTTACTCCAGTTCATTGTCAGAGATTTACAGTGTAGTTTACGTTGTTTGCAACTAAACGTCATCACAATATATTCAAAGTCCAAGCAGAAACAAAACGCAGCGTCTGTCTTCTGTTGGCAGCACTGTTTGTCCATCATTACGGTACGTTGTCACTTATCGTGTTTATTTTATTAAGTAATAAATTAAGGTAAAAAATCAACAAAAAACGGTATGTAAATCAGTTTTACAAAATCTAATAGTAGTTCACTCTTTTACAAAAAGTGAGTATTAATATGTTTCTGCTTAGTTGCAACGTGTATATGACCTTTTTCCCTAACCACTTTATCATTCTAAGATGACAGCGGTATTATTTAATACTTAAAAAGTTATACCTAGATTTTTAGGGTTAGTTTAAGTTGTCAAAATTGGATATTTACTCCAATACTATTCGCGTGAAGCCGTGAAATAATCGTTTTTACGTTTCACTTAGTCATAGATTATTATTTTATTTGAAATTACTACGTTTGTTCGCTTCTTGAAAGAACTTACGAACTTGTTTCGGGTTTGGGTCCTTGGACTTACGCGAATAGTAGTCTTTTATAAAGTGGTGATTAGTTATCGAGATGGGAACAAGGAAGAGACACAAACCAGAATATATTAAACATAAAATTAGGAAACTAGAAAGCAAGTTAAAACAAAGAAAAGAGGAATCGGAGTCATTGGAAGAAACATAGACACCACTAAAACCACATAGTTTACCTGCAGAATCTGAACCAGAAACCTCCGCAGGTATAATTATATACATAATTATATATACAAACAGCCACACTTAACTGCCCATTAAAGACGGAAGTGAGAAAATGTAGAAAGAGATGAATATAGATTTTACATAAGAATCTCATATGCACGACCAAGACAGTTTCTCTCTGTTTATCTTCATTGGTCACTCAGCTGTGTGGGCGATTGTACCTGGCTATGAGAGCTCCAATTATACAAAGAAACTGTCGTATTGTCTAACGCGCTATCACATTGCGGATAGACGACCAGACTAAATGATTCAAAATGTATGCTGACTGACGCGCTATCACGTTGCGAATAGACTACTAGTCTTTACTTGATTAATAGTACATGATGTTCATAACACTGTGCGGATAAATAACAAGGCTCAAAAATAAACATTTATACTGACTGATGCGCTAACAGATTGCGGATAGTTTAGTATTTACTTGATTAACAGTACATGATGTTCATAACAAGGCTCAAAAATAAACATTTATGCGCTATCACGTTGCGGATAGACAACTAGTCTTAACTGATTAACAGTACATGATGCTCGAGCAAACTGCCTGCGTCTATTTTGGGCCCCATTTTGATTATTTTGTATACCAGCGATATAACACAAGCAGTTAGGTACTGTAGATACCATATTTACGCGGATGATTTACAACTTTATATTTCATGCAACGCTAAAAATGTAAGCTCAGCGGTTTCCAAATTAAACTCAGATCTTGATGCAATCGATAATTGGTCACATAAAAAATCATTAGTCTTGAATCCGTCTAAATCAAAATACTAACTACTTTTGAAATTAAATTGGGCATCGCTTGCAACGATCCAACCGGAAATGGTTTTCTTGTTCTGGTATTGCCACACATATTCTCGTTCGTCTTTGTTAATCTTTTTAAGTGAGTATTGGTGTTGTTTTTAAATATTATTATTTTTCATCTTCTGGGCCTCTATTCAGGTGCGTTAAAACGATATCGTGTTTGACACGTTTAAGAATCGTTTAGGTCACAGTCGCCATTATTGTAAATGACATAAGAGTTATCAAAACGTTGACAATACGGAAACAGGTCAAAAACGATATCGTTTTAACGCAGTAGAATAGAGGCCCTGTATTCCTGTCGCTAGTGTTTGTTATGTTACCTGTTACTTGTTTAATGTTACCCGTTATTTGTTAATACTTGGTTAGTTTTAAGTCAGAGTCCCTCTGAAAATCAGCCCCGCAGTTTCACTGCGGCACGATGCTGAGAGGGGCCTGTTCAACGTAGATAATTTTTTAACTAATTTTTTTTTTGTTTTTTTTTTTTATTGTTATTTTGTTTGCGTTGAATAAATACTTTCTATTGTATTGTATTGTATTCTATTCTATCATGTTCCAATAATGTTTATTTGGTTTATTAATAAACAAATAATATAATTTCAGAGAGTACAGAAGATACATTAACGGAAGAATTTCTTCTGACCAGTGCCAGAAGAAATTCTTCCGGCCTTCATCAATTCTTCGGCCATGATGGAGAAGGCAAGGAGGTACAGGCAGGAGAAGCCATTAACAGCGAATTGGCCGTCCGTTGGACCAAAATAATGACTGAGAAGCTCTGTTATCCAAAAATCCAACACCGTAAAATTTTAAAGCTGCTGTGGAACCCATTATGAGCAAGGAGATTTTATTTTCACTATCTGAGCCATGCCTAAACAGGGACAAGAGAATAGTCACCCGACAAATTATTACAAGAAAACTAATGTCTAGCGAAGCCCCTGACAGACATCCTTAAAGGGAAGAAATTAATGATGCTGCCAAAATAGCTGCAGAATCGTATCACATGGATATTTGCTTTTGGAAATGTTTTTTTTGCTCTATGAAATGCAACAAAGACGTTACAAGACACAAAAACAGACAAGTTCTTGTTTCGCAACAGTATGCATTTGATACAGCTGATCGAACTGCACAGCATATAAATCTCTAAGCAAGCCGGTAAACTGGCAGAGCTCGTCGCAGTACCAGCGGAGCCAGCGGGGACGCGGCCGGTATCAACTGACATGACGTCAGCCTACATACCAACCACCTAGTTGGCCGCCACCATCGCTGGGGACTCCGAGTCACGCGGCAGCGCGCGGAGATCACACCGTCGCTTACAGGTACACGCAGGCAAAGTTAGACACTTTATCCACAACTGGTTAACTCTAACAGGTGACCCAATTCTACTGGAGTGGTATTAAAGAGATATAAAATTCCCTTCAATAGACCACTACCACCCGAATGCCATATCAAACAGAAGTGGTCGACAAAGGAACAGTTTTACATTAAAAACGAAATACAAAAAATACTTGACCTAGGTGCTATTTCCGAATGCTCATTTTGTGAAGGACAGCTTACATCACCAATCTTTCTTACACCAAAATCAAATGACACTTTTTTTTTTTAATCATACGCAATTAAATAAGTCAAATGGTACCGAGCATTTTAAACTGGAAGATAGAAATATTTAGAACTGTTTGTAAACTAACCTACAAAAACTGTTTCATGGGCACTATTGATCTGAAAGAAGCTTACTTCTCATTACCAGTTGCAGAGGGGTCAAAAAAGTGCTTAAGATTCTATTTTAATTAAAAACTGTGCCTTTTCAATGCTTTGCCCTATCACGTTGCGGATAGACAACTAGTCTTTACTTGATTAACAGTAGGTACATGATGTTCATAACACTGTGCGGATAAATAACAAGGTTCAAAAATATTAATAATATTTTTGAACCTTGTTATTTATCCGCACAGTGTTATGAACATCATGAACTGTTAATCAGTTAAGACTAGTTGTCTATCCACAACGTAATAGCGCATCAGTCAGTATAAATATTAATTTTTGAACCTTGTTATTTATCCGCAGTGTTATGAACATCACATACTATTAATCAAGTAGGGTAATTTAGCCCGTTTTCGTCCATTTAGTGGAGTTGCCAGGTTTTGGGCTTAAAAACAATAAAAATACTTGCCCCAATCTAACAAACCATATTTTTATTAGAAGCTAATAAAGTCTATTTTATGGATACACTAAGTAACCAATAACTACAGACAAGGTTTTTCTTTTAATTAAAAAAAGATAGAAAAGAACTGATTTTGCTAGTTTTCGACCAAAAATGTTAGTTTTCAACCTAGTGCAGGTTAGTTTTCGTCCGATGTGTATACAACCGACGTCCGATGTGTGTGTGTGTAGAGGGATATGATATACAGAATAAAAAGTCAGTTGCACAATCATTTTTTTTAAATAACAATAACATAAGAAAGTCATATAATAACGGTATTTGGCAGATTAAAACGTAATCATTATCTTTAAAATGTCTTTGTATTTATTTAACAAATCAGAACAAAACAATACACTCCTGGCCGATTTCCCATCTCAAACTGGGGTGTTCTTTTATGACTAATTCCAATATATAATAACTGCAGTTTGGCTAGATTGGAGATGTAAAAGTCAGACCTTATTAGTCATACACAAATAACAAAAAAAACACATCATTAAACATATTAAAATCGAATGTGATAGTTATTGTTTAATCTAACAATACTAAGTCTTGATTTATGAAATGGTTATAATTATAGTCTACTGTCGTCTGATAATAATCATGTTTAAATATTTTTTAATCCAACAGCCTCGATTACATTTATCTTCTCTGCTCAGCATTAACGACATATAGGATTTGTGGCCATCCACTAACAGCAGTATAGGTTTTTCAATCTTTTTACGCTCCACCCAGTTATGAAAATCATTCGTGACGTATTCAAAAAACACGTCGCCCCTCATTCATCCTGATTCAGATCGGCCTAAACACCAATCTGGTGGCATACTCTCCACTACTGCTCGTGGTGGCCGTATGTAGGGGAAGACTACACAAGGCGGACACAAATCACCGTTGGCATTGAACGTTATCAGGACAGTTAAATTGTCCTTTTCGTTACCATGTTTAATGTCGTACATATTTCGGAAACCTCTGGGACCCAATACCTTCCCAGTCTTTGGACATAGAGCGAATCCGCTTTCGTCGCCATTAAAAATGCTCTCGGGCCGATTCAGAACCTCTTTTTGGTTTATTTCCTCCAGATAGGTTTCAAGCCCTCTAAACCATTGTCTAATGGAGCTCTCTGTGACTTGTGCCCGTGCCTTGTTTATGCCTTCTGCAGATCGACATGAGATTTCAGGGTGCCTCTTTAAATAATTGCGTACCACGTTTGTCCTGGCCTATTGTTTTTAAATTGATTCGAATTCGAATCTTTGAGGATTTTTTGAACTGAATCAAGGAGTTCCTGTTTTTTTATCGGAAATCCACATTTTGCTATATTTATTACCCATTCTGCTACTTTTTGTTCTCCCTCTATTCCTAATACAGGAGCTGGACCACGTTTTTTTATGCTGTCAGTTGTTTTGCCGTGAAAATCCAGTATCGTAGATTTAGGTATTCCATATTTATTGCACACTATTCTTATAGACGCCTGCTTATCACGGATCTCTTCAAGAGCCTTATTTAAGGCATCTTCAGAGGATGGTACTGTTTTTTTTCTAGTTTTTTAGACCCCAACGACGTCATCTAAAACAATTGGAATTATTAACTAATATAATAAAGTGAATCCAAAGAATATACGCGATATAATACATTTAATTGTCTTGTGTCAACGAATAATATCTATTTGCAGTGACCGAAAAACATTAAATACAAATCCATATTACGTTACATTATATAAAGCTGTTTGTAATGGACGGAATCTAAATATCCTGTATTATTTCTCGTCCATTCATATTAAACTACTTGGACGGAAACTAAGATTCCTATTTTAATATTTTTTAGTTATCGTCCGCTCATATTAAAGTACTTGGACGGAAACTAAAGCAATTTTCAACACATTTTGTAGTTTCCGTCCACAATATATGATTTTAAATTTAAGCTGGCAATACTAACAAATAAGCGGACGGAAACTAAATTTCAGACTAAACAACCTTCAAAGATCATTCCATAAAGATTTCAACAGAATCTATATGCATTTCTTGTTCTAGATGACTAATCAAATTCCACATGTATTTTTGTGTTTTCGTCCAGACGGACGAGAACTGAATATTTTGCGAAATAGGTAATTCAGTTTTTGTCCGCCTAGATTTTGTTAGTAATTAATAAAAAAAAGAACGAAATACGCATTTTAATGCATTTTTATGTCTTTACTTAGACGTTAATACCCAAAACATAACAAATACATGCTAAAAACAATGAAAAAACTTACTGCGTTGTTATTACACACCACTATTTTTTTTGCATTTACGATGACACGCTCGTGGTTCGGAAGTAAGCCGCAGATTGGAGTAGGTTTTATTCCAGGCTTGGCTTGTCAAATAATATTTTATGTTGGTAGACGGGCAGATTTAACGCCAAGGGCCGCAACAAGTCCAAACTTGCACGGTTGACTATTTTTATTATGCTATTCTACGTAAATGTTTTAAAGGGCGCGCGCCAATGGACGAAAACTGGAGCTGGACGGGAAACCGGCTAAATTACCCTATACACTAGTTGTCTATCCGCAACGTTATAGCGTTATCATTTAGTCTGGTCGTCTATCCTATATAATATAGGATTATAATCTATTATATCCTATTTAATATAATTATGCAAATATAGGCTATATTTGTATAATTGGAGCTCTCATAGCCAGGTACATACCTGCGGAGGTTTCTGGTTCAGATTTTGCAGGTAAACCATGTGGTGTTAGTGGTGTCCATGTTTCTTCCAATGACTCCGATTCCTCTTTTCTTTGTTTTAACTTTCTTTCTAGTTTCCTAATTTAATTTTTAATATATTCTGGTTTGTCTCTTCCTTTTCCCCATCTCGATAACTAATCACCACTTTATAAAATAAACTACTAAATTCGCGTAAGTCCAAGGACCCTCAACCGAAAAAAAATCGTAAGTTCTTTCAAGAAGCAAACAAACTTAGTACCTAATTTAAAATAAAATAATAATCTTTGTCTTTAAGTCAAACGAGTACGGAGTAAATATATCAAATCATGACAACTTAAACTAACCCTAAAAGTCTAGGTATAACTTTTTATGAGTTAATTAATACCGCTGTCATCTTATAATGATAAAATTGTTAGGGAAAAAGGTCACATATCACATACACGTTGCAATTAAGCAGAAACATTAATACCTAGTCACTTTTTGTAAAAGAGTGAACTACTATTAGATTTTGTAAAACTGATTTACATACCGTTTTTTGTTGATTTAATACCTGCTATAACACTATATACTAATGTACAATTCAACTTACTGCACTTATATAACATTTATAACATATTTATCTCTTAATAAAATAAACACGATAAGTGACAACGTACCGTAATGATGGACAAACAGTGCTGCCAACTAACAGAAGACAGACGCTGCGTTTTGTTTCTGCTTGGACTTTGAATATATTGTGATGACGTTTAGTTGCAAACAACGTAAACTACACTGTAAATCTCTGACAACGAACTGGAGTAAAATTGTAGGTAAGGCGCACGGGCACTAGTACACGTCGAAATTCTACCAGCGCTTCCCAAGAGACAACTGCTGAGAAAAAACCCCGCAAGAAACTCGGCAGTCAGTCAATAATCATTATTTAAATATTGCTTGTGACAATGATAGAAATTACCTACCTACCTAAGACAATGAATAGGTATTTAAATAAAAATGAGAAAACGTGTCGAAACTTGTAGAAAATCACAACAGCAAATAAATAAAATAATAAAAATAAAAATAAAGGTTCGATACGTTCTCCTACAGAAACCGTGTCCCCTCGGGCAAGATAAAATGGTAATATTGTTATGACTAAGCTAATGTTACTCAGGTCGGTACCTATCTGGTTTCACAAAACGACACGGACAGGAAAATATTTATTAGTACTTAATTTTTAAATTATGATTATTTACCTACACTAATAAAATTAGTGTAAGAGACACATTCAAAACTACTCTTGGGGCGCAACCCTTAGAAGTATCAAGAGCCACATCCGGCGGAATCACAAGTACGTTAAATAAAACCTACCTATAGCCACAAGAAGGCACGCACAAAATAGATAATAGGTAAAAGTAGTACAAATACGAGTAACTGAAGACTGCTCCACTGCGTTCGTACCTATTTGGCTCTTTTGATGCGCGTCAAAGAACTGAAATTGACGCAGTAACTTACAGTTTGCTATTTATTGGCTTTATTAATAGATAAATAACGCCATTGTTTTGACAACTACGTAGGTACCTATGCCTTCTACGGCGTCTACACGGTCTGCAAATTGCGATAATGTCAAATAGATACCCTACATATTCGATATCCAAACACATTACACAACGCCAAGTGCAGTGACAACCGCCACCATGATGATGACATTGGTGACATGACCTAGGCCCATCGACCTAGTTAGGAAGGTATACTAAAATGTACCTATACCTCCCTGACTAGGTCGGTAACTATAAAGAAATTTAACGAATGAATACAGGTCCCTGCCACCTAGGTACTTAGATTGGTTACATGCGTGTAAGAAAAATGCAGGTTCCGTGTTTGAAATTTGATGGTACGCAGTACATATAGGATATTGACAGGTAATGTATGTACCTACAAACCTACACCGACCTGCGTACCTACTAGGTAACCTAACTTTCGTTACCTACCTAGTTTAATTCGTGGCAGCTCTTGCGAGTCGACCTAGGACACAGGACACTTGCTATCTCTGAAAATTTGAGAATTTGTAAGCGCTAGTGAGCGATAAACAACCTTTACGTAGACGATTTCGCGAGCAGAAGCTGGTGCCTACCTAGACGTAGGTAGGTAGGTACGAGTATTACTAGATTTTTTATATATTTTGTCGATAAAATAACTTTGGGTCAAGTTTGCCCAAAGTGATTGCAACCTGATGAACCAATGAGCGGCTAAGCGCGGTGCAACAGAGAGGAAGAGGTTGGAGCAGGAGACGTACCTGGCAGGCCGGTGTCGTCAGCTGAGGCGTTGTGCCGCAGGAAGAACTCCTCGGAGGGCGCGCACGAGGAGGCGGCGCCGGCGCCTGCCAGCGCGCATAGCACCAGCACTACGCACCTCATGTTCACTATGGTCGCACGTTCACTACAGCCAATTGTTATTTAATTGAGCCTCGGTGTCCACAGAGCGTGAGCGCGGGCGACAAACGCGGACTGGTCGCGTGCGGCCGCATCGGAGCGCCGTCCCGGACTGCGGGCCTACGGCGCGCCCGCCGCCGCCGCCGCCGCGCCGCGCCGCAGGCCCGCAGTGCCGAACGCCCACCGAAGAAGCCTTTTTTGTTTACCCGACTTCACCGATTGAAAAGTAAAGTATCCCATTTTGTTTCAAGTTTCATAGCTAAAGTGACTTTGACGAATGAAAAATGATTAAAAACGTGTAGGTAGGTAAGGTACCAAGGTACCTAGATGAATCGGCAGATTCGTATCAGTCCGCAATCGGAATGAGAATCGAGCTTAGTAATGAGTAGGTACTTAGACGTAAATTTGACTAACAGTTTTTATCCGTGGTAAGTACGTACCTAGGTAAGTACAGTCGGCCTTATAAGCAGCTGCGCATTTTAGTAGGTACCATCCGACTGGCGACCTTGTGTCCTTAACGCCTTTGACAGATTAGTGCTCTACGAATTCTACGATGTCCGTATGAGTAGGTATTTTATAATAAATTATTTTTTAATAATCTAATGTTACAATACAATATAAATAACATTGCATGTCAAAAAAATATGACATTATTTTAAAATCTTTTGTCGTGCGGTTTCAATTTTAAAGAATAATTCCTAGAAAGGTAACCTACTACTAAAAAAAAGAAAAACAATGAATTACAAGCTAACCAAAACTTGTCTTAGAAGAAAATAAACAGCTGAAAAAAAAAGACCTTAAAATTGCAGATTAATAACCTACCTTATGGTTAGTAGCAGTTTGAAAAGTAATTACTTACTCCGGATTTTTGCGTCCGGACCTTAAAATAAAAACAGCTAACCGTGCATGTCTGGTCTTGTTGGAACTCTTATTACTTTGCAATATTCGTCCAATTTTAATATTCGAATAATACGTATACATAGATTTCCAATGTTCGAATATTTCGAATACTTAATTCGATTTTTTTTGATAATATAACAAAACAATGATTCTAAAATGTGTAATTAAAATTTAATAACCTTACAATTGGAAAAAATACATTTATCTGTTAATAATAATAGGGAAAAATATGGTTTTCTTACGCTCTCCGCAAAATAAAGAGAAAGACCGCGGAACAATTTTGTCGTGTCATATTTTCATAATTATAAAATATGAAGCTATAAAACGTCATAGTTCAGACCCCCTGCCAAAAAACACTATAGGTACACAGACAGAAATGAGGCCAGGTGTTGTTCCATTTTTTAAATATGCGAAACTTGTACTTCAATTTGCATTTACTTATATCAGAAATGACTACGTGTAAGCCAATTTCATTGAATTAAAATATTACGTTAGTAAATGAGAATGTTGAAAAAAAACGAATCCAGTTAAAATTGTATAATTTGAACCATATTTGATTCTACATAAAATCTTGATAAACGGGCCAAATCTTAGTGTATTGCGTGTTTCATGCTTTTTTACGTTTTCTCCTAAATCCTATCAATAAAATTCAATTATTTTTTTCATGCATGTTGTCTATTACGTACTTATCAGGTAGCCGGACTCGCTAACTCGCTACCCCTTTAACAATACATTACGGTATTTAGTTCGTTTAAAAAAAAATGATTTTGGCAAGGATAAAGAAAAATAGGTAATACGAGTATATTGAATGTCTTAGATTTGAAGAATTTTAATTGTTAATATGGAGGCTAATGAATCCTGGCATTTTGTTATAGTGTTTCGCTAATAATTACAGATATACTCGTATTGCACTATTCGAAATATTCGTTTTATTCGAATAATGAATTTTGTCGAATTCGATTAATATCAATGGCGAATAATTCGAATTTTCGAATAGTCGAATATTCGAATTGCAAACCCTACCTTATTACCAACCCATTCATTTCACAAACTATAGCAACATTACCTATTCAACTAGTTGAGACTAATCAAAAGTGAAAGAAATACGAAGAGATTTCACACCAAGTTTTTTTTTGCGGTTTGGCGTTGTTGTGTCGTGGTATTTTATAAATAAGGCTCAATTAGGTATGAACTTAAAATAACGTACCTATAATAGTACCTAATCATAGGTATATTATCTTTGGTAAACTTATACAATTTAAGTGGACTTAGGTAAGTAGATATACTGAATTACGTAATCTGCAAATACAATCTATTTATTTAAGAACCTATTCCATTATAATATACATATATTTATATATTTGATGTAAAGTTATCTTCGGTGGTTACTCCATTGGACATTTAATTTTCGACCACCCAATTGTCATTGCCGCACGAGTAAAATTTACTTAAAATGGTTTTATTTTGGCTCAAAAAAATATTATTATGTGCTTAAGTAATATGAAAGTAATAGTAGATTATACACCGAGGGGATAAAGCACAGTTTTATGTCACGGGCGCGATATTGAATCCTGAACGTAACGAAGGACTCCAGATTTAACTCCCGAGCGCAGCGAGGGTGTTACGAGTTAATTCCCGAGCGAAGCGAGGGAATTAAGAAGAGTCCTGAGCGCAGTGAGGGGTTCAAGCGCGCCCAAGACGAAAACAGCTTTATCGCCGAGGAGTGTACTCTACTTTTCTCACCTTTTGCGAGACAATAAAAAAGCGAGTCTACTAAAAACAGCGTTTTATTATAGTAAATTAAAATTAAAAGTGAAAATTGATATTTGAGACATTAGTCCAGTTGTGGAAAGACAAAGTTATATTTTTATTTGGTACGTTTATCGAAGTTGAGGTAGAGTTTATCTGAGTATTGTTCACAGCTTCAGAAACTTGCGTCTGAGGGTCGTTTTGTACTGTAAAGGTTGGAGAAGATGGTCCTTGAGGCAGTGGGCTTGATGTGATGTGTTTTGAGGTGGATGGCTGTGGTGGCAAAGGTGTCCAAGGATCATCATTATTAGACGAAGTTTTTAGATTTATGTTTTCACCAATACGACAGCTTATTCTATTCTTGTTCTGTATAGAATTTTCTATGTAGCCCTCCGCTACTGCATCGGATTTCCAGCCACCGTGTCGTTTTATATGGGCCATGTCTGCACCTGAATCTGCCAACAGACTTGCCGATGTTCTACGAAAAGAATGGCCCGTGTAAAGCCCGGGATTTTGCAATTTCTTTTGGCATGGCGCTAATTTTATTTAAATTTCATTCAAATCCATCCAGCCGTTTTTGCGGGAAGAGGTAACAAACATACACACTCACCTCACACACAAAACTTTCGCATTTATAATATTAGTGTGATACATAGCACTTAATTGACGCAATTGTAGGTACTAGAAATTCAATCAATAAGTAGGTGGTATTCATTCATACTCACTTTTATGGCAAGATAGCTGTGGTCGGGAGCTTCATTTAGAAAAATTTCCACATTTTGAGTTGTAAATACTTTTGACTTCTTTGATTGATGACCATCCGATTTCCTTTTTAAAAATGCCAATAACTTGGTATATGTATTAATCTGGATGTCGAGTTTAATGCTTATTGTCGACCTGAGCATAGAATAGATGCACCACAGGCTGCTTGACTTCTTTGTGGATGATAAGTGCTGGAAATAGACCAGAAGCACTGATTCAGACACTGACTTTGCACCTTTTCCAGTTTTCCATATGTCGAAATCGTTGTAGGCTTTCAGGTATTTTTCCTTTGACTTCTCTGGGAGTAGATTATGAACAATGCCTAAGGCATCTAATTTAATGGACTCCGGAGTTAAATCACTTTCGTCACTCGACATTTTAACAGATGTTTTCTTTAATTTTGATATATTTATTTAAAACTTTGCAGTTATCACCAATGTATTTTATTGCAGCGTCTTACAATACTCGCGGCTTTTGTTTAATTTCAAATGTGTTCCATTCAGCTTGCCGTGGCCAGCTCGATTTTAGAAAATGTTCGATTTTCAAATTAGGTTCGACGCGGCGGTGGCGGCGGCGCCGCGCCCGGCCTTCGAGTATTAGTTGATCTTTTATTACGAAATTAGACTTTAAGGCCATTGTAATAAGAACTATGAAAAGTGAAAATATTACAACCCAGCGAGTTATAATGAGATTCAGTACAACATTACACCCCGGCTAAAGCCAAGGGCTTTAATGAGTTGGTTTGCGTAAGGTTTGCATGATATGTAATTTGGCATTGTCGAGCAGGTGGTGTGAAAACTTACATTAAGTACCAATTTCACCATAAGATGTTAAATTCAATAATTGTTAATCGACAGATAGTATATATATTTTGACAACTGTTAACGCTATGGTGAAATTGGTAAAAAAGATTGTAAACGTAGACATTACGTAGTTCGCCTTTGTACATTATTTTCTGGTATCTTCATTGTATTTTTTCTGTTTTATTTTGTACAATAGAGTGTTTACATACATACATACATTATATAGGGTTATTGGTAAGTCGACCTATTCCCGTTAGAAGGTGAAAGGGGTGACTATTTGCGATAATTTTGACCCTCATATGCACTATGCATAAGTGGACTATTTTTGAGTTATCTCTTATTTTGTTTTTTTTTTTAAATTAGTCAGAAACTCGACTTGAAAAATGTATTACAAAAAAGTATCAATTTAAGGTGCATTGGGGTAATTACGATAGAAATTTTGACCAGTTGAATAAACGACAGCATTTCAGTTAAAAAAAAACATTTTATTTTTAAATTGTACTGCCTTTATTTTCGTATCTATTGAAAATTAATGTATAGACTGTAGAAAATGTTATATATAGAATTCTCGTGTCACAGTTTTCGTTCCCATACTCCTCCGAAATGGCTTGACCGATTCTCATGAAATTTTGTGAGCGTATTGAGTAGGTCTGAGAATCGGCCGACATCTATTTCTCAAAGCCCCAAACGACATGAAAAAAAAAAATTGCAGCGGGCGAAGCCGCTGGCGGGTCGCTAGTTGATGTATAAAATTGTGGACATTACATACAAAAATACGCTCTTGTTACTTTTTTATGCATATTTAGTGTCATGTCTCACTTTTTTGAACATTTGGGGGAAATACGAAATATGCGCGGGTAATTCCGAAATAGTTTTAAAGTAGATCTTATTACTCATAGACTGATGGTTTATATTTATTTTTCATTTGTAATTGTCCCTTACTTGTAATTTTGTAAACTTTGTTAATAGTTTCGCTTTTACGGTCATTTCGGATTGATTACTATTACCTGGGTTCCGAGGAAGGAGTGTTGTGGTTATTGCGAATCTCTCAAAAAGGCGCGAAAGTCACTTTTCTGTCCAGACGGCACGTTGCTCACACACTTACGCTTTTGTAAATCAGAAAAAAAAATAGATTTAAATTGATGCTTTTTTGTAATAAAATTTTCAAGCTCAATTTCTGAATATTAATTTTAAAAAAACTATAAAAAACGCGATAATTCAAAAATGGTTCACTTTTGCATGATGCATATGAGGGTCAAAATTATCGCAAATAGTCACCCCTATCACCTCCTAACGGGAATAGGTCGTAGAATAGGAGTATGGGAACGAAAACTGTGACACGAGAATTTTATATATAACATTTTCTACAGTCTATACATTAATTTTCAATAGATACGAAAATAAAGGCAGTACAATTTAAAAATAAAATGTTTTTTTTTAACTGAAATGCTGTCGTTTACTCTACTGGTCAAAATTTCTATCATCTAGCCTTGATCCTTCTCATAAGATGGATAGTTTAATGACCTTGTTGAAGATAAAGTTTGACACTTATTTTCCACTAAAAAAGTACCCGCAAATTAATAAACAAAATATATGGGTTCATAATTAATTAAAAATAAAACTGGACTTCTATCATAATATAAGCAACTTGTAGTGACATACCCGAATAACCAAGATCTAATAAGTATTGTAAATGACTATAATAACATCTAGAGAATTTAAAACTACAAAAGAGGAGTAAGCTTATTAATAAATGTGTAAGTAACTCTGATAATATGTGCAAAACTGTGTGGAATTTTATTAATACTGAGACATGCAGAAAGGTAAGCAAGCCGAATCCAATTGTAGCTCTTATGTTAGCCAAAACT